>OY283145.1:61505285-62105285 GCA_958299785.1 Medicago lupulina | reverse complement strand
GATAAATCGAACCGAACCAATCTAATTTAATCTAATAAACCGATAAACTGAATCGATACTAATGAACCGATAAACCGATCTAGTTCATTCCAAATTTCCATTATATGTGGATAAATCTTGGTTAAACACAAGTATAAATATAAATCACTTACCCACAGCCATAAAAAAAGCTAAAATCTGAACTTCAAACATCTTAATTATTTACCTTAAAGATTAAACAATGGTTCATTCCAAATTTCCATTATATGTGAATAAATCTTGGTTAAACACAAGTATAAATATAAATCACTTACCCACACACATAAAAAAAAATACATCAATTATTTATTTTAAAAAGAACAAATTGTTTTTATCTCTTTGTAACTTTTTTATTTGTGGTAGTGTGTAGTCAAAGATTTTTTTTGGTGTTAACCTTCAGAGAAATATCAGATAATCCAGAATTCGATCCTAAACATGACATCAACTATCAATTGCATCAATCTTTCAAAAATAGATTGACAATAAATGGAGCAAATCAAACTTCTAAAAAAAGTCGGACAAAAACTGTTTAATGCAATAATCAAACTCAAAATTCGTCTTTGGTGAAACTCGTTAATAAGCTAATCTAAATGGTTTAGTTTAGTTAGTTATAGATTTCGGATTCGTTATCTGTTTTCCAACCAAGTAGGCAAGTATCACAAAACAATGTTAACTCATTGTTCTGCAATTTCAAAATCACCACCACCGCAACCACCATCTTCCATATCCAAATTCATTTTCAACCACCCATGTCTCACCATGCTCCAGAACCACTGCACCACCATCAACCACTTCCACCAAATCTACCCTCACATCATCAAAACTGGCCTTACCCTCAACCCAATAGCTTCCACACGTGCCCTCACCTTCTGTGCCTCACCATCTGGCAACATTAACTATGCCTACAAACTGTTTGTCAGAATGCCAAAGCCAAATCTTTATTCTTGGAACACAATTATCAGAGCTTTTTCTAGATCCTCAACACCACAATTTGCTATATCACTTTTTGTTGATATGTTGTATTCTCAAATTCAACCTCAGTATTTGACTTATCCTTCTGTTTTCAAAGCTTATGCTCAATTGGGTCATGCCCATCATGGAGCTCAGCTTCATGGTAGGGTTGTGAAGTTAGGTCTTCAAAATGATGAATTTATTTGTAATACTATTATTTATATGTATGCTAATAGTGGATTAATGAGTGAAGCTAGAAGAGTTTTTGATGGAAAAAAATTGGAACTTTATGATCATGATGTTGTAGCTATTAATTCAATGATTATGGGTTATGCTAAGTGTGGTGAGATTGATGAATCTAGGAAGTTGTTTGATGATATGGCTACAAGAACTTCAGTTAGTTGGAATTCTATGATTAGTGGATATGTTAGGAATGGGAAATTAATGGAGGCATTGGAACTTTTTCACAAGATGCAAGTTGAAGGGGTTGAAGTAAGTGAGTTTACAATGGTGAGTTTGTTAAATGCTTGTGCTCATTTAGGAGCACTTCAACATGGGAAATGGGTTCATGATTATATAAAAAAGAATCATTTTGAGTTGAATGTTATTGTTGTTACAGCAATAATTGACATGTATTGTAAGTGTGGGTCTGTTGAAAATGCTATTGAAGTGTTTGAGACGTACCCGAGAAGAGGGTTGTCATGTTGGAACTCTATTATAATTGGGCTAGCCATGAATGGTCGTGAAAGAGATGCTTTTGGGTTCTTCTCTAAGCTTGAATCTTCAAAATTGTTAAAGCCAGATTCTGTAAGTTTTATTGGTGTTTTAACTGCTTGTAAACATTTAGGAGAAGTTGATAAAGCAAGGGACTATTTTGAATTGATGATAAATAAGTATGAGACTGAACCATCAATAAAACACTATACTTGTATTGTTGATGTGCTGGGTCAAGCTGGACTCCTAGAAGAAGCAGAGGAACTCATAAAGGGCATGCCTTTAAAGCCAGATGCCATTATATGGGGATCTTTGCTTTCATCTTGTAGGAAGCATGGGAATGTACAGATTGCGAGACGAGCCGCGCAAAGGGTTTATGAGTTAAATCCAAGTGATGCTAGTGGTTATGTACTTATGTCTAATGTTCATGCTGCGTCCAACAAATTTGAAGAGGCAATAGAGCAAAGGCTTTTAATGAAGGAAAACTTGACAGAGAAAGAACCGGGTTGTAGTTCAATTGAATTATATGGAGAGGTTCATGAGTTTCTAGCTGGGGGACGGCTGCATCCTAAAACTCAAGAGATCTACCATTTATTGAATGACTCCAGTTTTGCATTTCAAGATTGATTATCCTTGAAATGGTGAACATGTCAAGTTTTGTCATTAATCTGTATAAAGAAGTAATAGCTTTAATATAGAGATGATTTACGATAGATTAGAGTCACACCATCTAAATATCCATTTCGCTTGTTCATATAGTTGCTTAGAAGCATTTGGATTTACTGTAATTTATAGATTTACTGTAATTCATATAGTTGATGCCATTATCATTGATGACTGAAACAAATAATTCCTGAAATATTCCAGTCATCTTGGTAATTTACTTAGAAGACAAATTGTGAAAACTTAAATGTATGTTTTGCTTACTTATAAATGATGCTTTAAATTTTACTTATGCTCTAGCATATGGATGATTACCAATAGGCCTAGTGAAGGAATCTCAGATTCTGTTCTGTATGAATGTTTTGCTTTGTTCGTTTTAACACCAAATGTTCCATATGTTATATCTAACTAAGAAAAGTAGACCTTAAAGGTTTTTAAAATCATGGCACTTATTAATTTGTTAAATCAATTGATAATAGTAATACAACAAAATAAGCATAAGCGTTAGATCTTGTTTAGCAACGTCAACCTTCTTATACCCTTGCTTGTACAAGAATCTGGCGACGTTATAGCTATCCTATAGTGTATTTTGTGGATGTGAGACAACTACTAATAGTAAACTAAGTTTCAGGTTTTTGACAAGTTTCGCCCCGGTGCCCAAGAGTATATCTCAGGTGGCATTGCACCATTCATGAGGAGGTTTTGCGGCACTGCATATAAGTCAGAGATATCGAGATGATGTTGTGCGCGTCCATTTTGGTAATGCTGATTCTGCATTGCAGCTGCAAGTTCATCGTCTTCCAGTGGCAGACGATCGAAAGTAGCATGCATGAATGATGCAGCCATGATCACAACAGGTCCCGAAGCAATCAAAGCACCAACTACAGCACCTCCAACAACTTGTCCTTGAGCACCTGCTAAATAAATTGTAAGACCAGTGATTCCTGGTGGTGCAGGTGGGGGAAGGATCGACCCCAACAACGAGAGAATCTCGAATCGACCATGAAGGGTCACAATGGCACCCGACGAAGCTGGTTGGCGCAGCGTTACATTCGTTACACAACCGGTGCCATTAAGTATACAAAGACCACGTTGCTTTCTTCTTGCAAAGTTCAACAAACTCTCATTCACATCACAACCAGAGCTCACTTCCATAGCATGAGCTTTCAGTGCATTAGCACTATCTCTGGTGACAATAATTGGTGGCTTAGGCTTGTTTTTTGATCCAGCTGGCCGACCGCGAGGCCGCTTTAAGGTTTCCCCCTCAGCTGCAGAAGAAACTGGTGAAACTGATTTTGGAATTTTAGGAGACATTAGAGTAACATCAATACCATTACCAGACATATTATTCTGGTTACCATTGTCTTGTTCTTGCTTGTGTTCCATTTCACCAAACATAAGATAGTTTTTGGTTAAAGGAGCAGTAAGAAAGAGTAAATCGCTCTCTCCTGTTACAATATTGAAGGTTTAAGTAGTTGCATTATTAGAATAAATATTATAAGAGCCCAAAAGAATGATCACAATTTTAGGATGGAGTTAAGTTATACCAACCACACTATAATATGCTGTTTTTTGCATTACTCTTCCTAACTCTTACTAACTTTGCCTCATATCAATTTCCTTCCCCAGCAGATATCTCATGGTGTATATAATTATTACTATTTTCATTCCATTGTTACCTACCTACCTACACTATCTTACTCATATTATACAGATACTTGTTCCAACTTCCAAGTGTATCATAACCTGCTTTAAAGATATCTAGTGAGGAAAAGGTGGAGAAGGCGTAGAGAAGGACAAGTGAGGATTGTAGACAGAAAATATAGTTAAAAATTTGAGGAAGGGTATGGGGAGACGGAAAATAACATATGTCAAATTTTCACGTGATATTTGGATTCAAACAATTATTCACTATCCATGATTATTCTCTGGTGTCAATTTTGATCGACTAGTTTGCTTCTTAAAAAAAAAACACTATACTTGGTTTATGTTACGGAGCAACTCTATTTTTTTTTTTTTTAAGAAGGGAGCAACTCTTGTATAAAAAGGGAGCAACTCTCTGGCACACATTGAAAACCAAAACAATAAACGTAAAAAAAAATCAAAACAATGTGCAGATGAGTATTCGTATAACTAATCCTTGGAAGAAGGAACCAGTAGTGAACAATTTTATGGTAATTGAGGTGTTTTGGAAAACATTCATGTTTTTTTTTGTTGATTTTAAAACATTGATGTCGTTTTTCTTATTATACTCTTATTTATATATTACTCTTTTCTTTCAATTCTTTAATTTATTTTTCTCATACTTTATTAAAGACAATTTTGTAAAACAACTATATATTTTTTTCCATACAAAATTAATTACATTTTTTAATATGTATGAAATGACTGAAACAATTTATAATTTGGGACAAAAGAAGTAAAAACATTGCTCAAAAGGCCGAGATCAATTCAAAAGGTAAATGACCATAGGTTCTCATTTTGCATAAACATTCATCAAAAGGTATAAAATAATAAGTTTTCAATTGCATAAACATTCATCAAAATGACACCAAATCATCAAATTACATCATTTCAAATTATCAAAATAACAATAGCCTAAAAACTCCATAAAGGTCTTCAAGTTTCTGACTTTTGTCTGTGTCCACTGATGGCAGAGCAGATGCATATGCTTGTGACTTGGTTGCACCTTGCAGTTGTTTGTGATTTGGAGTTGGTTGAAGCTTGTTTCTTCTGTGCAGCAGATGGTTGTGAAATGGTGTTAGCTGGTTGCCTTTGAACTGTTGTATGTACAATTGTTTTTCATTGTTGTGTCTGATAACCAACAGGTCAACTTTAAGATTCTAAGAAGCCATCAACCTTAGCATTTGCTGCTCTAGACAAGAATTTCATGCAAATAGGTGGCTGCACTCCAGCAAGAGCAAGAAAAGAGCTAGGAAGTGACCAAATTCCATCTCCGCAAATCAAACCAGAAGCAACAGCTGATCCAAATGCATCAGCCTTGGCCCTATCAAGCTTCTGCCAAATAAACAATATCAAGCTTCCAACACACATGTCAATAGCAAAGTAGCTTCCAATGTAAAACGGTATCGCCATAGCCATAGGAATAGGAATATACTTGGCGTATTTCTTTCCAACCAAGTCGCGAACAAGATTAATAATTATGGCACCGATGAAAAATACGATGCAAAGTACGAGGCAGTTTTTCGGCAGAGCTGAGAATCCGTCCACACCTAGTATTGCCATGTTTCGATAAACGAGTGCATAAGGTGCAGGGTATGCTGAACCAGGTTGACCAAGAGTACCAAAAGCATGGTAGAATAGCCAGAAAACACAAGGCGATACAATACAACCGATAGCAGTTCCAATAACTTGGCTCACAAACATGGATTTCGGCGAAGCCAGTGTCATGTAACCTGTTTTGAAGTCTTGCATGAGATCAGAAGCTGTTGAAACAATGTTCATCATGACACCACATGCTGCTAAACTGGCTAGGATACCGCCGTTGGCTCCTGTCCAAGCACCGATAGTGAAGATGGCTAATTTTCCGTAGGTCGATGCAAGGGACCAATCTGTTAGTCCACAACCATAGGCATTGCAAAAGGCTAGAGCGGGTGCAATAATGTAAATGCAAATGATGTGATACCACTTTAGCTGGTGGAAAATGTGGGGGATGGTAATGATTGAGATTATTGCAATTATGACATAGCCTGCGATAGCAAACCAGGAGGGGATTTGATCTTTGAGGAACATCTCGGTTCTGCGCTTGTCATCGAATGACAGTGTAGGTGGGAGAGGAGCATTTGGATCCTCAGATTGGGCTCCTTTGTCTTTTTTCTTCAATTGTTTATACAAACCTAGAAGAGTTGTGCCAAGAACTTTCACAAAGTTGTATAGACCATCACCAAGAATCATTGCTATGCCTATGAAAACCTGTAGTTTAAAGAGAATACAATTAGAAAAATACCAAAAGAATACATTACCAACCAGTCACATCGAAAAAATCTATTGCATCAGAATATGTCCAAATTCCAGTTTTGTACTTGTTTCAATCCAATTAACTATGTTTTACGTTGATATCCAATGAGAAACTACTATTTTTCCGTATCAACTTCAAAATATACTTACAAAACTGGAGTATTTGTCAAAACAGTAGATTTTTGCCTACAATTTAAATAAATAAAAAATTGAAATGTAGAAAGACGACATACTCTGTAACCTTGAAGACCATGTAAGCTGCTTTCTTTGAGATCAGCAGGGAACCAATCTCCTTTTTTAGCACCAATGAGAGGCCACATGACACCCCATGAAAGAGCTCCACCAATCAACAGCGAAATATTGATTATATATGGACATATCATCCCAACCCCCACATAGGTAGCAGAAAAATCAAAGTAGAACCTGTTATGTACAAAAATAAATAATAAATGTTAAATAAAAGAAAAGGAACTAAAATGCATATATTAATCTATTTTATCGCAGCAATATTTTCTAAAAAAGTTGCTAACTCATCATGCTATCACCATAATTGAGAACATAGAGGTCTCAGTTGCTTTTATACTGTATAGTTTATAATCCAAATGCATCCTTTGTTAATTCCTTTATTAATTCTATCATTAATAAAATAAAGGCGGGTCACTTACTTCCTTTGATAGGCTTCTAGACCAAATGTGGGAAAGTTTGTAAATCCACAAGAATCACCAGCAGTGAAAAACCATTGGAAGAAACCCCACAAGAAGCTAAAGGAGAAGAACTTTCCCAGTGCTTTTACTTGCTTCTTTGCTAGTTTGGCACCTTCTGATGTATGGAAACTGTTGATAAGATGAGCTGTTGCGGTACCACTTGGATATGTCAATCTGAAGTCAACAATCATAATCTGCAACAAGGAACATTAAAACTAATTGTCAATTCAACATGCAATAACCAAAGAACTTGGAGTCATTCCCATGTTTTAAAAATTGATTTAAACATCACAGCAGCAAGGTTTCCAAGTCATGTTCAATTGTTTTAAATTGATTGAGCCGGGACAAAACCGCAAACAAACTGTAGACATTGCTAATTCATGGTTCAACTAGTTGAACCATCTGATTCAATTTTTTAAATATAGTTCTTTCATAGAAAAGATGTATGTCATGCAAGCAAATTTTCCGATACAAAATTCAAATGATTAAAGAGTCCTATATTTTAGTGGTGCAAGTTACATTTTATTTAAGTTACATTATTGATTAATTAATGCGACAAGTTAGTGTACCTTTCGAAGTGGAACAACCGAAAAGAGACCAAGAAAGCTGACAACAAACAGAAATGCAATCATCCATCCCAAACCAAGACTCTTAACATCGTTGGCAGTGCCAGCTTCTGGAATTTGTTTTGCAATAGTTGGAGTCATTCCAAACAAGTAGCTACCAAACCCACCTAAACAAGCAAATCAAGTAAAAGATTAGTCAACAACAAATAAGGTCATTGTATCAGAGCTGCAATAAACTATTAGAGCATAAAACATTTATCCAACTCAGAGTTCAATTAGAAATTGAGGTTCCACTCATTCCAATGAGAATCCACATTGAATCAAATTGAAGTAATTGCAACTTAAAAATTATGAAAGTCAACTGAGGTAGTACTACTAGCACATAAGTTTTAGTTAGCAAAACATTTCTCAAGAAGGGTAAAAGAGCAAGTTGGCATGACAAAAAACTTCAAAGTACTCAAACTCTATCGTATTACTAACATTTATGTTTATATAGTATTACTTGTCATGTTTAAATTACTAATTGATAGCTTAAGAAAAGGACTTTTTGCAGTCAGCTTATAGAAACAACTTATAGCTTAATTGAAAATAGTTTGACTTTATTCTAAATTTTCTTATAGAAACAACTTATAGTTTAATTGAAAATAGTTTGACTTTATTCTAAATTTTCTTATAGAAACAGCTTATAGCTTAATCTTTAATTGATATAAGCACTATATCAGTTGTGAGATTATTTATGACAGCTTACAGAATCAGCTTATAGCTTAATCTTTAAAAATAACTTATACATAATCACTTATCATGCTACAAACACTTAATTAAGTTGTTTATCCAATCAGGCTTCAAAAAACTTATCCTTTATATAGTTGTATAAAAAAACTTGATGGAATCAAAGAAACATAAATACCATTAAAAATACATTGACTCCTAATTAAATTAAAAAATATATCCTTTTCAACTAGCAACAGGAAGGGTTTAGGGACCACCAACACAAAAACACAAATTTTATGATGGTCTTGGTCACTATTCTATTGACAGTGGGACCCACTCCATGATACACTAAACAAAAAACACATGCAAACCAATGCAACAAATCCAAAAAACCAGAAACCCATATCAACCCAGTAACCCCAATTCAATTAAATTCACAAATCAAACATAAAAATCAAATCTTTTTCCAAAAAATCAAAACTTTAACACAAAACAAAAAAAGGGGGGTAAGTAGATTAGATTAATTACCACTGAATGCAATTCCACTAGCAGCAACAACACAAGTTTGAATAACAGTATTCTCCTGTCTGGTAAAAGGTTGATTAAGCCAACCCGCTTTCTCAAGCAACTTAGTCCAAGTCTTGACAAAGAAGAACCCTAACAACCCAGCCGAAACATTCAAAGAAGGAATAATCCCAGTAGTGAGATTCAGCTTCATGACAATGAAAGTGAACATCACTGATAGCATGATGCTCACCACTATAGCCCTAACAGTAACCTGTTTCTGCCATGAAGGAACAGATTTTCCTTCAAACCCTTTTTCAATCGAAATCTCCTCAAGTTGTTCATCGGTGTTTTTGTTTTCGACATCATCGTCACGTCGAGGAGGTTCTGGAGCCATGGTTTTGCGATGAAGATGAGAGAAGAGCGTGGTTGAGTGTTTTGGTTTTTAGTTTGCGATTGTTAATGAAGTCGCTTTCGTTTTTTCCTAGGTTGACATGCTCATTCTATTTATAGTAAAGAGGTTTGGAGAGTTGTTAGAGTGGTTTATGGAGAAGGATTTGCTGGAATATAGCAGAGTGTGTTACGTATTATGAAGTTTGTTTACATTTGTAAATATCTTTTTGATTCAGAATATCATGCCAAGTTTGTTACATTAATTAAAACAAAATATCATAACTTCAATACTTATTTATTTATTAGAGTTTTTGTAGGATTTGTTAGTTTTTCTAGTCAATTTAGGATTTGCTAGTTTGTTACTTTTATAGACGGTGATTTTGAAAGTTATAAAAGGTTATTTTGATTAAAATTAAAAATATAAATGTTGGTTGTTTTTTAGTTATAACAAGTTAAATTATCTATTTCAACAACATTAATAATATAACAAAAAAAGATATAATCTAAATTATTTTTTCATGACACTAACAATAATTTTTATTATGTAGAAAAAGTGGTTTAAGGGCATAATTGGAATAATGAAAAAGTAATTACAAATATACACATCCAGTTTGTTACACTTTTTAAATGATAAAAGAAAAATAATTTTTTTGTTATATTTTGTTAATATTTAAATTTATTCTTATCTATTTGTTATTTGTATTGAAAATTGAAGGGATTTTTAAAAAGAAAAAATTCAGCTCAAAACTGCTGAAAAAGGTTGAGTTCTATACATAGAGTCGTGAATAAAAATTAAATAAAAGTTTATTCATGCAAGAATAAATTTCATATAATTCATGTTATAACTTCAAAAAAAATATATAATTAAAAAAACAAAAAAATATTACACACGTGGTATCTACGTCTGCATTGACTTGGTCAAAATTGATCTAGAAGTCAAAACTACAAAATGGACGATACTTAAGGGGCTGGATTGTACTTTATTTTGTTAGAGTGTCAAAATTGCAACTTCTTGATATTTAAGGGACCAAAACTACTATTAAACCAAAAAAATGGCATGTCATTAAATAATTAGATTTATCGCATATATTTTAGGGTTAATTAAGTTTTTAGACGCTATAAATATTCATAGTTTTGTTTTTAGTCCCTACAAAATAAAATTACACTTTTTAGTTCCTGTAACATTTTTCTTAAGCATTTTAGGAACCAAAAATGTTGATGGAAATTTTTTACAGGGACTAAAAATGCTGCTGGAAAATTTTTATAGGGACTAAAAACTATAATTTTATTTTGTAGAGACTAAAAACAATATTTTAAATATTTATAGGGACCATCTACTTAAATAATTAGATTTATCGCATGTATTTTATAAAGGTGTTCGTTTGTATTTTAATAGTGAACAGTAAGTCCCTCCACTCCACTCAAAAACATTTCATACCAAACATGCCCATATCATCTTATCTAAGAGAAATATTTAGTTTTTCAAAATCACATATAATATATAGGTACATTGTTATTTGCACCCCTACTACTACATGACACCTCAAAGGAAGCAATTAATGAGGCATGCCCAATCCACAACATAGCCAATTGCACTATCAAGCTCCCCACTAAGCTGAAAGATCACGTGGTCTATAAGTGACTAAGGAATTATTTATAGAAGGCTAAGGCTGAGTCATTGATCTTAGTTGTTAGGTTATGCCTTCTAGAAGGATATCTTTTTCTATTTAAGCATTATACTTCATTTATGAGATTTTATCAATGAATTAACAACCTCCACCATTGCGACTTGAAGATTAACAATATTTTATTTCTGGATCTATTTCTTGAAGATTAACAACATGAACGATATTTTCAGGCCCATTTTAAGTAAGAAAATAATCATATTTTTATGACATATTTTATCTTAGCAATGTTTCCACCTCAACGCTTCCAAATGCTGCTCTGGGAAGTCTAAGGCGGGATACTTAGTTCACGAGGTGGAGTTGGCAAGGTAGCTAAAGATCTCGTGAAGATTCAGGTTGTGACAGAATGGCCAACACCCAAATCTATCAAATGGTTAATAGGATTTTTGGGTTATCCAAATTCTATTGGAAGCTTATGCGAAATTATGATGCTTTAGCGCAACACTTAAGAAGGATCTCAGTTGCGCTATGGTTCTATGCTTGTGACAATATGCTCAGTTCCCAGGAAGAATTTTTATCATTGCTTTGTAAAAAGTTGGCCAAGGCTCGGTCTTGCAAATGAAAGCAAAAGCATATGCTAAACGCTGAGAAGTTAATTTTGACACGGGCACTTGGGTGTACGTGAAATTTCAGCTTTACCGTCAAGTATCCGTTTTCGTAGAAAAGTTCCATAAGCTCTCTTAGCGCTTTTATTGGCCATTTCGTGTGCTGGAACGAATTGGTGTTGTGGGAGCTCCCTTGATATTCAAAAATCCATATTGTGTTTCATTGTTTGTTCCCTCCTTAAACCTCAACATGGGAACTCACCTATTACGCATGATATCTTACCACTTGAGTCAGTGGACAATCAACTTCTCGTGCATCCTTTTAACAATCTTAGACTCAAGGGAAGTAGTTGGTAAAATAGTCACTTGTAACGCCTTATTTTTATTATTTTACTTATTTTATCAAGTTTAGTGTTTTTTTGTATTTATTTGAATAATTGCGATGTGTAATGTTTTGTATTATGTGTTGGTGAAAATTAGTAGCTTATTATAGTAATATCAGTGAAGGAATAAAATTAAAATAGAATAATGAGGCAGTTTTGGGAATAAGGAGAAATTGTTAGGTTAAGAAGAGGAGATGTTAGGAATAGAAAGTGAGAACACGTAAAAACGTTTTTGGGAGAAAAAGAGAAAGTGAGAAGTTAGAGAAGAGAATACTTGTAGAATTCAGAATTCAACCAATCTAAGGTAAGAGTGAGACTAACTTTCTTTAATCATAAACATATGATTCTGAAAAGGATTTAACCATGTTGTTGTTGTTGTTGAATTTTTGATGTTATAGAAGTTATGTTTAAATTCAATTAGATTGTTGAAAGTGTAGGTAATTCAATGAATTAATGTAAGAAAGTGGTGTATAGGATGTAGAATAACAGTAGGTAATGTTTCCTATCAATTTTTGGTTTTGGGTTGTCAAAATTGGGGTTTTGTGGTGAAAACTGAGGTATGTCCGTAGAGCTGTCTGGCATCGCTCGCCATAACGAGTGTTCTTGGTCGCCTGGCGAGCTGATGCCATCGCTCGCCATGGCGAGTGTTCTTAGTCGCCTGGCGAGTAGATCGCAACTCGCCACATCGAGTGTTTTCCCCGCCTAGCGAGTAGCCCAGATGTTAATTCGCCTGGCGAGTGTTTGCCTCACCTAGCGAACTGTTCAGTAGTAAAATTATGATTTGTAGAAATGATGTTTTGGGTTAAGTTTTATATGATTTTGAGTGCCTTTTCATGTTTAGAAACGATTAGACTACTTTTAGAATCAAATTTGGGCATTGGGAAGTTACAATTGGGATTTTTGGGGTGAAAAATGTCTAGTTCCCGAGAGCTACCTGTTTTAGCTCGCCCTGACGAATGATCTTTCTCGCCTGGCGAGTGGTCCAAATACGAGATCGCCACAACGAGTATTTGAGCTCGCCTAGCGAACTGTTCATTGACAGATTGCCTGTTTTCGCGTTCTTGAGTCTTTTTCACACGTTTCTGTTTTGAGTTGGACTTTGGTATAAACATGAAAGTTGTTGGTAATTGTATTATCTTTCCAATAGTCTTGAGTTGATGTGAAAATCTTTTGTGGTTGATTTAATATGTTGATATGATGTTGTTGTTGCATTTTAAGTGGTGTCATTGCATAAACATTGTTTAACGAAGGGAGCTGTAGCTTTGTTGATTTTTAAGCGAAGGGGGATGTAACCTGTCAACCCGAATTAAGACATTAGCGAAGGGAGTTGTAGCTCTGATTGGTACCATATGCATAATTACATTGTATTTGTTGAGTCGTTGTTGTTGCATTGTTGAACGAAGTTGAATGTTAATTGTAGTTGGATTATATAAAGTATTGTTGATGATGTTTTGTTGTTGTTCTGTATTGGTTAATTCTTTACATGAATTGTTGTTTATTATTATTGAATGTGAAATCTCACCTCTTCTGTTTGAATGTTGCCTCTACGTGGGTAACGTGCAGATACCCAGGAGTAATTGCTGATGTGAGTTGATTCCTCGCGTCGTCATATGAGTCATGCTCTGATACGTAACAAGATGAAGATGTTTATGTGTTTTGTTTTTCCTTGTTACGTATTTTCTTTATAAGTTGATGATGAACCACTTTTAAATTTAGAATTTTATTATGATATTGATGTTGAGGCCTTAGTTTCAAGTGTTGTTTAAACCTTGAATATTTTCCGCTGCAACATTGTTTTAAATTTTTGAAGGAAGTTGGTTTAAATAAATAGTGGATTTTAACTCTATTTATATTTAATGATGTTTTGAATAACGAAATATGACATCCTGTTTATGATGAACTCTGATTTATTTTATACTATTGATATGTTGAGAAAACAGTGTGTTACATCACTCGCCGTCAAGTGTTGTTCAGCGACGCAAAATGTCTCTGGATGATACATCTTGGGAAGATTGGGGAACCTTTTCCTCTTCCTACAAGCTAGAGAACAAGGTTGTTCTTGATGGAGAATGTATTCTTATGTGCACCCCTTCTATTCCAGAAGACACGTAAAAGAAACTAGTTAATGAGGAAAGTCCAAACTACAACATGCCAAATCGCACTATCAAACCCCTGTTAAGCTGAATGATCACATGGTTTATAAGTAGTGACTAGGGAATTAGTTATAGAAGGCTAAGACTGAGTCATTAATCTTAGTCGTTAGGCAGTTCTGTCACCCAAAAGAATCTCCTTTTCTATGAATTAACAAAATCTATTTCTCTTCTCTTACTTGTTTAGGAGGCACACTAAATCCTCAAATTTTGAGTATATCACCTTTGCTAACACACATACACGTAAAGTTATACTTGATTTAATTATTTACTGTTTTTTGTGTGTGTCTAAATATCTTGTCAAATCTTACTATCGCTCAACTAAGTGCTGCTATTGGATAAACTTAATCAAATTGGGTTCGAATCCGACTTAGACTTGTAAGTGTAACAATGTTAAAACTCTAAGCCAGTGTTTGATGCAGCAGTGGGGTAAACGCAAGGTCAAAAAGGTAACTTAATAAAATTGTGGTGAGAACGCGAGATTGACTGTTTGTACGTGTTACCAAACACGTCATAAGTTGTCCGTTTATATCCAATTTTAGAATTTTATTAACCAAGTGTTGATCACTTTTTGGCACAGTGTGTATTTAATTTAAGCGGCAGAATTAGAACAAATTAGTTTGGCAATACGTAGATTTGATTTGATAGGAAGGATTTAGAATGCGAGTACGTGGGCGCCACCGTAATTCCGTTGCGGTTCTCTTCGTCTTTTTCGCTCCGCTTCATTCAAACTTCATTCTCCGTTTTCATTCTTTTCTCAAATTTCTTCCAAATTCAAAGGTAAACCTTCTAATTATGAGTTATTATCGTTCATTCATACTCTCAAATAACTTCGGTAATCATGATTTTGGACATGATTTTCAGGCGTTCAGCTACATGTAGATTTTAAACACCTTAAAATTGTGGTTTCAAATCCATGGTTAATGAAGTTACATTGGTATTTGGTGGTTAATGAGTTTTAAAACCACTATATCAAATAATATGAATGTAATTAGCAACATATTTTAATCGTTTTAACCACTTAAAAGTTGTTTGTCCAAAAATCATTTTTTATATTTCATCTTGATTCTAGATTTGTTCTGTTACTATATTTCTCTTGTGATGTTTCAGTGATTTTATGCCGTTTTATAATTAGTATCTGATTATTCGTCATACTTTGAAGTGATCAAACCAGTCGTGACTGTCGCATCAATGGTAGTCGAGGCTCTTGTGCCTCTCCTTGAACATGATAGGCAAGGTGCCAATGAAGATTATTTAGCTTCATTTGGCAATGAAGCGAAGGAGCAAGGGAATCATAAAGTCCATTGCTCCACCACGGGTAACTTGCAGAATAGGGAACTTTGGACCGATGGGCTTATTTGTGCTTTTGAGTTCATCTGCGGGTCACGGAAGACTCATCCCTCAGCAGCAGTTAAAGAAGTTGCTCAGAAGAAGGGTTTTCAAGGCAATCAAATTAATCCATTGAAAAGAAGTACTAGTAGAAGTGGCTTTCATGAATTACCTTTACCGGTCAATGAATCAACTGGAGGGTTGGATCTCGATGATTTTGATAGCAATAACTGTTTTGGCAAAGAGGGTCTTCCGAGAAGTTACTGGAAACCAATTGGTTGGGCCAGAGTTTCTGAACTTGTCCAAGCTGTGCATAGTGATGCTAGCTGGGCATCACACCCACATGATTTCGCTGATGATGAAAGTGATGTTCCAGTTGCAGATGTAGCAACTCCTTACTGGGAAAGGCCAGTGGGTCCAATCTGGTGGTGTCATTTGGATGCTGCTCATCCATATGTTACTACATGGCTTGCTAGTTCTCAGTGGTTGCATCCTGCTATTAGCATTGCTTTGCATGATGAAAGCAGGTTAATAAGCGATCGAATGAAACACCTTCTGTATGAGGTAAATAAACTACTTATTAGTTATACATGAAATTGAAATTCACAAATTTTTATTTTAAAAGAACTACAATTTGCTATTACCATTTTGCATTCGTTTGGTTCCGTGTCAATTCTAACATTCTCGTGTCACAAAGTCAATTTTGTCGTGATATTATGAAGCTAAATTTTGGAGCTTCACTCTGGTCGCACGTTTGAGCCCATTCCACCACGGTAGCAGGCATATTTGTCAATGTGTCCTTAGATACATTTCGTGGTTTCTTGGGCCCTTTCTGACACCTTCTTGGTTGCTATGTTTCTTTCAGTAAAATCAATGATTCAGTGTACAGTTGCGATGGGATTCAAGTTTGAAAATAAGTTTTTGATTGACAGGTTCCTGTTCGAGTCGCAGGTGGATTACTGTTTGAACTTCTAGGGCAGTCTGCAGGTGATCCATTTATTGAGGAAGATGACATTCCCATTGTATTACGAGCATGACAGGCACAGAACTTTCTGGTGACAGTTTTGCATGTTAAGGGCTCTGCATCAAACATCAATGTGTTAGGCATTTTAGAAGTTCAGGTTAGTTAGCTTGACAAAGTTACTCCGACAATAATTTTGCCAATAGCATTATTTATTTATTTTATTTATCCTTAGTTACCTTCAACTGTGTTTTGTAGGAACTTCTGGCTGGTGGAGGAGCTAACATTCCACGCAGCATTCATGAGGTTGTAGCACACCTAGCTTGTCGTCTTGCACGATGGGATGATAGGTTAATATTCTTTACATCTGGTTACCAACTTAGAAAATCTTTTGTTGGTTTTTGCAATTTGTATGATTAATCTTTGCTTTTTGTTAAGTACTTACTTAATTACTTTTACTTTTTCTACTGGTATTTTACATTGGTATGATTTTCATATAAAAGATAAATATAGTCTTAAATGGAGTAATTAAAATTGCACCTCAACTACATTATTATGAGTGTTGCTTTTTGATAAGACATTTTATTAAAGTGAAGGATTGCAATTCTTGATGTTAAATCTTCTATATTCAGATATACTATTTCTAGGGTCAATTGGTAGCTGGATGCGATTATAGATTTATAGTATACACAGAATGAAGGAAAGAAAAGTTTATTTTTCTTAACGAATATTCTAACATAGGAATATTGTCAAATTTGAAAGAATATATGGAATTGCAGTATCTACCGGTTCAGCATTGTTTAAGGGTCTGTTTGATTCAACAAAGGGGAGGGATTTCATGATGTGATTGAACTTTTCAAACTTTGTGAATAATTAATTTGTAACATCCTATTGTGTTCTTAAATCATACTTAGTTTGGATCAGTTTTAATATGCACTGCCATCTTTCTATTTGTTACTAATGCATATGATATCACAGGTTGTTTCGTAAACACATCTTTGGGGCTGCTGATGAAATTGAATTGATGTTTATGAACAGGTGATTGCATATGCTTTGGACCATTAAACATAAGAACTTCTGTGTAGCATAGGTGGTCATTTTATCCATTTTTTAATAATTTGGATATACAATGTGCTTTTCCTTCTTCTTAGGAGGAATCACGAGGATTTGCATCTGCTCACTATAATATTGAACCAGGAAATAAGAAGATTATCAACCCAGGTAAGTTTCCAGACCACAGAATGACTAATACTGTACTGGTTGAGCATCTTCCATAAACTTCTAATTTAGTTTTACAAATTGTATTGGTGTTAATAATGCTGGACAAAAAATTTATTTGGTTGTAGCAATATGTTTCTTTGTTTTTGTTTTGGCTAACAGCATGCTTGTGAGTCCTTGGTTCATATTGTTGTATTAAAATTTAAGAAATTATTCAATTTCCTGCCTCATGCATCTTCTCGATCTATTTATTTTGCTAATTTTTTTTCTTTAATAATAAATTTTTGTTAGCATAAAATGCTGCAAAAATTATGAAAGAAAAGAAAAGGATTGTCATGAATAATGTATAACAAAAATAAAATCAAAACATAATTGGAAGCCAAGGGGCTATATCATGAATTTCTCAGCTATTTTGAATGTGGTTGGTTTAGTCTTTTCAATGTCTTCTTTCTTTTCATTTAGTTGGTTGGTAGTACTTCTCTTGTCACCATAATAAGTATCTTGTTAAATATATAAGAATGTTGTATAGAGTAGAACTTTACATATCACATTAATTAACTGATTGCACTGCTGTAGTAAGTAACTTCAAAGTGTTCATTATATATCGGAATTTTCGATTATTTTTGGTCCATAGTAATTATGTTAATTGTGTACATTGGAATTTTTCACTTGTTCCTTTCTCTCTTGTATGACCTAGTAGGTTATAAGAGTGAAATGGTCACTCCATGCACGAGAGGAAATTGTGTTTGAACTTCTTCAACAGTTGAGAGGAAATGTAACAAGATCATTGCTGTCTGGAGTAATGAAGGGTACAAGGCAAATGATTGACGAGCAAGAAGCAGTTCGAGGTCGCCTGTTCACAATCCAAGATGTAATGCAAAGCGCGGTCCGTGCATGGTTGCAGGTTTTGTAATCTCTTCCAACCACTGAAATTTAATCTCTTCAATAGTTAGCTACAAATGTTTTATTGAATTCATTTATCTGATATTCGTTAGGTGATTACAGTTACTTACCAGTATAAGTGTGCAAAAGATTTATTTCGCAGTCACACTCGCGCGGGTATCTGCTTTTTTGCTTCCAACAAGGAAAATAAATTAAACCAAAATTTGACTATTCTCGGCTTCTTATTTTAGGACAGAAGCCTCACAGTTACACATAACTTGGGAGTGTTTGGGGGCTGCGGTCTTGTCCTTTCCATCATTACCGGACTATTTGGCATAAATGTGGATGGAATACCTGGATCTGATGCAACTCCTTATGCATTTGTTCTTTTCTCTGTTGTCTTAGTTGTGTTGGGAGTAGTGCTAATTGGCATTGGATTGCTTTATCTTGGGCTGAAAAAACCAATCATTGAAGAAAATGTTGCAGAGAGAAAACTAGAGCTTCAAGAGTTGGTTAAGATGTTCCAACACGAAGCAGAAACTCATGCGCAAGTACGGAAAACGGTGCCTCACAAAGATGTTCCTCAAGCTGCATCAGTTAGGCAACCAAATGGTGCAAGTCATCGCTTCATGTTTTCAAAATTGTTCAATCGATAGATGTTTGTAGTGCAGTTGTATGGTTCTTCCTCAGCCTCTAAATTTTACGGCTTATACATACGATGTTTGGCTATCTTTAGTGGTTATTAGGTAACGCCGGTTACTGTTGAGATGTAAAATCGATTTGAAAAAGTGGCTTATCTCATGAAATTTTTGTTTGAGAAATAAATTTTCACATTGGTTAGATGAATCATTAAAATGATCATGAATGAATCTACTATGCCTTTTTTTCTTTTTGTTATGTCAATTAACGAGTTTGTCATTGAAGGGACTATCTTGGCCAACTCGAAGAAATTGAAAAAGAAATGACAGCATGGTAGTCTTAATATGTAGAATTCTATTGATATTTTTGAAAAGAGGGTTAGATAATTTAGAAGAAATTAATGAGAAATCTTACTGTTTCTTTTGGATGTCTTACTCAGCCCATAAATCATTACAATATCACTAGAGAACTACTGAAGTAATGTAACTGACTTTATGGTACAACTTTAGCTTGCCATGGCTCAGATTCTTAGTGTACACCACATCCATGTTTTTAAAGGTGAGAAAAGTTTACAAATTTTTTTTTAAACACTCTTCACCCGTGGCCTATTTTTTATCAACTCAATACTTGTTTTTAAAAGGACAAATTCTACCGTGGAGTAGTGGGACCACAAAAATTTACCTAAAACTTCCAACAGTGAAAAATTACCTAAAACTTAAAGCAATGACTTATCGTAACAGCTGAAAGTAGAGACTATGATATATCAGTTTTTTTTAAAAAAAGAGAGAAAATGAAGATTGTTGACTCAAAATTCAACTCATTTATTTCTCTTTCTGTTTGTTGAACAAACACCGATTGAATCATCGTTTGATCTATAAAAATAAAGATGACCGTGAACTTCTTTTACTTTTGAGAATGAACAATGGTCATGGTTGAATTGATAATTCAAGTAATTTTTAAGCGTTGGTCCACCATACATAATTTATCAAAGTGGTCAAAGTAAAAGCAATGTCAAGTAAGGGTTTTTTACCTCATTTTTTTTTAATAAAAAAAAGGAAAAAGAAAAGACCTAAAATACTCTTGGTTAGGGGTTTAAATTTTGGACTCAAGAAATCTTTTTTTAATGTTTTATTTTTATTATTATCGTGCTAACTTTTTTTTCAAAAGGCCTCATTAAAAAATTTCCTTTATGCCTCTCATTACTATATTGAGTCGGCACACTATTTAAAAGTAGTAATAATTTACGAGGCAAATTTGTGGTTTTTTTTTTGTTTGTTTTTAAATTGACAAATTATAAAAAGTGAATTGAAGAGTGTGTACTGTGTACAAAAGATCATGTAGCTAAGTATTTTTCTTATCTGACAATTTTAGCTACGGGTTCTCGTTCCATGTAGCTGGGACAAACACAATATATAAACGGCAGCCATATGAAAGTTAGACGTTATAAATTATTGTTAGAAATGAAATTTTGTTAAAATATCTTATGTTAGTATATACTATATTATGATTTATTAAATAAACCTAATAATTAAATCAATTGGCAGCAAGGAAATTAACAACAGTTATGCTTGAAGTCTTTTCTTCAGAGCCCTACTCCAAACAGCTTAACCACCTTTCCCCAAGTTTGACTTGTAGTTGAATGAACTTATGGTACTATAGTTTGGCAATTTGCTACCATTAATCTCCAACTCAAATCTAATCAATGCACAATGCAGGAGCCTCTCCTCAGCCTTCTCTCCAGTAATGGAGAAACACATTCACTAAGTAAACCATTACTCAAGGATCAATATGTCCTTGATCTTGCTCCTCCATCACTGTCTCGATCAAATTCATCTCTTATCATCAATGAAGCGAGGAAACCTTCTTTTATTAACCTCATAGCCGGTTTGAGCATCACGAAATCGAAGATTATTCATCGCTCTCGCTCTGCGCCATCAGTATTATTCACTGACATGGGAGTAGATTTTCATGAGCCATCTGATCATGGATCTGCACATAGCTCCATAATAGTTAGGCTATGTTTCATTATTGTTTTCTTGTATGTGGCTATTGGGGTTACAGTGTATATGATTAGTGGAAGTTTCAAAGGTACTACCACATTTAGGCCTGTTGATGCTGTGTACTTTACAGTGGTAACTCTATGCACTATTGGATATGGAGATATTGTTCCTGATACCATATTTACAAAGATGTTTACATGTGCTTTCATTTTGGTTGGTTTCGGATTTATCGGTTTTATGCTTAATGAGCTGGTTGTACACATTTGTGATGCACATGAGGCATTCTTATTGAGCATGATGGATGGGGATAGATTCAAGAAAATTCTGAGGACTTACATGGTTGATGTAGACAAAGGAAGAATGAGAATAAGAACCAAAGTTTGTGCTGCTTTGGTTGTTGTTACTGCATGCATTGCTGTTGGAACAGTTACAGCACACTTTGTAGAGAATCTGAATTGGGCTGACAGTTTTTATCTCTCCATTACTTCTGTTACAACAGTTGGTCATGGAGATTATTCTTTCAGAACTTTAACTGGCAGATGTTTCGCAATTCTGTGGCTTTTGGTTAGCACATTCTCAGTTGCAAGGGCGTTTCTATACCTCACTGATTACAGCATGCAAAAGAGAAGCCGCAAAATGGCAAAAATGGTTCTTCAGAAGAAGATAACCTTATCAGATTTAGCAGCTGCAGATTTTGATAATGATGGATCTATCAGGTATGCCTCAATACTGGTAACATTATATAATATCTATCCTTGTACTTTTTCACTTGTTTATATGAATGAATTACAGGGTATCAAAGTTGAGATCTGAATTTCTGTCAGCATTAACCAAAACAATAAATGACCTTAGAAACTTTGAACCATCTGCAGCTGAAACATGAATCTCAGTTCAAATGCCAATAGTTGGAATCTCAGGAAGCATATCGTCATTATTCCAATATGTCTTTTTTACAATGTATTCAACTACATATTTTGCATCATAACAATTTAAGTTCTGATTTGAGAAAATGACAATGCAAATGTAGCAAAACAGATTCAAAAGAGGAAGAGATTATTAAAAGCGAGCCTATATCGCATGCAAAGCTGATGCAGAAATTTATAATCAATGGAGAATACTGAGTTGTATTATTCATTCACTTCTAAGCCTAGAATAAACCATTGAAAGAGAAGATAGTTTCACTTTAGTACAAGAACATCAATCCTGATTACCTTTAAAGAAACTCTTGAAGAGCATTATGCCAAATTTTCCAACAAAGACGGAAAACACATTTTGCGCAGCTGATATTTGTTCTTAATTTTTTCAATTTTTATCATATATATCAGCTTCATTTTTGTTCACCTTTTACTTTTGTGCAGTAAGTCTGACTTTGTCATATACAAGCTTAAGCAAATGGGAAAGATTACTGAGATAGACATTATGCAAATTAGCAAGCAATTTGATTCCTTGGACCATGGCATGTATGGCAAGATAACTCTAGCTGACCTCATGGAAACTGTCTAATTCAACTACCTCTTCTAAAAGTGTAGACTAGTACTGCAAGAGACCACCACTATTCAGGACTACGGCCAGCAACTAAAATTTGTGATCCTAACATTAAGTCATAAAGTCAACCTCAATATTGGATCATCTTCTATTTTTTTTAAGTCAAAGGGAAGTATCCTATGTTGAATCAAACTCCTACCATATTTTTATGAGGATATGTGACATACCACTAAAGTCAGGCCTCTTCAATTAATCTCTTATTCAAACAATGTATGCTTATTTTTATGATCTTGTATTGGTAAGAGCCTCTTGGATGTTATAAGTGTGTCTGGAAATACCAATCATTTACTGTCATCTTCCTATGCACATAAACATGGATGTTCAATGAATAAAAACACCAGCCTTCACTTCCTCTGGTACTTGAAAACTGAAAAGGCGTCATTTTATTTGTAATGCTGATTCTATTGGTGGTGTGCTGATGTGATGTCATACCTAAATGTAATAAGTATACATCAGATTTAGATTCTTCTGGTACTTTTCTGAATAAATTTTGAATTAAATTGTCTTATATATATTAAGTTATCTCAAAGACAAACGAGAAAGGGAGAAAATTCCTATTAACATGAATCAAAAATCTACTTATTGGTTAATTTCATCTATTCCTTCCCTTGTGAAGGTCACAATGCCATATCTTGGGGTCAGTCAAAAAGTGAATTTGTGAGAGTAGCATAACCCATAACCTAGGTTCTAACAAATGCTACATCTAATACTTTAAGCGGTACTTTTCCTCCTCCCTTGCTACTTAAACCCCCCGTACAAATGCACATCTGAAGAGCACACATCCAGATGGTCAAAATTTGATAGTTTTCTGGATACATATTTCTATTGTTTTACAACTTATTAGGTTACTGAGCTTATAACAATTCAATCATTTTATTCATAAGGGGCCCGAGTTAACATACCTTGTTCCACACTAACATGTGCTGTCAGAATAAGAACCATAGTTCACAATATTGTTACCGTTTTGTGGTAGTGATATATTTATGTAGTCTATTGACAATACGAATACATTCATCTCGTTCTATGAAGGCAAAATTTTGGTGACCAGTCTAGAGCAATTGCAGCGACATTTGCACCTTTTCAGTTTTCATAACAATTAAAGTAGACATATTTAGGATTTTAGGATACATCCCCATAATGGAATTACAAATTTGACAGCTAAATTGATGGCAATAGCACCGAAACAAGTCATTTAGTCAGTCAGCAAAAATAAATGAGTCGACTCTAAACAACTACTGTGGCTGGTGTCAACACAATTCACAATAGCCCGTAAAAAAAAAAAAGGAATTTCAGCCCTAGTTGCAGAAACTCATGACAGCGTAAGGTATCAAGAATGCCAAATCTTCGTATGAAGTATAAATTGATTATGTCAATTCAAACATGTGATTGGAATTTATGGTATTGCAAGAAGCAAACATATGTGAAACTCGAAAGCTATATTTACGAACTCTAATAAAGCCACACTATTTGAAGGACTGGGCCACTAGGAGTAAATCAATACATATACACTTGTTTGGATTGTACTCAACTAACAATAAGCATATCAAGTGTTTTTCCTGTTCCTACATAAAGTAATTGTGGGCTACAAGAAAATTGCGGCAGCTTATTTCCCAAGTTAGTTTTCACCTGGCAGTAGAAGCTTAGTTGAGCAAAGCAAAATTGATCAGATCCTCACTTTTGCTTCCTTGGCACTTCTGATTCTGCGAGTTAGAAAATTTGAGAAAAGCCATGCGTTACTTTCCCCCTCTTATATGAATACTCTTAAAAATTATCTAAAATCAAAACAACTAGGAAACACCTAATCAAAATTGATTTTCATATCTAAATCTTCAAATGAAACGGTCTGATTTATTGTTTGATAGAACTGAAATGTTGTACCTTTGTCTAATGCCATGGATGCTCTCAAGGAGTTCCATTGTTTGTTGCCACCTGGAATTCTTTGGTCTCTCTTCACTATCCAATACTAAAACTGAGACATTCAAAAAAGCAACTAGTTCAGTTTCAATCTCATGGAGCTTTTGATCTATATGTTCCATGAAATCCTCGTATGAGGATATTTCCGACAAGCTGCTGGGTATGCTGTTTTCATTTCCAGTGGCGGTGCTAAGGGATCTCAGAAGATTCTCTGTCTCTGAATCATCCGGTGGATTCTCTTGACTTTCCAAAGAAATTTGCATATCTTGAATATCACCGAATTTCATCATATTAAGGTCAGAATCATCCTTGGGAGAATCTTTTAGAACTTCCTCCTTTGGAGCAACAATTCGAACGGGACTTGAAGCATCTTCTGTTGTGTCTTCCATGTTCATAGTGACATTTCCAACTAGCTGACTTTCTTTCAAAGATATTACCTGAAAACAAAATAGGTTTCTTTGAACTAACTCACACTAACTAACATTGTTGTTCTTCCTCAACATACTATAATTTATTATTATGATGATGATATCATTGTCACAATGATGGCAATGAAAAATATAACAGTAAACATGATACTCTGATAGTACTTATTGATAATTTCACTTTACCTCACTTAGCTTTGTGGAAAGCTCATCAAGCAATTCAATACGGTTTTTAGACTTCTCCAAAGCCTGCAACACCTTTTTTCTTTGTACAAGCATATCCCTTGCATAATTTTCATCCCCCTTTTGCATGCTTATAGCTGCTTGTTTTTGAAGCTTCTCTGCTGACTCTGATAATCTTAGGAGCCTCAATCTAGCATTATTTGCTGTATATAACCCACCGCACATAAGTTTTAATATCTTTTAAATAAACATTTTATCTTAAGTTTGGACATGTCACCCTCTAGCAAAGGTCAGAAACAACAACATAGCATTTCTTCACTAAGTAGGTCTCTATCAAAGGACAAATAAATTAAGAACCATAGATGTAGGTTCATAAAGCAAGAGAGTGAACAGTGCCACACAATTCATGTTGCTAATATTTGTTAACCTATTGAAGAGACTAGGCCCTGTTCGGATATACAATGTAAACATTGTATAATTTATTTCTATAACAAAAGATAAAATAAAGTGAAATCGTTCTCGTATAAGTTATAAGTTGTTTTCATAAGTTAAACTGGAGAGCTTATGGACATGTCATAAGCTTGTTTCCATAAACTCTCACAATCTGAGTAGTGCTTATTTGTAGGCAAATTTATACTATTCCTGATACTAAATAATTAGAACTCATGTTTTGCTTTTTATAGCAGGAGAAAAGAATGCAGCTCTTAGAATCCATTCAATTGTTTCTTGAATTCATTTCTCCTTATGAATTCAAATTAACATGGAAAGTGACAAGTAATTTCAAGACTCTAAATGACAAGTGCAATTTTATGCATACAAAACCCTATTTGGATAAACGACTTAATTTACAGTTTATAGCATAGCGCTTATCATGATAAGTGCTTATGTATAAGCTACTTCTATAACAAAAGATTAAATAAAAATAAACTGTTTCCATATATGCTATAAGCCGTGTTCATAAATTCTAGACTCGCAATGCAAGTGCTTATGCTATTATTATTAGATAAACTCAAATCCAAACATGCCCATAATCTTGAGAGGCGTAAGAATTGTAGTAAAAAAAAATCAAACTTTTTGACATAATTCAATCATGGGGTGACAATAATGATTGTTTTGAGAGAAAGAAACAAATTAAAAATGAAATTAAGCAAGAATGAATAATGGGTACACGTACCCTTGGTTCTGGTGGTGTCTGCTTCAGCATGAAGGTGATCAAGTTGAGAACGTAACTGCTCTGTATTGATGATGGTTGAAGAAGAAGAGCAGAAGCATATAGGTCTTCTTCTTCTTCTTCTTGTCATGAATGAAGGAACAGCCATGGCTGTGGCTGTTGTTACTCTAACACAGTTCGGTATCATCCCTCCCTTCGCAACTTCTCTTGCTTGGGAAGATAGATAACTCACATCTTCTTCTATAGTAGACTTCAAATAACTATTTTGTTGTTTATCTTTTTCTTTATTTATGAGTAATTACTCAAATTCAACTTCGTCCTTGAATTTTCACAAATCAGTCAAATTCGTCCTCGAATTTTTTGAAATATCTATTTAGTCCCTGAATTTTACACCAAAAGGTCCGTTAGTGAGGATGATGTGTCCTCTTGCATGTTGTGTTGTCCTGTACACGTGTCAACAAGGCAGCCACGTGTACAAGAACTAATTTGATGGAAATGGTTAAAATTGAGGCTTAACTTTTCAGTTTCATTTTTCTGTGTTTCCAATTATACGCCTATATATAAGGATCGATTTGATACTTATTGTGATAATTTAGGGATTGGTTTGATGGATAGTGTTATAATTTAAGGTCTGGTTTGATTGATTTTATTTCAGGGAATGAATACAAGGAGATATGGCATGAGGACCTGTGATTTCAAATGACAGACATAAACAAACACCAATGAGAGGTCCTGCTCCACAAAATCCAACTGCTCTTGAAGTTATTAGAGTTTCATATCCAAATTACGGGTCATCCGCTTCTAGTCAACCCCAATACATGGAGTTTATCCCAACCCCAAGATTTCCAAAACAGTGATGAATGTTCAAATTATGCTTTTGGACTAGTTTAATTAATGCTTTTTGGACATGTAATGACTTAAGAACATCAAATGACTTGATGGCTATGTAATGTTTTTTTTTTTTTTGCTATGTAATGACTTATGAAGATTCAATGTATGACTTTTGATGGTATTTTCAACAATATTAGTGTATGTCTTTTTACCTTTTACACTGTTCAGCAAATGTATGCACCAAGGATCATAGTGATCTCTGTTATGAAAATTCAAGGACTTATTTGATGGTATTTTTACTAATTTGAGATCGATATGATGGATAGACAAATAATAGAATGACCAATTTGATGAAAATATTTTGACAGAAGAATGATTTTATTCATTGACAACCTCTTTTCATTACAACATTACAACATTACACATACTTGACACAATGCAATAACATTTTAAACAACTCAATCAAACACATTACTCCTATCAATATCTTAATCAACCTAAGCTCACTTCTACACAATCAAATCTTCCATGACCAGCACCTTGCATTTCTGAACAACAAATCTTGAACAATAACCACTGATTTTTGGATTTCGAATTCAATCAAAAAAACTAGGGTTTTAAGTTTTTGAATAGGGGAAGAACTTTGTCATCAATTCATGAAAGAAATTTTGGGGATTTTGAACTCTAGATGACAAATTATAACATTAGGGTTCCAAATTTATTTATTTGGGGAAGAAAGAGCAGTTTATGAGAAAGAGACGTTGGAGAAAAAGACATGTTGTGCATTTTGTAATTTTCTGAAAATCCATCAATTTGGTCCTTGATAATTTCATCATTTTCGGCCAAATTAGTCCCTGCTTGCGTGGCATCTGACGTGGTATGCCTCGTAAGAGGTTAACAGTACACGTCACCTCTGTTAACATGCCAGCTTAACGGAGGGACCATTTTGATTGACATATTGAAAATTCAGGGACTAAATAGATATTTCAAAAATTTCGGGGATGAATCTGGCTGATTTGTAAAAATTCAAGGACGAAGTTGAGTAATTACTCATTTAGTTATATATAGACTTTTAAATATCAAATTTAAAAGTCATACGAAAAATATGAGTGAAAGAAATAAAATCATAGATTTCAGTGGTGAAAATTCATGTATAAGTTGATTAAAATGACGTGAAAAAACAGATAAAAAACAAAATTGTTATATGAAATTAAATTAAAAGATAGAAAATAGTTTTACCTTGTTTTTTCTTAGTTTGGTTCTCCCGAGAAAAAATTATTTTAAATAATTATTTTTTAACAAGACAAAATAAAATATAATAAGAGTAAATTACACTCCCTTTCCCTCAAAGATGCTTGAATTACACTCCCCTCCCCTCTTATGTTTAAATATACACTCCCCTCCCTTGAAAAGAAAAATGTATACTCTCCTCCCCTATAAGATGCTTGAATTGCAATCCTCTCCCTAAATAATTAAATATGCACATCCTATTGTGAACCCCTGCGACCATTCCTGATTATGCAGCTGCTGCCCCTCCTCGTCCTGTCCCTCCTTACGAGGAGGTTATTATTGAGCAGCAGTGGGCCAGACATCCTCCAGACCCATACCAGATCAATAGCAACATCAGAGCCAAAGTGGACAGTGCAATGGGGCATCCTAATGTGTTTGGTAATCCAGAGGTTCTTCGCATAATGCAGGGCATCCAGTCGGAGTGGAGCATGATGGAGCAGATGTCGGCTCCCCGGAGAAGGAGTAGGAGTCCACGGGATGGACCAGTATGACTCGTGTAGCTGTTACGACTTGTGTAGTTTTTTTTGTTTGACATTTTGAAGGATTTGGTTGTAATCCTATTACATTTGCGCTTTTTTGCGCTTTTATGACATTATGCGTTATTTTATTCCGTTGTTTTATTATGTTATTTTTCGTAATTTAATTATGAGTTAATGCTTGATTGAATGAATGATGAAAATTGGATGAAAATTGTATGTTTGAATGAATGTATGAAAAAATGATTGAAAAAATAGTGGAAATAGAGGTTTCTGAATGCACAGAATGTACGCTACTTAACTGACGCATGTGCTAATGGTTGCGTCAGTTAACGCACACAATGTTTTACACATGCGGCAGTTAAGTAGCGCATCATACGTTAACTAACGCATACATTTACACTTGCGTTAGTTAACTAGCGCAAGAGTATATTTGGAACGACTGCAGGGCGCGAACAAAATGTGCAGGGTGAAGAGCAAAATTCCAAGACTTATTAGACGAAAAAGAAAAGTGCTCTTCTCCCAACAAAAAGCGCTCACTTCCATACAAACTGACCAAAATACCCCTATGTGGAGGTATTTTGGTCGGTTTGTATGTGAATGAATGTTTTTCGTTGGGAGAAAAGCAATTTTCAATGAAAATGACCGTAAAAGAAGAAGAAGTGGACTACAACAATCGAACAATATCGCATCAAGCAGGATTGATTACATAAATCAAATTAAGCCATAATGTTGTAAACCCATCATAACATTTAAACAATTTTATTGTATTCATGTATTTTTAATCATCATATATTATTTTTTTATTATCTAAAATTGTTTTCTTCTTCCTCTATTATCTTGTTATCTAATATTATCTTCTTTTTTGTCATCCCATCACAACTGAGTTGTATTAGTGTTTTGATTTGAGTGCGTTTGTGTTTTTTCTATAAAAAATTTAGGTTAATTGTTTAAATTGACTCTGTTTGAAAAATGACACTGTAAAATAAAAATCATATATTCTAACTTTGTAATTTGATATTCTTATTTTTTACTCTATAATATACGTGTACTCCAAAAAGCGACCTAGATGTTGAATTTTTTTTATGATTTTTACCATGCATGTTTAGGACATTAAAATATGGTTTTACAGGAAAAAGTAGATTTTTTCTACCAGAGACAGATTAATTATGAATTTTTATTCCCCATAATTATGATTTTCTTAAACAATTTATAATTAATTTGTCTCTCATTTAAAAACTGCAAAATTTTATTGTGAAGGTTCTTATTATATTCTAATCATCCCTACATAAATAGGGAACAAAATTTGACCTGTGAGTATACGTGGACTAAGAACAAAATTTTAATTTTGCACATTTTGGTTGAAAAATAAAAATAAATTGAATTGCCTTTGAAATGCTATGAAACTTTGCAGATCATTTTTATACATTTTTATAGATGTCTCTGCAAATAATGAACTCGAAATTCGATTTATAAGTCGAGATTGTCGTTGTTTTGTTTGTTGAGTTTTTTACGCTTTAAAAATTCATAACACAACTCAATTTAAATCTAAATAAGATAACGTTACGATGACCGTCAAAAAAAAAAAAAACATAACGTTGCGATAAACACATTGTAAAAAAGAAAATCACACACACACCTAACACGAGGTTAAGAAATTGATTCATATACCTTTTCCTTGCCTTTGTCCATGAAATGTTTCATCTTCTTAGAATCAAATTGTTATGCAATCGTGTGTTCATATTTTTAATTGTTATTACACATTCCCTAGCTCCTAACAATTAAAAAAATTATCTTTAAAAACAAAAGGAGATGAAAAAGATAGCAAAAATCAAATGACCAAAAAATGGGAATAAAGTTCCCAAAAATAATTACGTTTCTTTTTTGAACTGGAAACAAATTTAATTTTTTAAAGTTAGTTTATCACAAGAAAAAATAAGACACAATAAAAGCTACAATATAGAGTAAATCACACGTACCCTTTCAAACAGTGCTGACAAGTCATTAAAAACGAAATCATCAATTCAACAATCATGCTGCGGGGAGTCACTGTACATATTTAGGTCTAAATCAAATCCTAACATGAGGCTTTTCCCCAAAGTAATTACAACAATATATCAAAATTATAAGATAAATAAATAAGGTAATTTGCAAATTATAATAGAGATGTAACGTAGCAACAAAAATGAAGTTATATTTAGAAATAAAAGCTTGGATGCAACTATGTATCAATCTATCATTTGGATTTTATTGTTATTCTTGAACCTTAGATTAGTGGCATTATTTTTTATTTTTTGGTACAAAGATTAGTGGCATTATTAAAGCAGGAGAAACAATAAAAAATTTGGTTAAAACTTAGATGCACAATGATTTTTACGAGGATTACGGTGTACTTTGAAACCTTAATTATGTACTTGTTCTGGACAAAAGGTAAATTTAGAGATACTTCAAGTCTTTTTTTTAAATAATATTCATGAAAACCAATCACTTCTTAGTAAAACTCTTGACACATCTAGGAAACTAAAAGACCTAGGATTTAATTTTTTTTCTTTCCAAGACTTAAGTCCCCGATTTAAAAAATGAAGGAGATTTTCTCCGCCTTTAAATGGAAGGATTTAATTTCAAAAAATATATTAATTCTAGGATTTTTTATTTTTAAGTTTAGAGCAGCTGTAACTGAGAAATGAGAAAAAAATTGGCGCAGAGCAAGAGAACCAAGAGAAACGAGAGATGCAACAGTGGGACTCAATGGAGGCTTAGTGTTGCTTTAGGATATTTATGGTGATTCTAGGCTAGCTATTAAAGGTTGAATACGGTGCTACCAGGTTGCTTGGTTGAAGGAGATATGAGTGTAGTCTAAAGGGGTAAGACAATGGTGTTTGCCCATTATTCTCATCTTTTGGTACCAAGTATTTTGCTACTCTTTAACGTGCTGGTATATATAGAGTGGGGGATAAGATATTCTCTATTTAATGAAGACTTATATTTGAAGAGAAATAGAGATATAAAATAAAATTAGATTATTAGTCAGCAAGTCATACTTAATAACTATCTCATTGGAGAATATATTTTTTTTAAGGAAAAAAAAATTGGAATGCTTAATTGGAATGAAGTTTGAGAAAATGCTTATACAAGCTTACTCTCTCTTCTTATGTGTTATGTGTGGATTCCACAAATAAACTTTGTTAAAACAAAATTTAATACTATTAAAGCTAGAGTTTTTTTTTTGTTGACAAAATTAAAGCTAGGGTTATTGGTAGACAAAAATATAAATTATTGATGCGGGATCACTTTAGTAAATTTATATATTGCTCCTATAGATTTGAAGATATTGTGACACTTACTTTTTTTTATATCGTGACTTACTTAAAAACTCGTTTATAAGGTTTCTATTGGTAAATTTATATATTGCTCCTATAAATTATTGTAGAATATTGTAAAAATCTTTCCTAAAAAAAATAATTTTTTAACAAAACATAAATTAAATATGAATTTTTAACCATAAAAAATATAAAAATTCATATTAAATTCATGTTTTGTTAAAAAATTCTAATTTATTTTGGGAGAGATTCTTATAATATTATGAATTTTTCTGCAAAATTTTATTCAAAAATATTAATTCTAAATATGATTTTACTTTAAAAGAGGGATCAAAAGTGAAGATGGAAAAAATTTTAAGGACTAAAAGTTGAAGGAAAATTTTAGAGGGATTAAAACGAAAAGTTGGTATATTTATAGAGACCAAAAACATATTTAACCCTTTTTTTAAGGGAAAAGGAGTAATAAATTTATCTAAAATATTTAAAGGAGTTTTTATATTTAAGGATCCTAACTTGTTTCATAATTGATGGAATCAAAATTGATTCGATTGATTTTTGTCATGTTTATATGTTTTTGAGTAAAATTGATTTTTCCTCAAAAATTATTCCTAATTTGAAGTTAGGATTTGTAGTTTTTTTTCTCTAAATATGATTTTTATACAAAAATTTATTGTTTTGCTGACTTTTACCTAAACAAACCCACCCTTAAGCCACTTCACATTCAACTCATTCTAACTAAGTCAGTTGCATAAACTGCACAAAACGTACACTGTTTAAATTGATACAAAAAATATGATAATTGTTAAAGTGAGTTGCAGCATGTGGTGTTTGAAATTAACTATATATATCAAAAGGAAGGAAAATGGAAATGTGAAAAAACAAACAAGAAAGAGTATATGGGATGATACTCAAAATGTTGTGGGAATGCTGCTGATGATGCTTTGTAGTTGGTACAATTGTTCTCTTTTTTAATTTTGACATTTCATGAAATGTGTGAAATAATAGAATAGATACATACATGAAATGAGGGTAAGTATGTTTTAAAATTAGATTCTTTTCAATTGGAGTTCTGAAGGATCCTTGACAACTTTAGGTTGGGCAACAATTGATGTTCATCAATATAAACGAAAAGAGAAATTAAGTATAATGCATGAATTAGATGAAAAATGGAGAGGTGAACAAATAAGAGTAGTCCACAGTGCAACAATGCAAATGTGTACGACACTAATTCTTAATCATGCAATTTAGGAGATTAGGTTTCGAAGTTCATGAAGGTGGAGCCAAAATAACTATTAACTATTCCAAAAATCATAACCGCGAGAAAGTTTAAATATAGTTAAACAATCATATCATATATTTTAGATCGACAATCCTTTATGAAATACAAAACATAAGTTTTATTTCTATATGATCATATAACAAGCAATATTTGATAATTTAAGCACGAGAAATAAGTGCAAAGGCGATGAGGTTCCTCAAGTGCTCCAATGGTTTTTCCAACACAATGGCTCCAAAATTGTTAGAAACCAAACCATTGTTAGCAGAAAGGGTGAGGCGGTATTTTGCCACATCATCCACGGTATCAACTACACCATTGGTGACTTTCTCAAAAATCAGTTATGTCTCATTATTTTGTTTGTTGTACTCAGAAACAGCAAAATTACCAGTATCGATCACATGTGGATCATTGATGTCGACGCGGCTAGAATTACGTAATGCTTGATTTGTGGCTAATGAGGCAAATAAAACAAAGAGGATAAGAACAATGAATTGAAATTTCATGGTGCTTGTATTGTGATTGATATATTTTTAAGCTTCACAAATTGTTGGATGGAGTAAACCTTAGTCAGTGAAGTTGTTATATAATACAACACTGCCGGCCAAATCCTAAAATTCTTCCGTTTTTCATTAATAAAAACTCTCATTTTTCTTCTCTTCGCATTTCCAAAAAAACCTTATTAAAATAGACTCAAATTTTCTTTCTTTTTCAATTCCAACTCAGTCTTCTTCAATTTCCACTAATTAATTGCCACTGATTCTATTCACTTCACCCATCCGATAACAATTTCTTTTCCCCAAAAATCCACCCTCAAAATCCAAAAACAATTTGAATTCTGCTATGTAGGCCTTGGAATTTCCTCACTAAATTGTCCAACCTGCAATTTATATCAGAATAATGTGAAGAAAAAAGGAACTTCGGATCATATAGAAAGTGGTCTGGTGTGCACCAAAGACAATGAATCTTAAATAAATAAATAAAATCTAAGCACCCTTGCAAGTATTAGGAGAAAAAGAAAATATGGGGTCCAAACAATCCATAGGAAACCGCTTGCATATGGGTTGTATATACACATTTTGGTCATTATTATAAGCAAAAAATTACTACTACAGATTTATTGAATAAATGATGTATCTGATCTACATTATATGATAGATACATCAATTGTTCGATGAACTTAAAAAGTGATTGTTTATTTATAATAGTGACAGGGGGTGTATATACATTATAAAATTGAATTGAAACGACATGATGTTGGCTCTTTAAGGATTGACGCGGAATTGAGTTGACATGTGCCAATTAGTGGAGGGCATACCAAACGCATGTTGTTCCCTGCAGTAAAATCTGATGCGGAGATGACGTGTAACGAAACCAAATAATTTCAAAAAAATAAATACATAATTAATTTAAGGTTTTAGATTGTTAAAAAAAAATAATACACCACATAGTTGGGTGTCGTCGTCGCGCATGGTGGTCATGTTGATTGCATTTGTTAGATAATAAAGTTTTTTTTTTGAGAGAAAAGATAATAAAGTTATTGAGCTATGTTTTGTACCCAAAAAAAAAAGTTATTGAGCTATGCTATTGGACGTGTTAGTTTAAAGTCATTAGGTTTTATATATTTTTTGTAGTAATCTTTTAAAATGTTAAGTTATTGTTTTTGTTAATCTCTGTGTTATTCTCCCTAATTATCTATATTGTTAATATGGTATCTAGAGCATGTTCTTCAATTTGCCTTGAACTTGAACTACTTATCGTTTCCGCCGTTGAATTCCGAGAAGTTTAGGAATGTATTTGATCTTTGATGACTGATTTAAATTGGAACACACATTATGTCCATGAGAAAACACACAAGCGCTACATATAAATCGGTAAAACATCAAGAAACTAATGTACTAGGCAGGGACCTATTCACCCCATTCCAAAATGGTCAAACTTAAAAGTAATTAAAGAAAAACAAAATCAGAACTTTCTATGGGTCCATTTAACTTAGACCACCAATTGTTTGGGTCCAAATTGGACCATTAAAATGACTTATTATAGGAGGTAATATTCAGGTTAAAAAGCAACACTCCACACCACACCAAAAAGCATAGGATTAAATCCAAGTGCTCATACTATGGTGCTAAAAACAAACACTCCAACACCACACCACACTATCAGTGTTACTGTTTCCCACAACCTCATAATATCGACCCAACCACCCCAACTAACAACCCCAACCTCATTTTCTCTCAAAATTGAAACCTTGAAGAAGAGGAAAAAGTCATTGTTTAACTGCATCCGAGTTCATTCCGAGTTCATCGCATGTATCAACAGATCGAGAGGGTTGAACTCAGTTATTGAAAGGTATTGTTTTTATTCATCTCTTCCTTTAACTCATAGTTGAGTAATCACAATTTGTCCTGGTTTACTCCCCTCTTTTTTGTTGGTGATGAAAGGTTGATAGTTATAAGAAATTAGTTCACCTGCCTCATAATTTATTTCCTCATAATTTCTTCACAGATCAAACAAATTAGTTCACCTGCCTCATAATTTCAATTAATTACTCGTAGTTGCTACAAAATTCTTCATATATGTTGGCTCATTTGTCACTCTTTTCATTCTCAAACACAGGAAAAGGAAAGAGACAAATAGTTGCAGTGTTTGATACTCAAAAATAAGTTCAAACACTCCTTTGATAACTATGCATTTGATGTGTTTGATAAAATACTTGAATAAAGAACTATCATTTTCCTTGTTTTCTTTGAGCCTAGTTATATTTGCTTCTTTGTTTTTTCTTGAAATGCTAATGTTAATGATTTTTCATCAAATGATAATGATATTGATGAAGTTTATTTGCATTATTATTTGGTGGATTCCGGTTATCCAACTCCAATATATATATTCTCTTCATGTATTTTCATTTGAATATTGTGTGATTAACGGTTATATTAATCTAAGAGAGCGAATTAATCTAATTGAGTACTTCATGATTAAATGAACACTTGTGTCTTTGAGAACACAATCTTTGACCCGGTGAAAGTAGCATCTTCAGCTGCCTTATTTGTGGATGAATATAACAGAGCGAATTTGAGTGCAATTGGAAAAAGTCCTACTTCTGTGATTACTGCATGCTGCCATAGAATTTTTAATCTTGGACTGTCTACAGATTTTGGCTTAGCTAGAAAACACTAGGATATTGTATGTTAGTAGAATATGTAACAATGTTGATCATAGCCTAGCTGCTTTAGCTTTAGATGTTGGATGTAAATCTTGGGTGGGCAATGTCCCTGATGAGATCACGAACTCTTTGTGTAAGGATTCTTTTTCAAGTTAATGAATGAAAATCCTTCTAGCTGTCAAAAAAAAAAAATAGTAATTTTATTGTCAACTAGCAGCATCGCAATTTTTTTGTCTTTTTTCTGTTATTTTCGGTTAGGGGTAGTGAGGCACGGGTGTGCATATATCGTCCGGTTTGCAGCAACTATGTTTATTCCGGCCTCATTAATTTCTACGAGGTTAAGGGTGGTCAGTATTGTAGGTGTTTCGTATATATGTGGCACTGTTTGCTGTTTTTTTCAGTTTTTTCCGCAAGTGGGTTTGCTTCTTGCATTTACTCGACGTAAATAATATTTGTCGTTTAAAAAAATGTAGATTTTTGACAATCACTGATTTAAAAAATTGAAATTATGCCTTATATTCAGGTAGTATTTGTTTATCCTTTTGAAAAGAAAAAATGGACGATGTTGATTCGGGCTCAAGTACAGAACTCTCAGATTCGTCAAAGGTATGTTTATTTTACATGGTAAAGGTTTGAACATTTTTCTTTCGCAAGTTAATTGATAGAAGGTTTCTTATGTAGGAATTGTCGAATGATTTAGTTGACAATGATGCCGAGGGTTATGAGATTGAAGGTGAAACAATAGAAGATGATGTGGAAGGCAGTGTATCTGATGTTGTGACTGGGTGCAGTTTTGAAGAGGCATTTGCTGTGAATTGTCTTGAAGATATTTCAAGCATTAATTTTAAAGAGGTCACCGAACAAGATTTTTTGAGATACCATTTTGTGGACGTTGGTGTGGCGTATACATTTTATAATTGGTATGCTAGTTATAACGGGTTTGCCGCACGCAGAAGCAAAGTGTTAAGAAACAAAAGAACTGGGGATTTAACACAACAAACATTTGTTTGTTATAGGCAAGGTATAGTTAAAGAGAATATTGTTCAAAGATCTTTCACCCTCAAACTCTGCCATTTTTCGTTTCCCATTAACATCACCCCGTGCACCTTCGTCGTCAATATTGACGACGTTGGTTGGTTCATTAGCTTTTTCCTTCAAGTTTGGATTTGTGGACTTGGAGCCGAAATCAGTAGAGCACAACACAACCTCAATCATCTTAAGTGAACCATTTATTTGATCCAATGAGGATTGATGCCCAACAACAATGGATTTCAGTTCAGTTAAGTGTGTAGTGCAATGTTCACTAACAAAATGTTTCAAGTCCTACAACAACCCACATGCAAAAAAGTTAGAATATTATCCATAGTTGGAAATATAACTATAAAAAAACCTTTAATACTATGTGCACAAGTAAATAGTATCAGGAACTTGAAAAAAAATACATATAATAATGGACCTTTTTTTTTGGTAGATAGAAGAGATGACAAAGTCAACATAAACTCACAAAGTGGAGGTACGGGATTCAAACCCAAATCAAAACGTCCGGCTTAACAATTTCGACATTTTTTACAATTGAGCTAGGACTTATGAGACAACTTTTTTTTTTTTTTTAAATAACAAAACAAGTAGAAAAACCCTATAAAAAAATACAAGGAGAAATTGTCGAGTTTGATGATGTAGGCTTGTGACCTAAGTAAAGGCATTAAGATATTGAAAGATATTTAAAAAATAATAATATTTTTTAACGTGTGCAAAAAAAATATAAATTGAACATTTTTTTTAAAGAAAAATATATATTGAACATAACACTTATAGTTTATGCAAAAGAATTTTCTTTTATTTTGTTAAATTTTTTATTCTCATATATATGGGTCTTGGTAATTTTGAAATTTGAATATGGTATGTATTTATGGTATATATTTATTCAATAGGATGCTCCAATTGAATCACCAATTATCATAGTTTTAAAACTCAGTTTAGTCATCGACTCGGTAGAGTCACTGACTCAAACCCCAACTTAAGACTAATCTTTGGACTAAACAAGTTCAAACAAACTCAAACCTTAAGTTTAAGACTAATCTTGAGACATTTGGGACTAAAAAAGTTCAAACAAACTCAAACCCCAGCTTAAGACTAATCGTTGGACTAAACAAGTTCAAACAAACTCAGACCTTAAGTTTAAGACTAATCTTGGGACATTTGAGACTAAAAAAGTTCAAACAAACTCAAACCCCAACTTAAGACTAATTTTTGGACTAAACAAGTTCAAACAAACTCAAACCTTAAGTTTAAGACTAATCTTGAGACATTTGGGACTAAAAAATTTCAAACAAACTCAAACCCCAACTTAAGACTAATCTTTGGACTAAACAAGTTCAAACAAACTCAAACCTTAAGTTTAAGACTAATCTTGAGACATTTGGGACTAAAAAAGTTCAAACAAACTCAAACCCCAGCTTAAGACTAATCTTTGGACTAAACAAGTTCAAACAAACTCAAACCTTAAGTTTAAGACTAATCTTGAGACATTTGGGACTAAAAAAGTTCAAACAAACTCAAACCCTAACTTAAGACTAATCTTTGGACTAAACAAGTTCAAACAAACTCAAACCTTAAGTCTAAGACTAATCTTGAGACATTTGGGACTAAAAATGTTCAAACAAACTCAAACCTTAAGTTTAAGACTAATCTTGTGATAATTGGGACTAAACATGTTCAAACAAACTCAAACCCTACCTCAAGACTAATCTTTGGACTAAACAAGTTCAAACAAACTCAAACCTTACCTCAAACTAATCTTGGAACTAAACAAGTTCAATCAAACTCAAACCTTAGTTTAAGACTAATCTTGGGACATTTGGAACAAAACAAGTTTAATTAAAATCGAACCCTTTCTTGGGACAACAAATAGATTGTAAACCTCGGCTTAAGACAACTAATAGGCATCAAACCCTAGCTTAGGTCCGGTCTTAGGATATTTAGTACTAATCAAATTCAATTTAACTCAAACCCTACCTAATAACATCAATAGTAACTAGTAGAAACTTTCTTCGACATGATAAGAATTGCAGTAACTCTCTTAGAACTAGTGTTTGTGAAAAAAAATTGTTTAAATTTGAAGAAAACATGAAACAAACATTGTTTAAAAAAAACAAACTTTAATTTTTCAAATAGATACTATTAATTAGTTATTGAAAAAGATAAGAGTAATTGACAAATGATATAGTTGACAAATCGTACCCTTCAAATACCAAAAAGACAGTTAAATAGGAACGAAAAATTCACCTTAAAAAGACACTTAAAAAAGAACGGAGGGAGTATTAATAAAAGTTAAATATCTTTATGGCCCCAATAAATTTTTCAAATTTCAAGTTTTTAGATCAAAAATTTTGATTTAAAAACTTGAAATTTGAAAATTTTACATTGGCTAAAAACATATTTAACCCTTTACAATTGCAGTAATAGTAGGTTTTTTTAAAATATTCTTGCTTATTAATTACATTGTCAAAAAAATCTTTCTATGTTCAACGTAATTTAAAAGGCCTAGGAAAGTTTTTTTTTTGTTGAACATAGAAAGCCCATGCAAGAGTAATTTATTTGTTTGAATGTAATTTATTATAGACAAAAAAAACGTAATTTATTTGTTTCTTTTTAAAATAAACAAATAAATTATTTGTTTCTTTTGAACATAGTTTATTTGCCTTATGCTTCAAAGTAATTTATTTCTTCCTTTTCAAAATAAATACTACAAAAGCCCATGCAACAACCCATAAATAAGAGATCCCACAAAATTCCATGACAAAAAAATAATAATCTAGTGTAGCATGATCCATGAAATCTTAGAATTGCTTTAACTTGCTCAAAAGGTTGTCAACAATCAATCTTGACCATTCCAATATTTTAGTAATAAATCTATGGCCAATATTGAAGGGGTCCAAGTTGGACCCAAAGAGTTGGTGGTCCAAATTATACATTGCCTTATTCAATATACAATAGTGGTCGAAGCATCTCGCAACTAGGTTAGTTTTATCAAAAACATTCTCGTCTTATTATGTTCTTGTTCAGGACAAAAAATAAATTTAGAGATATCTCAAGTTTTTTTTTTTTTTCAAATAATGTTCATGAAGACCAAATCACTTCTCTTAGTAAAACTCTTGGCATCTAGAAAACTACCTTGTAAATTGTAATATACGTTGGTGCTCCTATGCTTCATCAAAGAATGTCCATTTTTTTTCTTTTCTCTTGTATAGAATGAGAAAAATAAATTTAATGCGGGAAAGCCAAATCCACGACTTAAGTCTCGGATTAAAATATGATGGAGATTTTCTCAACCTTTAAATAGAAGGATTTAATTAAAAAATAGATTAGTTTTATGAATTATGCCAATTTAGCCTACTAGCTTTCTATTTTCAGATATATATGTATGATTAATCATAATCAAAATAAGTCACCAACTTAGAAAGTAGTTTAAGGGGGTGTATTGAATTGAGAATTCAAGGGATTTTAAAAGACTTTTTTATAATTAAAAAGTTTAGTGGTATTCAATCATGACTTTTATAAAATGTAAACAAATCTTGTTGTATTCAATCAAGACAATCATGACTTTTTTTTTAAGGCAACAAAATCCGTTGGTATTCAATTGAGATTTCTCATGACTTATAAATTGTCTATTGGTATTCAAAAGTCTATAGATTTTGATGGATTCTTGGATGGAATGGATTTTGTGAGACTTTTTAGTTAAAAATATAAATACTATCCCCATCCAACAATCTCACACAAACCCTTGAGATTTTGTCATTGTCTTGCAAACTCTTGTCTGCCATGCCAGGTTTTTCTTTTCTCTATCAAATTCTTCAACTTGCATTTTTTTGTGTCTTATTCTATTGTACTCCTCTAATGTACGATTTTTTTGTACTCATCTAATTGTAGAACAAGATTGAATACTATTTCTTTACACAGGAACCAATCACAAATTGTCGACACTTTGAATAAAAAAAAAGAAAAAAACGGTAATGCAATTTTCAATGGGTTGGTAAATTGTGATTGATTATTCTTCTACTAGTTTTCCCAATTCATATAAAAATTCATATACTTTATTGGGGAAAATTCATATAAAAATTCTTACCCCAATTCAAATAATAGTCTGATTATTGTATAGAAAAAATTTGGATAGGAAGGATCGAAAATCCACCTTGAGTGTTTTTCAACAAAAATTAATATAAAATTATTGTTCTTGTGAAATAACTAGTTTGTTTTCTTCTTAAAGTGAGCGTTAAGTTTATTATTGGTATTTTTTTTTCTTCTTGTTCCTATTAATATATATATATATATATATATATATATATATATATATATATATATATATATATATATTAGTGATTAAATGGGGGATTCACAACAAGAAAATAATAGAGGAAAGGGTAAGGACAAAGATGGCTATGTAGCTTGGACCATGGAAGAAACTAATGAGTTGTTGTTCCTCTTGGTGGATGATATAAATAGAGGGTTACGTGATGCTAATGGGTCACTTAGTAAACAAAATATAGAGCGAGTTATCCTTCCTTAGCTCAATACCAAAACTGAATCACATAAAACTTATAATCATTACTTGAGCTGAATGAAGTGGTTTAGAACTCAATACAACAAGATGACAACATTTATGCGTAACAACTCTGGTTTTGGATGGGATCCAGTTGCGAAGACTTACACGGCTACTGAAGAAGTATGGAGTAATTACTTAAAGGTGAGCTAAGTTCAAAATCGTTTAAAAGTATGATTGATTTTTTTTTTTTTGTAATATTTATAGTATATTAATAATGAATTTTTTGTTTTTTAGTCCCATCCATCTCACAAAAATATTCGAGGAAAAAGTATGATTGATTATGATTATTTGAAGATTCTTGTTGAAGGTGGAGTGTCTAGCGGGAATAGTTCTATAGCATTAGACCCTGAGGATACTGATGCAACAACTTTTGAGCAAGAAAGTGAAAGTTTTGGAATGGAAGGGTTTTCATATGATCCCAATAGTGATGCATTCATAGCACCAGATAACTATTCACCACCGTACCAACCTCCATCACCTAACCAACCTACTCCACCACCCCATTTTTCTTTAGATTCAGAGGTTCCTATTCAAAAACGAAATCGTCATAAGAGAAATAGATCCGAGTACGAAAGGAGTTCTGGTGTTGTTGGGATCAACAATCAAGGACCTGCTATGGAAAACCTTTCTTCTAGCATTGGGACTATTGTTGTGCACTTTGAAAAGATGTCTAACATGATGGAGAAAAGAGAAAAGGATAGAGAGCTAAAGAATAATATTTGGGATATTATAAAAGATATTTCAAATTTAGATGACAAAACTCGTTTCAAGATTGCAGAATTAATGAAGTCTAAAGCAGATAAGGACCTCTTCTTGAAGATGTCATCGGAAGACCGCTTGTCTTGGATAAAATTTAAGTTAGGGGACGATTAATATTTGATCATCTATGTGTTATTTGAACATCTTGATTTTGTTGAACTATAGTTTATGGGTTTCTATTTTGGTTGTACTTTTGTTAAAGTATAGAATTATTAAAATAGTCTTTTAAAATCCTAATCCAATACACTCCCTAAGAGTATAGAATTTTTTTTATTCCTACGTTGGTTGCCAATGTGAAAGTGAATGTTATGAGGCAATCTTTAGTTGAATGGTTATGTGAGCAATTTATTATTTTACAAAAAAGGGATAATCCACTTTCAGTACAGAAGGAAAGTTTGAACGAGCATGACAAGAAGTGACACTTCTTGCTCTTCAAAACACTCTCAACATGCAACAACACCGCAACTAAAAACTCAAAGCAAAACACTAAACCAAAAATGTCTCGAAAACAAAATGGGAGTTTCACACTAAAACCAAACATGGTTGAAATACACTGACCCTAGTTCATTGTTAATTATATTTGTTTATTGCCAAAATATTTGTCTTTCACTTGTTGTTCTAGTAAAGTCCATGGAGTTAACAGCCCACCCACTTCCATACAGATTATAACCTAGGAAAAATAAGCTGAAATATATAACAACAAAAAAATCAAAGAATTAATAACAATTAACATAGTTTAAATTAAAATACTTGTAAAGAAAACATAGTTTGAAATAAAATGCACCGATTAGGGATAAATAATAGGTCTAAATATCAATGCATAATTACTAAAATATGATGCACCCATTGTTAAGACACAACCTCTCATAATGCACCATAATAAATAATTTAAACCCATCCTAACATACAAACAATACCAACAGGGGCGGAGACCATCATTTTAAGGGGATCAACTGAATCTACATAACTTAAAAAGAAAATGCACGTATATCCTTATACATTTTATAGCCAACGTTATGGTTATCCTTTTACAAACAATGTTATAATGACAATAAAACACTTGAGTTCACATCTATATATCATAGTGGTTTCAGATCTAAAAGTGATATACATTATTATCACTGTGAGAATATCTTATGACATTTTCATAAAATATTATGTAGTATTCTCACGGTGAGTCAATCCAGTATAAATATTACTCCTAATGTTTATACTTATGTATAGACTTAATATCTCATATCTATGACTCATGAGATGTGGTCATCAGTCTACATACATAATAGTCTCGACTCTTTATTATTATCCTAATTCATATTAAACCTTGATTACGGATACATTTAAGAATAGAGTTTTTTACGTTAATGTAATCTCATGATTAAGTCACACTTAATATATCATTACATGAACTATCTATTCTAGGGACTTTATTAACATTACAACAAATATAATAAAGAGTGTCATATATTATTTAATAATACAAGTCATGATACATAACATAAGTTTAAAATAAACTATTGGATTCTAGGGCTTACACCAACACATTATTCTAGTGATTGTAAGAAGGGTGAGAGTTGTTTCAAGTGTGGAAAAGCATGTCACAAGTCTTATGAGTGCAAGGGGAAGGAGATTGCTTGTTTCAATTGCGGTGAAACGGGTCATATTAGGACAAGGTGTACGAAGCCGAAGAAGGCGGGAGGAAAAGTCTTTACTTTGAATGCGGAGGAGATGGAGCAGCCGGATAATCTGATTAGAGGTATGTGTTTTTTATCAACAGTACTCCATTGATTGCAATTATTGATACCGGTGCTACTCATTCTTTTATCTCGCTTAGTTGTGTGGAACGTTTGAATCTTGTTTTGACTCTCATGTTGAGAGGAATGGTCATCGACACCCCAGCTAATGGCTCAACGACTACTTCCTTGGTTTGTGTTAAGCGTCCTGTTAATTTTGGAAATATGAATTTTGAAGTGGATTTAGTTTGTTTGTCTTTGGTTCATATGGACGTGATTTTTGGTATGGACTAGATGTTGTCTTTTGGAGTCACCATTAATTGTTTAACCAAAAGCGTAACATTTTCTAAGAGGGTAGATCAAGTAGGAGGAAAGTTCTCGACCGCGGAGCAAGTGAACAAGTCTTTGGATGGTGAGGCATGTGTGTTTATGATGTTTGCTTCGTTGAAGGAAGGTGGTGAGAAGAGAGTTGGTGATTTGCCGGTAGTGTGGGAATTTTTAGATGTTTTCCCAGACGACATTACCGACTTACCACTAGAGAGAGAGAAATGGAGTTTGCGATTGATTTGGTACCAAGAACGAGTCCTATTTCGATAGCGCCTTATCGGATGTTCACATCGAAATTGGGTGGGCTGAAGAAGCAGTTAGAAGGTTTGTTGGAGAAGCAGTTTATCAGACCGAGTGTTTCGCCGTAGGGTGCACCAGTGTTGTTGGTTAAGAAGAAGAACGGTAGTATGAGGTTGTGTGTGGATTATCAGCAGTTGAACAAGGTGACGATTAAGAATCAGTATAAAAGTCAAAGTTTCAACAAATTAAAATGTTACTTCGATTAATTTGGTATCTGACCTAAAATTTGACTAATTCGATGAGTCTGATCAACCATTCACTTGTGAGGGACATATTTAAAATCAGAACATACCTTTGTATTAACTTAATCCATCTAAATTGACATCAAGATAATCAAATTTGAGACCTTAAAAGGAGCATACTCCAATGTTTTAGACTAACATCGTTATGCTAATCCAAATGAGTTTGTTTGAAACTGTAGTTTTGTTTTTGGAGAGATGGTTTGAAACTATTTTTGAATTCAATTTGTTTAAAATTTTATTGAATATATCTACTCATTTTAATGAAAAAAATATGTAACAATGAAAAGATTACATTGATTATTGTAAAAATTGGTTTGTTCAACCACGCCTAACTAAAACACACACATTCAAGTCAGTTTGTTCTTTTTTATAGATAAATGTTGGTATATTATGTTAGTAGCTCATAATTTTAATTCTAAGTTCATATTTGAGCATAAATGTAATAAATTATTAAAACATTTTGTGTGTTTTTCTTTTGAGTTTGAGTTTGATTTTTTTTTTTTTACAAGTTAGAATCTTAAAAAACACTAGTTTGTATCTTGTTTTTATGAGTTTGAATACATTAGTTTGTATGTTCTTCTTTTTAGTGTGAAAAAAATTTAATTTTTTAAATTTTAAAATCTTAAAAAGCTTAATTTATATTTACCGTTTTGATGAGTTTGAACACATTAGTTTATGTGTTCTTGTTTTGAGTTTAAAAAAGTTATAATTTTTTACATGTTAAATTTTTAAAAGAACTTAGTTTATATTTTTGTTTTTAAGAGTTTGAACATATTAATTTGTGTGTTCTTGTTTTGAGTTTGAAAAAGTTTTAATTTTTTACAAGTTAGAATCTTAGAAGAGCTTAGTCTATATTCTTGTTTTTTATGAGTTTGAACACATTAATTTGCGTGTTCTTGTCCTCAGTTTGAAAAAGTTTTAATTTCTTACAAGTTAGAAACTTAAAAGAATTTAGTTTGTATTCTTGTTTTTTGAGTTTGAATACATTATTTTTTGTGTTCGTATTGAGTTTGAAAAATGTTTGATTTTTTACATGTTAAAATCTTAAAAAACTTAGTTTATATTATTGTTTTGATGAGTTTAAACACATTAGTTTGTGTGTTGTTTCGAGTTTGAAAAAGTTTTTATTGTTTACATGTTAAAATATTAAAATAGCTTAGTTTATATTCTTGTTGTTACGAGTTTCAACCCATTACTTTGTGTGTTCTTGTATTGAGTTTGAAAAACTTTTGATTTCTTAGAAAATAGAATCTTAAAAGAGTTAGTTTGTATTCTTGTTTTTATGAGTCTGAACACACTAATTTATATGTTCTTATTTTTAGTTTGGATATTTTTTTATTTTTTACATGTTACAATCTTACAAGAGTTTAGTTTGTATTATTGTTTTAATGTTTGAAGACATTAGCTTGTGTGTTCTTGTTTTGAGTTTGAAAAAGTTTTGATTTTTTTACATGTTAAAATTTTAAAAGAGCTTAATTTGTATTCTTGTTTTTATAAGTTTGAAAACATTAATTTGTGTGTTATTCTTTTGAGTTTGAAAAGGTTTTGATTCTTTACAAGTTAGAACCTTAAAAGAATTTCGTTTGTATTCTTGTTTTTATGAGTTTGAATATATTATGTCTTTACAAAATGACGATGAAGATAAAGATGATATAGCAATATGATTACAACTTGTTTGCTTTTAACTAGGCCCAAGAACTTTTTTTCGTTATTCCTTGGCATGTTGATCAAATTCACGCGCAACAATTTTTCACGCTTGACCGTGTTCAGGTAGGCGTCGTTGACGGACACTTGTACGCGCTTAAGCTCTAGTTTCTCCCACGCTTTATACGTCGTTTGAGGTTCAGTCACGTATCACAGCTTGGTCATTGATAGATAGTGTATGGGTTTAACACTGTCCGCTGGAAGTCTAACAAGATTAGAGTATCCAGAGTTGTCTAACACCCCAAGAAGGGAGGGCTGATACTTTATTTACCTTCAAAAATCAAATCAATTACTCGTATATAATGGAGTTGGAATATCAATTAGAATGTTTCGTCTACGAAGTAAACATCAAGGCCGAACCTATGTTTTAATGCGACATCTTTCGATTATCATGTCGATGAAGGAGTACATGGGCCTCTATGAAAATACTATCGTCCACACGTTTTTTGCAATATAAATTGTAATATAATATTTATTAATAAAATTAAACAATTCAAATGTTGTATTTGTATGTAGATGTACTCTTGGAACTGTTGAGCGAATGATGTTGTCGAAAAACTAATATGAAAGAGAGCATTAGAGCATCCACATTGATATAGGGTGTTTACCATTTAAGACCAGGTACATAACAGGTACCCAATGTGAGAAAAAAAAATTGGGGTTTGGGTGTCTGTTAAGACCTAGGGTCCCAGTTAAGACCCTCAATCTTAAGTGGACTCCACACCACTTTTCAATAAAATAATCATTTGCTTTTCATTAACAAATAGTTATTGGTGGAACCCATTTAAACTTTTTGATAAAGAATCTCCATTAGAGTTGTTGAGTACCTATTATTTACTATTATCACGTTGAATTCATTAATTTGTGTATTTTTGTTTTCAGTTTGAAAAAGTTTTGATTTTTGATGTGTTAAAATCTTTAAAGAGCCTAGTTTGTATTATTGTTTTTATTAGTTTGAACACATTTTGTGTGTTTTTGTTTTGAGTTTGATTTTTTTTTACAAGTTAGAATCTTAAGAAACATTAGTTTGTATCTTGTTTTTATGAGTTTGAATACATTAGTTTGTATGTTCTTCTTTTTTGTTTGAAAAAGTTTTAATTTTTTTAATTTTAAAATCTTAAAAAGCTTAGTTTATATTACTGTTTTGATGAGTTTGAACACATTAGTTTATGTGTTCTTGTTTTGAGTTTGAAAAAGTTATAATTTTTTACATGTTAAAGTTTTAAAAGAACTTGGTTTATATTCTTGTTTTTAAGAGTTTAAACATATTAATTTGTGTGTTCCTGTTTTGAGTTTGAAAAAGTTTTAATTTTTTACAAGTTAGAATCTTAGAAGAGCTTAGTCTATATTCTTGTTTTTTATGAGTTTGAACACATTAATTTGCGTGTTCTTGTCCTCAGTTTGAAAAAGTTTTAATTTCTTACAAGTTAGAAACTTAAAAGAATTTAGTTTGTATTCTTGTTTTTTGAGTTTGAATACATTATTTTTTGTGTTCGTATTGAGTTTGAAAAATGTTTGATTTTTTACATGTTAAAATCTTAAAAAACTTAGTTTATATTATTGTTTTGATGAGTTGAAACACATTAGTTTGTGTGTTGTTTCGAGTTTGAAAAAGTTTTTATTGTTTACATGTTAAAATATTAAAATAGCTTAGTTTATATTCTTGTTGTTACGAGTTTCAACCCATTACTTTGTGTGTTCTTGTATTGAGTTTGAAAAACTTTTGATTTCTTAGAAAATATAATCTTAAAAGAGTTTAGTTTGTATTCTTGTTTTTATGAGTTTGAACACATTAGTTTATGTGTTCTTATTTTTAGTTTGGATTTTTTTTTATTTTTTACATGTTACAAGAGTTTATTTTGTATTATTGTTTTAATGTTTGAAGACATTAGCTTGTGTGTTCTTGTTTTGAGTTTGAAATTTTTTTTTAATTTTTTTACATGTTAAAATTTTAAAAGAGCTTAATTTGTATTCTTGTTTTTATAAGTTTGAAAACATTAATTTGTGTGTTATTCTTTTGAGTTTGAAAATGTTTTGATTCTTTACAAGTTAGAACCTTAAAAGAATTTCGTTTGTATTCTTGTTTTTATGAGTTTTGAAGGCGGTCACAATTTCACTTTTGTTAAAGCCAACCATGTATGTTGAAGTAGCAATATGTATCAGATAGACGTCGTTGACGGACACTTGTACGTGCTTAAGCTCTAGTTTCTCTCACGCTCTATACGTTGTACTCTTATTGTTGAGGTTTAGTCACGTATCACAGTTTGGTCATTGATAGATAGTGTATGGGTTTAGTTCTTGAATGTAACACTGTCCGCTGGAAGTCTAACAAGATTTGAGTGTCCAAAATTGTCTAACACCCCAAGAAGGGAGGGCTGATACTTTATTTACCTTCAAAAATCAAATTGATTACTCGTATATAATGGAGTTGAAATACCAATTAGAATGTTTCGTCTACGAAGTAAACATCAAGGCCGAACCTATGTTTTAATGCGACATCTTTCGATTATCATGTCGATGAGGGAGCACATGGGCCTCTATGAAAATACTATCGTCCATGCAAAATATTTTTTGCATTATAAATTGTAATATAATATTTATTAATAAAATTAAGCAATTCATATGTTGTATTTGTACGTAGATGTACTCTTGGAACTATTGAGCGAGTGATGTTGTCGGAAAACTAATATGAAAGGGAGCATTAATAGGCATCTTTAGAACTAGCCTAAATAAACAATATTCTAGTGAGATTTTATGTTATTGATGATTCAATGAATGTCTCGGTGTCGGATATAAGAACAAATGGAAAGAATTGTGTAATATGATTGATAATTTCTCATTAGGTATTATCATGTATGTGTACAAAATAACTAAACCTAAGTGGAGTGAGTCAGGCTAACAACTTCCTACAAACTCTCCACTGATTACGTGAGTAAATAATGTTATGACAATTAAATACAACAACAACAAACGGGTGAGAATATATATCATAACATTTAGTTGGAATACATGAGTAATATATAAATAGGCATAGCATCATTGGTCATCATTTACAACATATTCATAATCCTTCATCAAGTTATACATCATCATTATCATAACTCATCAATTTCAAAACATTAAAGAAATGCACATAACGTTCACAATACAACAACATTAATACATCGACATGTATGCTGGGAAATGCAACTCATTCCTAAGACTTACATGCATGCCGGTACCGTTTTATAATCAACATTTGTATGTCAGAGTTATGTTACCAAACATACATACATCCTAATCAACATTTGTATGTCAGAGTTGTGTTATTTAATATACATACATTATTTGTCATTCAACATGCTCTTAAAGATGATATGATGCATGGAGGAAGACTCTCTAAATACCACATATTAGCACATCATAAATAACTCACAAATACAATAAAATTCATCTATCAGACTCATCATTTACGTCGTCATTAATCAACATCATATGGTAGTATTATCTTCTTACTTTCATCGTGTGTATATATATATATATATATATATATATATATATATATATATATATATATATATCGCCACTTATAGTGTCTTCCAGACTTCCACTATGACAACCAAGATTTCTTACATTTTAAGATCCTATCACCCTATTAACGATAAACTTTAGTAATTCAATATCTTGCCTCACCGCTACTATTATCCTTAATATTATTTGTTACCTAACACACACATCTTCCTATTTTCAATTACATTTCGTCTTATCAATCCTTTCAACATCATCATTCATCCTAATCGACCACACTCTATTCTTTATTCATTTTTAAACCTTTTTACATTCCTACCTAACGATTATTTTAGGATCTTTTATTACCTTGAGGAAAATTACTTTGGTTATCGTCAACCACTTCATCTCACTACTCTATAATTCATCCTATAATCATATTATACTCCTTTAACTACTCCGTGATTTTAGACTCATCATGTGATCACACTACTTACTCTATTAAGGGCTTCTATCATTAACCTCAAGTAACTTTTTTCCCTCGCCGTTATTACTATCTCTAACCTTATCGCTTTTCTTTAAATCACATCTCCTTGTTCTCATTTATATCCGTCTTATTGCATCTTTAACATTAACATTTATCTTAATTCTTTTACCCGTCAATTACACATCGTTAAATAATACATCAATTACACATCGTTAAATATTTATCATTACAAAACACATCATCAAATACACACCATTAAACATTAAAAATTCATCATCAAATTACACATCAATACACATTAACACACATGATTTAATATCACATCAATTCAATTCATCATCTATGTATTAGGATAACTATATCTAAGACTATTAATTTAACATTAAAAATAGGAAAAAGCTCTAGAGGTGGCGCTAAGGGTGTGTTTGGTTTAGAAGAGAAATTGTGAACATAGAAATAGGTGAGAGAGAAGTTAGGAAGAGAGAAAGAAGTGAGAAGTATAGTAGATTTGATGTATTGTCTGGTATAAGAGAGAAAGAGGAGAAATAGAGAAGAGATAAGTGTTTACGACTAAAACACCCCTACAAAGATCTCATCAAATTAAATTTGTTTCATAATTAAATTAATATTTTTTTTAGTCAAATTAATGATTTTTTTTATTACAAATAAATTAATGAATTCAATTTTATTTTTTTTGGAAAGATTGTATTTACTCTTTTGTTGCTTCAATTAAATTCATGTTCATGTACAGTGGCGTTGCAACTAATCACGTGAATGCAAACTAAGGGCAAAATTGAAATAACAAAGACTAGAAACTTCACTCTCTCCATTCTTCCCTACTTTGGAGAGAAGATAAAAAGTGGTGGTTCCTACTGTTTTTTAATCTCTTTTCTTTATTTCTCAGCATTCAGAAAACTACCATCTCTTCTCTATTTCTCTCTTCTCTCTTTCTTTCTTCATTATTTCTCTTCAACCAAACACAGTGTAAAGGTGTTTTTCAAATTCCTATGATAATATCATCTTATTAGCTAGCATAATTATTGCACTAACCGATGAGCTGGTAATAGCTGCCTTTTTTTATGCAACAAATTGTGTTTGTTTATGAGTTGATATTAATACAATTTTGTTAAGATAGAACCTGGCTTACTTTTGGTTATCTCATTATGGATTCAAAATGGTTTTAAAATAGAATCAAACAAATCTAAATAAAAGAAAACATCAGTATAAATTATGTTTTCGCAACAAAACAAAACATCAAAAAGTAGAGGGGAAAAACATGTTCGTAAACTCAAAGGAATTTTAGATATAAACTTAAACTATAATATGTTTTGCATAATCGTGTGAATGGGACTTTTATTTCATAAATCAAGAAATAAAACCAAAATTTTAATCATAATATCACTTAAAAGTTATAACATAATAATCAAACGTTACACATGTAAGAGTAATAACATGATATACAAATATTGCGATGAATCAAGCAAAGCACCAAATTAAAAAAAAATCAAACATGGTTCATAAAAAAAAATGAAGGTAAACCTTAAAACCCAAACACATTGTAATTCAATCAATCCTGATAAATCAAAAATAGAATCACAACAATATAAAAGGATACGAAATAAACAGAGATTCATCAAAACAATAAGAAACAAAACAAAATTAACAACTCTTTACTACCCACATGATCATGCGAATATAGACTCCCCCTTACCTCAATGAATAGCAGAAATAGCGGTTCCTTCGATTGAATCTATCCACAAATAATTAATGTTAATTTTTTTTACCGAGTTATTAGTGTTAAAATTATTAATGTGACCTATAATTGAAATCTTGTGATGAAGTGATCGGAAGGTTATTAAGTATTGACATTAAAATAAATATAAACTTTTTTTTGAGAAAAATAAAAATAAAAAATAAAAATCCAATTTAATCCGTGAGAGAAATAAAAGTGATTTTTAGTCTCTATAAAAATAAAAATAATGATAATTTAGTCTTTACATTCTTTACACTTTATTTGGTTGATGAAGAAAAAATAGAGGAAAGAGGAAAAAGTGAAGAGAGAAATAAAATGACTGGTTAGTAGTTTTGGTAGAAGAGAAAATGATGAAAGGAAAAACGTGTATTAAAAAATGACAAAATAACCTTAAGAAAAAATCTCATACGATATAAATAACTATTTCTTTACGATAAAAAAATAATAAAAAATTGATTGGAGAACTTTTGGTTTGTAGAGAAGATTTTATGTTGCTAACTCGTGTACTAGATTCTTTGGTTTGTAAAAAGGTGTTCGATGTGACACCATAATCCCTCTAAAATATATCATTATTATTTATTCAAAAAGAGAATTGATATTTGAACATAACTTTTATGATAACTTTCTCTCTCATACTCACGTTATTTTTTTATTTTATCTCTCTATTGCATTGATTTTTGTGCAAATACCTATTTTTCTTTTGTAAATTATGATTGTCTCGTAAATTATCAACCAAATTGTTGTTCAAATAACACTTCTTTATCTAAAACTTAAGTTTGATTAGCAACAGAGAATTTAAATAATAATTTTTTTAGAGTACAAAATTCTTTCACATAATTCAAATAATAACTTTTCAGGAGCTAAAAACCTTTTCACAAGGTTCAACATACCATATTAACTCATATGATATGAGCAAGAATATGAGATGCAATGAATTAAGATCGAAGATTGAGTCCAATGAGTGAGGGAGACCCAAAAAGGATCGTCGTTAAACGTGGAGTGAATATGTTGATATTAAGTGGTAATTCATCAGTACTAGAAGATTGGTAACTCACTAGTTTGTTAGGAAGAATAATATTATCTATATAAGATGTTGTACAATCTCTTTTATAATCGTCAATGAAATTAAGTCTAAATATCACAGGCTAACTATTATACTGATTAAGTTTTGTTATTGTGTTTGTTGATCCTCACATTTCAAAATGAAAAATATCACAAGATTCAAAAGGTCTTTGAAGACAATACAAGTTGAAGAAATTCTATCTCAAGTCCCAATACAAGTTTAAAGGAATAAACCACTCAAAAAAAAAAAATGCAAGAAACGCGCTGGAAATACCAACATTGCTGAAAAGCATTGATTTAAGACACCACCCAAGAGGCGCACAGGGCCACGCGCGTGCAGACCATGGGAAACACTAACATTGTTGTTTTTCCTATGCAAATTTGAGGAAAAACCTCCGGTTTTTCAGCCTAAACCCACTTGGAAATCAATCTATTAATACAACTCATCTCATTCACAATTATTCATTCAAAACAAAGCGGTTCAAGAGGAAGGCACACATTAGGAGCATCAAGAGAGAGTCTCTCTGCAACCTTTGTCATCATACTATGTTTTTTTGTTTTTTTTTATTTGTTTTTAGGTACCATGAGTAATTAAACCCTAATTGAGTGGGATTCTAAGATGAACTTCTGTTTGTTTTTTGGATCAATTGAATTCAAGTATTTTGTTCAGTTATCTTGTGAGATTTATTTAATTTTTATATGCAAAGATTTCAACGCTCTTAGGAAACATAGAGAGTGTGACATACCTAGGGCATCTCAACCGAACACATAAATAGGGCTGCATAAGATATTTCTGATGCACTTTTCTGAGTGTTGCATTATAAACTTTATTCTTTCCCCTTAGTAAGATAGACTTAGGGAGATCCACATGTAGAACTACTATGGAGAGAAAGTGTATGTGGTGTACTTCTAAGATTCATAGAAAGAGGCGGAGCCTTTAGATGACAATTTATGAATATCAATTCTTCTGTGTTTCAATTGCCTCTGAGAGAGCAACCGCCACCCCCCCCCCCCCCCCCCCCCCCACACACACACACACACACACTCTAACAACCTTACGAAGGTGTACGTACCATGTAGGATTGACGACCATATACATGTATAACCTAATTGTGATCATTTCAACTTGACTGCTAGAGGGACGTAACAATTCTACGGATTCATCACTTAAATAGAATCCTTATCTTATAATTGATAAATGCTTGATAAGGAAATATATGGGATTTAGGGAATCATAATCACCACCAAATTCTGTATTCAAAACCTTTTACTTTTCTGCAATCAAACTCAATTGCTTTGCGAAATCAAATCAAACTTGCAACTCCCACAATTTAATTTGATTTTATTTATTATTTTTAATAAGTTTGGCTAGTTGTCTAGTTGAAATGACAATACATGTGGAGACGATTTTACCTATCACTTAATTACTTGAAATTGTTTGGTGCGCTTGCCAAATTTAGCCATCAACAAGTCATATTAAGATCGGTATAGTTAACACGCATGCACCACTTTCCATTATATATTTTTTTAACTAGAACAACATTTGAGAGCCAAGATGTGTACTTGGCCTAAAAAATGAAATTTACCTATAGGAGGTCTTTTACAATTTATGAGCAGCCTCTGCTTTTTTTGAGCATTGCTTCCCATGTCGCTGAGCTACAACGCTAACACTAGGACAAACTGGTAAACAAATACAAAATAGATTCTGATTTTTCATAATTAAAAAAATTCACTAAACTATTTAATGACAAAATCACTTTTATTTTTAAACCGTATCAAACACACTCTAAAAATACATTTTCAATTCGAGACACAAAGTCTCTTTGTTACATATTAAAATAAAAATGATTTTGATATTGAATAATTTAGAGATTACTTTTTAGAGATTTTATAAACAATTAGAATCTATTTTGCCGTGATAAGAATCACTTTTTCTAAAAAAATAATTTAGTTTGTTTGGACACAACTAAATAAAAATATTTTTTGTTACAAAATTAGTTCAATATTTTGACTCTTATTTTATTTCTTCTCTATTTTTTTTTTGTTTGAGAAACTACACTTAACACTTCTTATCTGAAGATGTTTTTAGATTTTTTTAAAAACTGTAACAAACTGATGCAATACTCTTAAAAGTGATTTTTTTATAAATAACTTATATTTCTTAAAAGGTTATAACAAATGGGCTCAAAAATAATTTTTTTTTAACAAAGATAACTTTTTTAAAAATCGGAAATAAACACTATAAAAAAAAGTGTTTTTTTTTTTTCTCAAAAAAATCACAAACAATCGGTTTTAACTTTTAAGTTTTGCCAAGTTGAAATAATTGATTTTTGGCTTTCCCCCCACTCACTCACTCCTCCATTCCCGCCACTCTTTTTGTCATCACTTCCGAAGCAGAGTAGGGGTATTCCCGTCGCCGCCTATCCACAAACAGTAGCAGTGCAAACAAGGTACCTTCATTCATCATTTATGCTTACTGCTTTCTCCCTCATTTCATTCATTCATGTGTTCGTGTTAGGTGTCAGACACGCGTTCAACACCAGACACACCTTCAATCTACCAAAGTTTAGAGGGAAACCAGAAAATAAAAACAATTAATTTCTCTTCAAACCAAACAAACATGGCTTAATTTCTTCTTGGTTTGCAATTTGTGAATGTGTGTTTGTTTTCAAACTGTAATTGCTAATTGGGTTTTTCTCAAATATCACAGGCAGGATGGGAGGAGGTGGTAGTGAAAATGAAAGTAGAACTTCTCCTACAGGTCCGATCTGTAAGAAAAGAAAGACAACAAATTCAGGTATTCAATGTCGTCATCGTCTACCCATTTTCATAACTATGTCAACCTATTTGATTTTGAACTAGTTAGTCCATTTTGAATTCCTGATTTTTTTTTATTAATATACTATAGTAATGTCTTCTTACTTGGCATATGTAATATGTAACTCAAAGGCTCATAATTCAATCTGGTGAACATGGATGAATTGATTATATTGGTTTACTTTGGTATATAGTTCATGAACTTAAGGGGGAGGCTTGACGCAGTGGTATAATTGTTGTCATGTGACTGAAAGGTCACGTGTTCAAGTCCTGGAAATAGCCTCTTGTGTAAGGTTGCATACAATACACCAAATCGTGGGACCCCTCCCCCAGACCCTGTGTACGTGGGAGCTTTAGTGCACCGGGCTGTTCTTTTTTTTATTAGTTCATAAATTTAGAAATCACGTTCACGAACTCATGACAGATACTCCAATCATGTTCATGAACTTTGAAATCTAATCTCCTAAATTGCATGATTAAGCATTAGTATCATACACATTTTTTTGCTGCACTCTTATTTGTTAACCTCTCCAAGTTTTCGTCTAATTCACGCATGATACTTAATTTCTCTTATTATTTATATTGATGAACATCAGTTGTTCCTCAGCCTGAAGTTGCCAACACTGTGGATAGTCACCCGGTCAAGGATCCTTCATCACTTCGATTCAAATTGAAATTTGACAGTTTTTCTCAGATCAATATGAAAAAGCAATATTCAGATGTATTTGAACTTGGCGGTTATAAATGGTAATTTATGGCATTCCTCTTTTTATTCAGTGGACATGATATACGATGTAATATTTTGGTTTCGTTTGACCCATATAGCCAGTTCTATCTATTGGGGGAAGTGATTTTGTTGTAGTTGTTATCTGTGTATTTATCTTCGGCAGCGATCCCTTCAGATGTTTTTTTCTTTCTACTTTGAACAGGCAGGTACTTATTTTTCCAAAAGGGAACAATGTGAACTATTTGTCCATGTATTTGGAGGTTGTAGATTCAGCTAGTTTGCCCAACGGTTGGGGTAGCTATGCACAGTTTAGCATGACAGTAGTTGATCAGATCACAAATAAGTACTCAGTGAGAAAGGTAGCCTATTCAGTTTGTTCCTTACAGTTATTACAAAATGAACTACCATGCATGTATGTTAAAGAACAATAATGAAAATAAAAGTGAAGAGTGTTGTAACTTGAAAGGGTGTGTTTGGATGGAGGGGAGGGCTTACTTTAAATTATCAAATATATATCAAAATATAGACTTAGCCCTCCAAAGTCCTCCAAGAACCAACTCCCAAACATATCCTAAGATGTTTGCTGCATTTACAGAGAGAATATTTTGTACTTGAAAAGTCTAAGTTGCACTGCCATTTCTGAGAAACCTACATGATTGTAGTAGACTGTTTTCTGATTAACCATTAATTTTTGTACCTCGTGGGAAAAATATTTTGCTGATGTTGATGTAAATTTCAGAACCTTGCTAAACTAGTTTCTTTCCACATGCCTTTAATTTCAACTTGTTAGTTGGACCCTTCTTTTATTCAACTAGTTTCTTTTAGAACCTTCTCATTCAAAGTCTGTGTCATTAAACTTTTCTACTGAACTTTTTTTTTCTTCTTCTAAACTTGAAACTACCACTAGTACATATATTATTTCCCTAAGAGTAAGATATCATTTTGGATCTAAATCTGGAAATAATTATATTACTTGTGTTGAATGGACTTGTTTGTAATGACATGTTGAATAAAAGAAGGGTCCAACTAATGAGTGGAAATGGTTCTTCTGGCTTTAGGGCGGGAAAGTCACCATTACTTTTATGTAGTTTATGAGAAAGGTGAGAGAGATAACATGAGAGAAAGAGAGAGTTATGCAGGAGAGAGATAGAGAGAAAGTCACGAATCACGTTGAATTTCCCGTCCTACAGGTAGAGGATCCGTGACCTTGAGAACTTATAAATTTTCACTTCTGTTTTTTGAACTCTTTCCAAGTTCCCAAGGGTCCCCCTTTAGCATATACCATTGAACAAAATGAAAGAGGAAAATAATGTGAAAATGCACATAATTTTATTGGCATAGCTGTGTTATTTTTGTAACTTTGTTTGTACTATGCAGAGACGCAGCACCAATTCAATGAACGAAAAAGTTTTTGGGGTTTCACATCCTTCATGCCTCTTGGTGAATTGTTTGATTATTATAGAGGGTTTCTTGTGAATGATTCACTTTTAGTTGAAGTAACATGCAATGTGGAAGAGAAAGACCCTGCAGAGCATTTAAGGGTAAGTATATATCCGCATGTACTATTAGGGCAGTTTAACTTGTAAACAAATTCAGAGGGCCAGTTTATTTTACGATATATATAAGCATGTCATATTCAGCTATTGCAATCAAATCAATCCAATAAGAGTTATTAACCGAAATATGTCTTTCCCCCCCACCCCCACCCAAATTTTAACTCTGCCTAAACCAATAATTTTTCATTTGTTTCTCATGAGAAGTTCCTTCTGAGTATTTCAAGCTAATATAAAACCAAGCTTCGTTTGCCACTAAATTTCAAATTTTATGTATGGTACTCTTTTTAAGGGGGAGCCTTGCGCAACAATAAAGTTGTTGCCACGGGTTCAAGTCCTGGAAACAACCTCTTGTGTAAAAAGCAGGGTAAGGCTGCGTACAGTACACCAAAATGGTGGGACCCCTTCCCGGACCATGCGTATGCGGGAGCTTTAGTGCACCGGGCTGCCTTTTTTTTTACATGGTACTATTTTTGTTGGATTATTATGGAAAATCTGCACTGAATTTATTCAACGGGTTTATGCAGAAGAGGTTGAAGAAAGAACCGGAAGAAGAAGAGCACAAAAATAAACAAAATGCAGAGGCTCTCCTCTACACTATTATAAAGGTGTTCATAGCTTGCTTCCCTAGAAATTAGTATTGTTTGTTTCATTATATTCATGCTGTTAATTGTTCAATTAGATTGTATTTACATTTATAGTGATAACTGATCGTATTTCTTAGGTAGTACGAGATGAAGACCTTGCAGAACAAATTGGAAAGAATATATACTTCGATCTCGTAGACCATGACAAAGTGAGGAGTTTTCGTGTTCCCAAGAAGACGACATTTAAAGATTTCAAGGTATCATCATTAGGCACACCATTACAATGGAAAATAAGAAGGAAAAAAAAAAACTGAATCTTGTTAATTGGGGATTGAAGTACAAGCACTGATGTTGGTGTATAGACTAAGCCTAATATATCATAATCAAGAAAAATGGGAATCAGATCTGTCCTAGTAATTATAGATACAAATAAACATGTACCGAGGATACTCTATCCCAAATTAGTGCCAATAACATATTTACAAGATTCCCCTCAAGCTGGTGAATGGATGCCCATCATTCCCAGCTTACGAGATCTTCGCACCACGCTTTGTGGGAAGTCACTTGGTGAATGCATTAGCCAATTGAAGTCTAGAAGGGATGTTGGTTGTAGTTATAAGGCCACTATCTAATTTTCCTTTTGATGAAGTGTAAGTTGATCTATATGTGATTTTGGGTTGCATGCAATGCCAATGGAAGAATTATTATCTTAGAGTAGCCTCATAGGATCTTTGTACTTTATTTTGAGGTCATCGAGTATTATTTTCTTGCATTACACTTCAGACACTATGATCCATTGCTCGAAATTCTTCCTCCATGTCGGCAAGTTTCATCCCAAAAATATGAAGTACCCTGAAGTAAACCATGTATCAACAATTGAACCTGCATAATCTGCATATGTAACTTTTTTTCCTTCTTGACTAATAATCCTCTTCCAGGACCAGACTTCAAATACTTAATGATCCTATTAATGTCTTTCTTGTGGATCATGAATGAACTAACTAACCACACTGATGACATAATAAGAAATGTTTTGCTAGTGTTCCCACTAGTCTCTACTTGTTGGCTCTTCTCATTACTTCCAATCTTGTGATTCTGCTCAATGGGTACTCTAGAAGTTTCACAACCCAATTTACCTGTCTCTTGAAAAGGTCAAGAACATTTTTGGGAGATCGGGATACCTTGTTTGGAGTAGGCAACCTCTATCCAAGAAAGTACATCAGCTTTTACAACTCCAACATTTCAAACTGAGGTGCTAGCTTCTCCCTTATCACATGTTAATTATCCTCATCATTTCATTGCATGTAATAATTATATCATCCAGAGTCTAGAAGGTGAGTTTGCCATCCTTGAAATGGTTTATAAAGAGAGGATGGTTACCTTGACTCTGCGTGTACCCCAAGGATACCATAGCCTGAGTGAACCTTCCAAACCATACACGAGAATATTGTTTTAGCCCATATAACTTATTCCTTAATACGCAATGCAACCTTATAATTTCTAGTAGGAAATTCATATCATAGTGGGATTTCCCTATACCCTTCCACTTCCAAGACTACCTACAGAAAAACATTTTTAGCATCGAGTTGTTACAACTGCCAGCAAAAGTGAGCTTCCAAGAAGATAATAATCTTGATTGCATTCATTTTTTTTTGCTGAAACAAATGTCTACCCAGTCCCATATGTCTGAGTGTATCCCTTTCCAGTAAGTCTGGCCTTATATCCATACAGTGTACCATTAAACCGATACTTCACATGTATATCCACCTGCACCCCTCTATCTTTTATCGCTCAACTTGTCAACAATCTCCCATGTTTTATTTCTTTCCAATTCGCTCATCTCTGCATTCACGGATTGAACCTAGTTCTCATCTTTTGAGGCATCTTGTATCGAGTTCATAAGTCTGATAGTCAATTGTTTTGACAAAACTCAGATGCTGCACATAAAGATGTTTAGTACACACAAACTAAGATATAAGCAATTTGAGACAAGAACATTTTCCTTTTCTCAAGGCAAATGACAACTCATCATTATCAAATTTAGTAGTAAGGGTGCTTACATCCAGTTTGGACAAATAAGTTGTTGTACCACAGTGGGATTTTGTTGCCTTTGATGTTGGACTAGGAGTAACTTGCATAGTGCGATTAATAGAGCCTTGTACATCATACATAATGAGAGTGGATAATCCAAGACACTCAACTTCAAGCTTACTTTCCCCTGAAGTGGGCAATTGGTGTAAAATGATCCAGTTTCATGAAGGATGATATCCATCCATATAGACACAATGCCCCAAACTCTAACAATCTTGTTACTATATGCAAAACATATTGAATAAGTGCATTAACTTTTGGGTTCAGATGGAGAGTTAGGCAATTACCTTTTGAATAATTGCATTAACTTTTGGTACCATCTTCTCAAATTTTTATACCTGATGCAAGTGTCATGGAAGCAGGGAAAGTTTAGTTTGTGAAGACCAGTAAGCAAATCATTATTTTCGATGCATCCGCATTGAGAACATCTTTTTAAAAATCACACTAAAATATTAGAAGCATGATGCTTTAGTTGGAAGAAGAAAAAATTCGTTGTGTGGTTCCTTGTGGGTTTTACACTTTTGATTCTGTAATTTAAATTATAACTTATGAAGTGTGTGATGATTATTCAACAGATATGTTATTTTTGTAAGTTTGATTTTTCTCTCTGTGATATGTAGAAAGTGCTTGCTAAAGAGTTTGGTATACCAGCTCAATCCCAGCGCTTGTGGTTTTGGAGTAAGCATCAAAACCATACATATTGTCCTAGTAGGCCATTGCAAACTTTTGAAGCGGAAACACATGTAAATTCGTGAGATCACTTGAAGCTTTTCAATATTATTTTGCTCATATACATCTGTTATTTTATGACTTTTTCATCTGTTGGTTTTGTTTGATTTTGAAGTAGATCACATAACCCAAACAAAACTTAGAGCTTCTTTTCCCCCTAATTTGGGTTTTATGTTGAATTGTTCACGAAATTTTATATCTACCAGCCTATAATGTTTGCCATGACTGATTGCATTAGATTTCATTTTCTGGGCCAGGCCAACAGTTAATCTCCGTAACACCGACACTTCTAATCGAAGACATCTCGTGTCCGACACTGACACATGTGATTACATTGAAATATGTCATTTTCTCAAATTATCAGTATTGACGTGTCAATGTCGTGTCCGTGCTTCATTAATTCTTTCCATGTTAACTTTGTTTATCTTTATTTTTATTTCTTTAAATTTTATGATGTATATGGGTTGCATCTAATATGGCCCTAAACAAAGTCCAAATACAGAGTCTTACCTTTTTTAGAATTTTTAAATAAACTAGACTTAAACACCATTTTGGTCTCTTCTCTCTATTGCAAGGTTCATATTGGTCCTTTAATTTGATTAAATGGTAGCAAGTTAGTCATTTCCATCCATTTTGTTAGTCAAAGTCAAGATTTGATACACATGACACTGATTTGGACACTCAATCACAGCGCAATGTTGACTTTTACTAGCAAAATGGATGGAAATGACTAAATTGTTACCATTTAATCAAATTAAAGGACTAATATGAAACTTTTTTTTGTTAAGGGACTAATATAAACCTAACAATAGAGATAAGGAACCAAGGCGTTTAAGCCAATAAACTATTATATCTCTTTCTTTTTTTTTTTTTTTTATATTATAAAAGCCATTATTTTACTAAAAATGGTTAGAGTTCATCTTTGCATCCTTTTTAAGAGGTTTTTATTAGATGAAATTGTGTCTATGCAACAACACATGCAAGTGGTTTTAGTATGGTTATTTTGTGTTCCACAGTTTCTTTTTCTTCTTGTAATGCTTGTGAGGCTGCTTAGTTTTTTGAGATCCATTCCATTGTCTTCGCAGCACACCAATTTATCTATGATCTGAATGTTCAAAAATTTTCTCAGTCTGATTCAAATTGCAGGTTGGACAATTTGTAAACTTTCCAAGGGGTGGCCTAGTGGAATTAGTATTGTTTTTGGAAGTGGAGCGTGGGCGGGTAACATTTATATTATGAAGTTTTATACTATTTTGATTTGATAGCATGAAACATCATTCAAGCATAGTCACGTTGACAAATTACATTATTATTTAGGATTTACGCCCCATTCCACTACTCAAGAAGAGATGGGGTGATATATTACTTTTTTTCAAGTTATACGATCCTGAAAAAGAGGAGTTACGGTATGGAATCATTTCTTGTTTGATTTTAACATATGTTGGGATAAAAGGTGGACCATAGTGGACATCATATGCATTTGCCTTTCATGGCAGTTATGTTGGAAGCCTCATTGCGAATTGGAGGAATGAAAAGCCATCACAAATCTTAGCAAGGTTAAACAACATTGTGAGGATGTTTGAGAAACTAATTTTTTTGAAAAAAAGAGCTACACTCAGCTAAGAGCACTGATCAAGATAATGAAGCATTGAAGGAGAAAAGACAGAAAATATTGACATTAAAGACTTCCGTCACAGATCAACAAACACAGCTCAACTCTCTTGATGTTGAGATTGCTGATCTTGAAGCCAAACTAAAAAAACGACAAGTTGACAGGGCCAAAATTGCTGAGATTCAAGATCAAAAGAAAGATAAAATCACATCTTTGAATAAAGAAGTTAAATCAATTTTCCATCGTCTCGCTGATGATCAAATCAAGTTGAAAAGTGTCGAAGATCAAATTCCAAAGGCTCAAACTGAATTGGAAAGTCACGAGAAGCTCTATCGCATCTTCAAGGCAATCCCTCCATTTTGACTTATGTATTTGCTTTGCCTTTTTGGCCACATTTTACTTCAATGCTAATTTAGCTTACTAGCTTTATGCCCTTTTAGAGTTTATCCTACTAGCTTTATATTTGAATATTATGAATACTTGGCAATGACTTATTTAAACTATTGTCCTTTTGCAACTATTTGGTAGGCATTGCTGTTAGAAAACACATTGTCTACTACACGAAAATATAACAAACACAATGATAGGTTCACGCTACAACCAAACAGGGTTGAAATACCCCTGGCACTAGTTCCTTACTCATTATCTCTGACTTTGCGTTTATGGTTAAATTTTTTTCACTTGACTTATAAAGTTAAGCTGGAATATATAACCAAAAAGAAATCAAAGAATCAATGACGTTAAAGAATATATCATTTAAAGAGGTGGTATTTTAAGCAATAATTTTGTAAATATTATCTGCAAATAAATATAAATATAACAACACACCTGTCAAAGAAAATATCTTATAACAACACTCCTCTCTCTTTTGCAACGTGTATCTTTGTGACTTTTATCACAACTCTATTTGCAACGTGTGATATAGTGAAACAAGATCAAGTCCGTACAACCAAAAAAATAGAACAAACTTTCCTAAAATCACATTGAATTCCAACGAGGCAGAACAGAAATCGATATTAAAAATATGTTTCCATAATGGAAAATTGAAAATAAGAAATGGTCAAAGTAAACATGCCCTAAAATAACTCATTTATTTTTCGTTTATAGAAAGAAACTCACTCCATTTTGTCATCATCACTTCCGAAGCAGAGCAGAACAGAACAGAAGGTACTACTAACTACTACTCCTTATTGTTTTTTTTCTCTCTCACTATTTGTATCAAACAACAACTTCATGCATTCTTTAGAGTTATGAAACACTGACACTAACACGTCGGCACTTGTGCCGTTGGTAGCTCAACCAGCAAATATTAATCTAATTAATCTAACAGCTAACTATTTTTGACTATTTTCATTTGCCATTAAAAAAAAAAAAACGTCGACACTTGTATTTGTTTAAGAAAATGATATGATTGAATGAATTGCATGTAGTGGTATCTGGTCGGACACCAGACACTGTTTTGATCAGAAGTGTCAGTGAGTGCTACAAAGGTTCAGAGTGGAACCAGAAAATAAAAACAATTCTTGTTTCCTCAAACCAAACAAGCATGCCTTAATTACTTGTTGATTTGCATTTTTGGAAATGTGTGTAGATGCTTACTGTGTCTGTCGGATTTCTTTTGTTTAAAGATGAAAAATATCACAGGCCCCATGGGAGGAGGTAGCGAAAATAAAAAAAGAAAGACAACAAAATCAGGTATTCAATGTCATCAACTTCTACACATTTATATAACTATGTCAACCTATTTGTTTTTTTGAACTAGGTAGTCCATTTTGAATTCCTGAAAAAATTATCGATATTGCAGTATTTTCTTCTTATATTGGCTTTTTTTGATATATGATTCATGAACTTCGAAATGAGGTTCATGAACCCATGACAAATACTCCAATCATGTTCTTGAACCTTGGAAATATATTCTCCTAGATTGCATGATTGAGCATTAGTATCATACACATTGTCTCGCTGCACTGTACAATGACTCTTGTTTGTTTTACCTCTCCAATTTTTTGGCTAATTCAATGCATTAGTTATGTCTCAGACTCTATTAAGAACCCATGACAATGATTCTCCTGTGAATGATTCTTTTGTAGTTGAAGTTGAATTAACATGGAATGTGGAAGAGAAAGACACTTCAGAGTATTTAAGGGTAAGTATATATCTGTATCTACGTTTATGATAGATATAAGTATGTTATATTCAGCTATTGCAATCAAATAATCTTGTAACAGTTCTTCACTGAAATTATGCCCTTTTTCCCCCTCAAATTTAAACTCTGCCTAAACCAATAACCTTTCATTTATTTCTCATGAGAAGTTCCGTGTGAGTATTTCAAGCTAAAATAAAACCAAACTTCGTTTGTCACTAGTTTTCAAATTCTATGGTAATATTTTTTTTCCCGAGGGGTGGTAGAATATTTTCTTGTTTAATTATTATGGTTTTATGCAGAAGAGGTTGAAGAAAGAACAGGAAGAAGAAAAACACAAAAATGAAGCAAGCACAGAGGATCTACTCTACACTTTAAAGGTGTTCACATAGCTTGCTTCCCTAGAAATTAGTATTGAAAGTATTGTTTGTTTCATTAGATTCATGCTGTTAATTACTCAATTAGATTGTATTTATGTTTCTAGTGATAACATGTAATACTTCTTAGGTAGTACGAGATGAAGACCTTGCAGAACAGATTGGAAAGGATATATACTTTGATCTTGTAGACCCTGACAAAGTGAGGAGTTTTCAAGTTCTCAAGAAGACGACATTTAAAGATTTCAAGGTATCATCATTAGTTACAATATTACAGTGGAAACTAAGAAAAAAAATGAATCTTCCATGAAACTGACTTCAAATAAGATTGTTAAAGAGTTTGGGGCTTTGTGGATCCTATTGACTTCAAATATTCCTCTTCCAGAACCTGACTTCAAATATTTAAGGATCCTGTTAATTGCCTATAAATGTCTTTCTTGTGGATCATGAATAAACTAACTAACCACACTAATGACCTAATAGGAAATGTTTGGCTAGCATTGGATAGATAGATGAGTTTTCCCTCAAGTTGTTGGTATTGGGCCTTCTCTACTTGTGAGCTCTCCTCATTAGGTCCAATCTTGTGATTCTGCTCAACAAGTACTAGATATTTCACAACCCAATTTACCAGTCTAAGTGAAAAGGTCAAGACCATTTTTGGGAGATCACGTACCTTGTTTGGAGTAGGCAACCTCTATCCAAGAGTACTTCAGCATTTCCAAGACCTACATTTCAAACTGATGTGCTAGCTTCTCGCTTATCACATATTTCTTATCCTCATGATTTCGTTAAATGCTATAATTATACCATCCACATAGTCTAGAAGGCGAGTTTTCAATCCATGAAACGGTTTATAAAGAGAGGATGGTTATCTCGACTCTGCATGTGCCCCAAGGATACCATAGCCTGAGTGGACCTTCCAAACTATGCATGGAGAGACTGTTTTTGCCCATATAACACATACCTTAATACATAATCCACACCTTATTCTTTCCATCCGGAAAATCATATCATAGTGGGATTTCCCCATGCACTTCCACTTCCAAGACTAACTACAGAAAAATATTTTTAACATCAAATTGTTGCAACTCCCAGCAAAAGTGAGCTGCCAAGAAGATAATAATCCTGATTGTATTGTTTTTTGTTGCTGGAACAAATATCTCCTCAGTTCCATATGTCTGAGCGTAACCCTTTAAAGCAAGTCTAGCCTTACATCCATTTAGGGTATCATTAGTCTGATACTTCACTATGTTTATCCACATTCATCCTTCCATATTTTTATCGCTCGACTTGTCAACAATCTCCCGAGTTAATTTGTTTACAATGCACTTATCTCTGCATTAACTTGCATAATGCGAGGAATAGGGCCTTGTACATCGTACATAATGAGTGGAGATGATTCAAGACACTAAAGTTCAAGCCTACTCTCCCCTGAAGCGGGGAACTAGTGTAAAACGATCCAGTTTCATGAAAGATGATATCCATCCATAAAGACACAATGCCACAAACTCTATAACAATCTTGTAACTATACGCAAACTTACCCAACACCAAAACTGTTCAGTAACCTTTTTCCCTCACTGTATTTTTAGGAACTTGCCACAGGGAGGACAATTGGCATTATGCGAGGAATAGGGCCTTGTACATTCTAGCAGGGAACTGTTAGAATTAACGACATGCTTTGCATAACCAGTCACATGTAAAATATGTCTTAGGTATTATTAGTTGATAATGGGATTTGAATTAATAATCACATTAAAAGTACAACTTTGTTTAGTTTCATTAGACGCACTGAATATTCAAATTCATTAGGAACTATATTGTCAATGCTTCTGAGTGTAAATATTAAAAAAATAGGGTTAAAATCGGCAGTTTCATGCCACATGTATCTTTTAAGTTTAGTTTTCTAAAAAGGGGGCACATACTCTAATTCGGCGATGATTCTAGCTAATCATATGATAGGTAACCTAGAGTAAATTATGGGTTAATTAGGTAGTTAGATAGGACCAATAAAGCATGTTGCCTTCGTAAATAGAATACAATTTTTTCAAAAACATGATGCTTTAGTAGGAAAAAGAAAAAATTAAAGTCATAATGAGTTCTTATGATTTTGTAATTCTCGTGTCCGGGGCATTATGGGGGAGTTGCGCAATCTCACGGATAATTCCTTAGTCCAGTGACAGTCACGCCTCAGGTTTTACGTTACATTTTATTGTTTTGCGGTTTTGATCCTTCAGTCATCCGCGTACAACAGCATCTAATATGGACCTAAAAAAAAGTCCAAATATGGTTTCTTACCATTTCTAGAATTTTTTAAATAAAATATTACTTTCTGTCCCTTTTTTATATTATAAAAGCCACAATTTTACTAAAAATGGTAGAGTTCGTTTTTGCGCCCTTTTTAAGAGGTCTATATTAGATGCACTTGTATCTATTCTACACTTGCAAGTGGTTTTAGTATGATTATTTTGGGTCTCATAGTTTTTTTTCTCGTAATGCTTACAAGGGTGCTTAGTTTTCTCAAGATTCACATTTAACAATTGTGCGTAATGTCTTTGCAAGAAATTGAGTTTTCAATATTTTTCCCATTTTGATTCAAATTGCAGGTTGGACACATTGTAAACTTTCTGGAGAATGGCGTTGTGTGGAATTAGTATTGTTTTTGGAAGTGGAGCGTGGGCGGGTAACATTTAGGCCAAATACCTCGTCCTTTAAGTTTTTAAGGTTTCAGATAGGCCCTTTAAGTTTCGAGTTTGTTTCAGATATGTTCTTTAAGTTTCTAAGGTTTCAGATAGGTCCTTTAAGTTTCGAGTTTGTTTCAGATAGGCCCTTTCTATTCAACTATTTCTCTATCACAGAAAGGAACTATCTGAAACCTTAGAAACTTAAAGGACCTATCTAAAACAAACGTGAAACTTAAAGGACTCGAGGAAGTATTTGGCCTAACATTTATATTATGAAGTTTTGATAGCATGAAACATCATTCAAGCATAGTCACATTGACAAACTACATTATTATTTAGGATTTACGCCCCATTCCACTACTCAAGAAGACACAATCTGATATATTACTTTTTGTCAAGTTATATGATCCTGAAAAAGAGGAGCTACGGTACTTAATAATTTCTTGTGCGATTTTAACATATCTTAGGGTAAAATGTGGACCATAGTTGAGATCATATGTATTTTCCTTTGATGGCAGTTATGTTGGAAGGCTCACTGTGAACTGTAGTGATGATAAGCCATCAGAAATTTTAACAACGTTAAATAAATTGGCTGGTTATGATCCTGATGAAGAGATTGAACTTTATGAGGTTGGTTTATTTTGTCTCATTTGTTACTGGACTTAGTTCATATACACTGTCACTGTAAAGATTTCTTACCCTGTCAATCAATGATAACCGGTAGATTATTAAAAATGATTGACTTTAATCATGATCACTTCTAAAGTTACGCATGAATTATTTATCTAGTATACAAACTTCACAACAGTTGAAAATTGTAGTGCATCCTTGCATGTTAAGTAGTCATGGTTTCAGTTGTTTAGAAACCAAGATTGCGCGCGATCAATGGTAAATAAAGTGCATCATGTTCTATGAAAAGGTATCATTCTTGCATATGATTTACCAGGAGGGGAAGGGCTTTCTCTTTTGGCATCTTTAGTTTCTGAATCTTCTAGAGTGACTTCAATCATGTAGTGAGTGTGTCAATTGTGCGTATTGTTGTGCAGGAAATTGAGTTTGAACCAAGTGTTAAATGTGATCCTGTTGACAAGAAATTAACGTTTGAAGAAAGAAAGGTATGGTACATTCCCAGTTGATGCACACCGAGTTACTGTATCATTGATTTTCTTATTGATTTCTTTTTCCATGAATGCAGTTAAAAAATGGTGCTATTATATGCTTTCAGAAAGCTTCCACAATGGATAACATGAAACATATCCGCTACCCTGATGTGCCTTCATACTTAGAATATGTGCACACTGGCCGGGTATTTTCTTTTTTAGGTTTAATTAAAGGCAATATTCTTCATTTGGTGTGATGCAAAAAATGAAAGCAACCCTTTTATTTTTATCCTTTTTCTAGGCTTAACATGAACTGAACGTTGTTTCCTTGTTCAGATTACTTTTCCTCCCATGCACAAAGAATCCAAAGATGAAGAATCATTGGAGGAGCAATACAAAAACATTATAGCCGAAGAAACGAATTTTGACAAACACATTGTAGCTCAACAGTCAAAAGGGGGCATAGAGACCACTCATGGCGATGGTAACAACAAATCCGACACTTCGGAATTAGTCAGCATAGATTTGGAAGAATTTGATGCTATGGTAGATGAGGATGCTATTGCTGCAATCGACAAAGTTTTATCAAAGAGGATTACTCTTTCTTTAAAATCTCAGCATTCTGTCCAAGGACAAGATGTCTTGAAACTGGATCCCAACCTCCCTGAGCAACTTCTTCAGGAATTAAGGGATATCGCCTTTAAAGGAGACTTGATTGAAAAATTTAAAGAAGGTCTCACTCCTAAAGTTAATTTCAACGTAGTCAAGGAAAAAATTGACGCTAATGCTGACGCGTTCTCCTCTCTCCAATTAGAACAAGTCGGTGCTGTTGTTAGCCTTCTGAACAACATTGTGAGGATGCTTGAAAAACTTGAAAATTTGAAAAAAGAACAAGACTTAGCCAAGAAGGGCACTGACCAAGATAATGAAGCATTGATAGAGACGAGACAGAAAATATTGATCTCAAAGGCTTCCTGCACAAACCACCAAACACAACTCAACTCTCTTGATACTCAGATTGCAAAACTACAAGAAGACAGGGCCAAAATTGCTGAGATCCAAGATCAAGATAAAGATAAGATTTCGTCTTATAACAATGAAGTTAAATCAACTTTCCAGTGCCTTGTCGATGATCAAATGAAGTTGGAAGGTGTTAAAGATCAAATCTCGGAGGCTCAATCTGATTTGGAAAGTTATGAGAGGTTCTTTCAAATCTTCAAGGCAATCCCTCCATTTTGATTTTTGTACTTGCTTTGCCTTCTTTGTCACAACATTTACTTCAATGCCAATTTAGCCTACTAGCTTTCCATTTTAATATTATGAATACTTGGCCCATTTTATTTTAAGTACTGGCCTTTTACTCAGATTTGGCAACACATTTTCTACTTCGAATGTTCCTTCCTAATTCGAAGACTTTTTTTACCAAATGTTGAGATATATGATTAATATTTTTTTTGTTTTGGGATGACATATTCATACTAAGTCACCAACTTGAAAAGTTTTCTTCTTGGTGTCTTATTATAATAGTCTTTCTTTTTGACTAATGATATATTTTCTAAAAACTGATTCAAGAGTGTATGGAATTTGGTAAAAACATGGGAACATTCGTTTTTCTGTTGTTGCTGCATTCCCAGAGACTCCCAATGCTGACTGGGACCATTCCTTAGCTGTTTTTTCCGACTATTTGCAACTGTTTCATGTGTTTTTGTCATTGCATCTCAAGCTAGGGTTTTAAAAGCATTGTGACATTCAAAACTCATTGTTATTGTGACATTGCAACACTGTAGAATAGTGTGAATGTGCATATATAAAGTGCTTAGTTAACCATTTGACTCGGTCTTTGATCCTTGGACCGAGCGTATGGAAAACCAATCGTTGGAAGATGTCAATACCATAAATGAACCTCAAGTATTTTGAGGGGACTAGTCTTTGCACAAAATGCAAAACTAAAATGTCACACAAACACATTGTATGTTCACGTTACAAAGCAAATTACTAATAATATTGTCTCTTATACATATTATCAACACATCACGTATTTTATTTGAAACACCGACTGCTGGCTGTTTTTTATGTGAAATGTGAAAATTATGGTGGAAAAATAAGTCACACCAAGTGACATAGGCTTATGACTTACCCTACTTGAGAAGACTAAAACTTTTTAAAAACATATTTAGCTAAGAAAACTAATGTTACATCTGATAGAAAAGTCTTTTAAACCTACTAGGCTAGACTACATAAGTTAAGTAAATATGAATGCTATTTTTATTACTATTTTTTTAAAATATTATTATATTAGATTTATTTAATAATTTGGATCAAATTATAAATGTATTAGTTTCAGTGATATAAGCTTGCTAGTTAACATTAATTTTTTGCTTTATTGTAAGTTATAATTAAAATATGATATCATATATAGTCAAATCATCTGAAATGTCATGTTAGATATTAATATGAAACTTAATTTCATTGTTCTATTAACTCGTTGATTTTTCTATTTAAGAGAAATTGCCAAGAACACTTTCTCTAATGCTTACTCTTCTATTGAGTAGACTCATGTGAGTCTCACAACTTTACGTGGAATCCATTTCTAAAGTGTCGTGTTTATATAGATTTCATTCAATAAAAGAATACGTGTTAGATAGAGTTTTTAGAAAGAGATTGTCCATATGACTCCTTGTCTATTTAAACATATTAATTTTTTATTTTTTACACAAAATATTTATTTAATTATGTTGATATGAAATATAAAGTTAAACATGCTAATAGACTATGATATACTTTTTTTTTTGTGACAAAGACTATAAAGTATAAAGGGTTAAATATCTTTTTGGTCCCTATAAATATATCAATTTTTGTTTTAGTTCCTCTAATTTTTTTTTCAACTTTTAGTCCAAAAAAGTTTTCCATCTTCACTTTTAGTCCATCCTTTTAGATAAACTCATGTGTAGAATTCATATTTTTGATGTTACGTGATATTTAGGGCAAGGAAACAACTTCATGCATTGTTTTTTGTTTGAAATACGATAATTAGGGTAAGGAGATGATGTCCAAATTCAAAACTCTTCAAAATATGAACGAAACTCGAACGAACGAGACCTCCAGGCACCTGTCTTTTATCAATAGATCTAACTCTTGGAGTTATGAATTGATATAATAGTGAAAATAATAGTGAGATATTCCCTCTAGTCAATATTATAAGCAATTTTTTTCTTCAGATTTATTGAATAACTTATGTTATTAATTGATATAATAGTGAAAATAACAGTGATATATCCCCTTCGGTCAATATTATAAGTAATTTTTTCTCTTCATATTTATTGAATAACGTATTTTTTTTAGGGAAAATAAATAGGGATATATCTCCTCCGGTATCTATTCTAAACAATATTTTTTTTTAGATTATTGAATGACATATGTTAGAATTTTTTTTTGTTGAAGGGAACATATGTTAGAATTTTTGTTAATAGCTATTACCAGCGTTCACCAAAAGAAAGCTATGAGCACCAGATTTCTCTTTTTTCTTTTTTCGTATGGATTGTTAATTTGGACCCCATACATAGTGCATAGATAATTATAATTTTTTTTTGTTAAGATTCATTGTATTTGCTGCACACCAGACCACTTTCTATATGATCCGAAGTTCTTCTTTTTCCTTCACATTCTGATATAAATTGCAGGTTGGACTATTTAGTGAGGAAACCAAGGCCACATTATTTTGAATTCGAATTGTATTTGGATTTTGGGAATAGAAATTGTTATCGGATGGGTGAAGTGAATTCAATAAGTAGCAATTACTATTAATTAGTGGAAATTGAAGAAGATTGACTTGGACTTGAAAAACAAAGAAAACTTAATGAAGAAACCGAAGAATTTTAGGATTTGGCCAGCACTGTTGTATTATATATAACAACTTCACTAACTAAGGTTTACTCAAACCAACACAATTTGTGAAGCTTAAGAAGATATCAATCACAATACAAGCACCATGAGATTTCAATCCATTGTTCTTATCCTCTTTGTTTTATTTTCCTCATTGGCCACAAATGAAGCATTAGGTAATTCTAGCCGCGTCGACATCAATGATCCACATGTGATCGATACCGGTAATTTTGCTGTTACTGAGTACAACAAGCAAAATAACGAGACAAAACTGATTTTTGAGAAAGTCGTCAATGGTGTAGTTGATACTGTGGATGATGAGACGAAATACCGCCTCACCCTTTCCGCTAACAACGGCTCGGCTTCTAACAATTATGGGGCCATTGTGTTGGAGAAACCATCGGAGCACTTGAGGAATCTCACCGCCTTTGCACTTATTTCTCGTGCTTAAATTATCAAATGTTGTTTTTTTATATGATCATATAGAAATAAAACTTATGTTTTGTATTTCATAAGGGATTGTGGATCTAATATATGATATGATTGGTTAACTATGCTTAAACTTTCTTGTTGTTATGACTTTTGAAATAGTTAATAGTTATTTTGGCTCCATCTTCCTGAACTTCGAAACCTAATCTTCTAAATTGCATGATTAAGAATTAGTGTCATATACATTGTCTTGGTGCACCGTAGGACTACTCTTTTGAAATATACAAATGAGTAAAATAAAGGGATTATCTTGGAGGCCAAACTACAAAATAAAAGAAACAGTTAGTACAAAATATTAACTAAACTAATAAAGTAAAAAAGAAGACGTGAAGTCTTTTATTGTTGTAGCAGTGGTAGCAAATAGGAGGAACTCTCATCTTCATCTTTTTTGCTATTGGGTTCTCCAGTTTTTCATTCCAACCTCTCGTTTTTTTCTTATAATTAGGATATTTTCTTGACCGTGATCTTGAGATTGAATTGAAGTTAGTGTTTATATATATATTTCTTAGAGGAAAGCGATGATGTCTTGGTGTTGTTGTTTTATGTTGTGTATTGGTAGGGTTAGTGATAAAACCTTAGATTAGGTGCTTGTGATTCAAGCAAAGAAAGCGAGTTATAAGATGATGGGTTATTGGGGTTATAGTGAAAGGTGGTTACGATTATTGTTTATGGTAGTGGTTTTTCTCATTTTCATTATTTTTGCGATTCTCTAGCTTCCTATTTATACTCAAAATTAGGTTAAGGCATGAAGAAGATGCCAATTTGCAAGGTTATAAGTGGTTACAAAAACGCAGAGGTTTCATAGTTGGGAGCTCATAATGGTAAAAGGAAAAACCAACTAGAAAATGAAAATGGGTGGATGTTCAAAATGTAAAAGCACCCTTGGAGTTTTTCTCCCTCTTCTGGTCTTCAGTTGCAGTCAATTGTATTGCATAAACGTGGAAACAAAAAAGTCATGTAGAAAGTACTCCCTCCGTCCCTTAATATAACCTCCCTTTTGTTTTTTTTTTCTCTAAATTTTTTTTTTCCATAGATACCCTTATTTAATACTACTACTAATTCTAAAAGTACAATAAATTGACTTTTCACTTTATCTCTTTAATGAGGTTAATTTTGTAAAATTGTACTATAAAACAGACACATTAACTACACCAACAACATTTCTTAAGAAATGTGAAAAAAGCAATAGGGGGTTATATTAAGGGACGGAGGGAGTAATTTTTACGTTTCGTATTTGTGACTAATATTGTGTTGTTTTGCACCATAATTGAAAGAACAACAACAATTACAAGTCTACAACACAGATAACTAACTTTGTCAAAAAATAAACAAAAAACTTGTAAAAAAAAACACAACAACAAATATAGGCAAGACGTGGGATGGACAACACAACAACGTTAAGCAATATCTCTCGATGATTGCTCTTTAGGCACAGTAAAAAAAAACATGAATGACAATTAATTATTGTTACGATAGTTAATTGTCATTCAAATACATTTTAAATAAGCTAAATCACTTTTTAAAACTGTTAACAGATTTAAAAAATATATAAACGACAATTAACTACTATGTTTTAGGTGTTTAAAGAACAATCATCATATCTCTTTTGGATAATAATTGCAAGACAAAAAAACTACAAAACAACATAATTGATTTATGCCGAAATATAGAAAAGTAGAGTGTAACTTTTGATGAAAGAGGAAGGTTAAGTGAGCCATCCAAACAACATCGAGCGGGAGTTGCGCCCTAATAGGTTTGGGGTTAGGAACCAAGAGAAGTGTTTTTGGAGTTTTTGAGGGGCATGTGAGCCACCCAAATGTTTAAAGAGTAACTTAAAAAGCTTCAAGTCTCTAAATTACCCCAGATAAGAGACATCCACATAGGTGACACTCTAGTCGGTGAAGAGCGTGATAACCACCAAGTAGAGCAAATATATGTGGAGAGACTTGTCCCGCTTCTCATGAATCTCAACTATATGACCAACTTGGTGAGCCTCATGTGCCTCTTGAAGATGCTCCTTGAACAAATGCTTTAACCAGCTAAATCGTGCATGGGCACCATTTGTCCTTTCCACTTGCTTCTATGCCTTCACCACATCAGCCCCCAACAGATGCACCATCATGTCTTTAGCCTCAGTCTTGTGCATTGAACCCTCGCGGGCCAAGAGCATGCCCTCGATAAGGAGATGCAGCAAACAAGACACATCATCAAGTGTCACCGTCATCTCCCTAAACAGAAGATGAAAGCTCGATTTCTCCTCGTGTCATCTCTCAACAAAGGCAGAACATAGTCCATGGTCAATAACAGTGTAGTTGTTATCCTGCAGCCACTGAAGACAGGTGGCTCTCATGACCATCATTAAACCATTGTGCTGCCATCCGAGTGGTGTTTTCTTTATCATGTATTGCCACAATCTTCTTCTCGTTGTTTACATATTTTAAATTGCCACGCCACTACAAAAATAAAAAAATTAACACCAGCTTCACAATAATCAGAATGATACATGAAAAAAATTAATAATAGTTTACATTAATTAAAACAACATAGAAATTCAATTTTCATTTAATAAAAGGTGTAGTGTCTTACCACTCCACCGGCCGCTATCTTAGCCACGTGAACATAATACATGGTCAGCACAGTAAAAAAAAATTCGGATTTTATAATTCGAACAAATGCAGTACATTATAAGAAAAAAGTCGTACCATAATAGTTGCATGCATATGGAATGAGACCTAACCTTTAGTTTGATGTTTTATAAAGCTTTAAATATGATGATTTTGAGTAAAAAAAAAACTTCAAGATTCGACCAATTTGTGGATTTCGGATTTTGGGATAAGAGAGAGAAAATGTGAAATGTTATTGTAAAACTATAGAAATGGGGGAAGTTACTGTCGTCGTTTTATATATAGACAATTTTTGGATTTTATAATCCAAATTGGTTTCGGATTCTAAAAATCGAAGGGCAGTTTTGAAAAGAAAAAGAAGGGCGTGTGAGAACATCTTAGGGTGGGATAAGTAAAATCTATATATAAAACCTAATGACTTTAAACTAACAGGTCCAACAGCATAACCCAACAACTTTATTATCTAACAGATGCAATCAACATGACCACCATGCATGGCGACGATGACACCCAGCTGTGGTATATTATTTTTTTAACAATCTAAAACCTTAAATTATTTATTTATTTTATAAATGATTTGGTTTCGGTAGACGTTATCGCCACATCAACTTTTATTGCAGGGATCAACATGCGCTTAGTATGCCCTCCACTAATTGGCGCATGCCAACTCAATTCGCGTCTATCCTTAAGCATGCAAGATCATGTCATTTCAATTCAATTTTATAATGTATATAAACCATTTTGTCCCTATTATAAGCAAACAATTACTTTTTAAGTTATTTGAATAATTGATGTATCAATCATATAATGTAGATAAGATTTTTTTTTTTTGTTGAAAAATGTAGATAAGATTTTAAGTTCATTAAATAATTGATATATCTATCATATAATGTATATCAAATACATCATTTCAATAAATCTAAAAAAATATTAATTTTTTACTTATAATAGTGAAAAAAAATAAATATAGAATACATATCCAAGTGGTTTCGTATGGATTGTTTTGGACCCCATGTTTTCTTTTTCTCCTAAAACTTGCAAGGGTGCCTAGATTTTTTAATTTATTTTTAAGATTCATTGTCTTTGGTGCACACCAGACCACTTTCTATATGATCCGAAGTTCTTCTATTTTCTTCACATTATTCTGATATAAATTGCACGTTGGACTATTTAGTGAGGTAACCAAGGCCTACATAGCAGAATTTGAATTTGTTTTTGGAAGTTGAGGGTGAATTTTGGGGAAAAGAAATTGTTATCGGATGGGTGAAGTGAATGCAATAAGTGGCAGTTATTAATTAGTGGAAATTGAAGAAGATTGACTTGGAATTGAACTGAAGAATTTTAGGATTTGGCCGGCGGTGTTGTATTATATAACAACTTCACTGACTATGCTTACTCAAACCAACACAATTTGTGAATCTTAAAAACATATCGATCACAATACAAACACCATGGGATTTCAATCCATTGTTCTTTTCCTCTTTGTTTTATTTGCCTCATTGGTCACAAATCAAGCATTAGGCAATTCTAGCCGCGTCGACATCAATGATCCACATGTGATCGATACTGGTAATTTTGCTGTTACTGAGTACAACAAGCAAAATAACGAGACAAAACTGATTTTTGAGAAAGTCGTCAATGGTGTAGTTGATACTGTGGATGATGAGACGAAATACCGCCTCACCCTTTCCGCTAACAACGGCTCGGCTTCTAACAACTATGGAGCCATTGTGTTGGAGAAACCATTGGAGCACTTGAGGAACCTCACTGCCTTTGCACTTATTTCTCATGCTTAAATTATCAAATGTTGTTTTTTATATGATCATAAAGAAATAAAACTTATGATTTGTATTACATAAAGGATTGTGGATCTAAAATGTATGATATTATTGTTTGACAATGTTTAAACTTTCCCGTGGTAATGACTTTTGGAATAGTTAATAGTTATTTTGTCTCCACCTTCATGAACTTGGAAACCCAATCTCCTAAATTGCATGATTAAGAATAAGTGTCATACACATTGTCTTGTCGCACTGTAGGACTATTCTTATTGTCTACCTCTCCATGTTTTCATCTAATTCTTGCATCATACTTAATTTCTCTTTTCGTTTATATTGATGAACATTGTGATTTTAAAGTTGCATAGTTCTTGGGTAAAATATTATTGTTGGTTGGTTTTAAATATTTATTTTTAGTTTGTTTTTTAAAGATGTGGTTTTTTGTTGCAACAAATTATGATTATGATTAAAGATACAAATGAGTAAAATAAAGGGATTATCTTGAAGCCCAAAGTACAAAATAAAATAAACTGTAACAAAATATTTAAACTAAAAATTAGGTTACATGAGGAAGTGCCAAGTTATGTTGTATGTTTCCATCTCAGACGTGAACCTAAGATCTGTGATTTTTGCTAGTGTTCTTCAAAATCTCAACATTTATCTGGTGCTATTGGTTAACAATTAAGGGAATTGACTTTTGTCAAACTAAACCTGGTGTGCTCATGGCCGACCCAATCAAATCAAAGGTCCTGTTTCATTATTAAAAATGGATCATTAATACAAAAAATGCATTTTTTTAAAGAGTCATCCTTTATTTTGGTGGTAAAAAAGGTCAACCTTTTAATTTTATTAAAACAAACGCAACATTTTGTGGTTCTTTAATAAAATTTTCAAATATATAAAAAAAGTCCCTATATTTGAAATGAAGTTAACTTTCTCACACTATTCTTGAAAGAAATAGTTGTGATGAAATTCTTATCTAATCTTAGAGCTTGGCACTTCTTCTTGAGGGCTCGTGGTTCACACCTCTCCTCCATCAAGATAATCGGACCTCTTCTTTGCAGATTCTCTGCCATTTATTCTGATTTAGTAGGCGTTGTTATTAGAAAACACATTTTCTACTTTAAAATTTCTTTCCTGATTGTGTGTGTTAAGTGATAAAGGAGTTTGAAGATCCGACTTCAAACATTGAAAAACGAGAAAATACTAACCTTTTAAAAATACTTGTCCATTTTAAAAAATAATTTTGTTTCACAATACTTGTCACTTTTAAGTTTCAATGCAAAATTAATTATTGTCTTGTCAATAATACCTTTATATATTTATTGTAGAGAGAGAAAAAATAGAATGAAATAATAAAGGGTTAAATATGTTTTTGATCCCTATAAATATACCAACTTTTCGTTTTAATCCCTATAAATTTTTCCATCTTTACTTTTGGTCCCTCTCTTAAAGTAAACTCATATGTAGAATTCATATTTTTGAATAAAATTTTGCAGAAAAATTCATAATATTATAAGAATATCTCCCAAAAAAATTTAGAATTTTTTAACAAAACATGAATTTAATATGAATTTTTATATTTTTTAAGGTTAAAAATTCATATTTAATTTATGTTTTGTTAAAAAAGTCTAATTTTTTTTGGAATTATTTTTACAATATTCCACACATATCAACACAATTTCATTAAAAAAAAATGCTAAAATTAACTTAAAAATAAGAACCAAAAGTAGTGATTGAAAATTTTATAGAGACTAAAAGTTGAAGGAAAATTTTAGAGGGACTAAAACGAAAAGTTGGTATATTTATAAGAACCAAAAACATATTTAACCCAATAATAAATGGTTAAAGGTATTATGGAAAACACACACATAATTTCATCAAAAATAACAAAATTTATTTGGTTTCTTGGTTATTGGAACTTCTACAAAATAGACCTGTATTTTAAAACGGAAGGAGTAACAACTAATTAAACATTATCCTTTTCAAAAAATACTTCCTTCCTAATTGTATTCAAATTTAGTCACCAATCTGAAAAGTTGTCTCCTTGGTTTTCTTGTTATAGCCTTTCTCTTTCTTGAATTAAAACAGCGTATGGAATGTGTAAAGCTTGTGAAAATTCGTTTTATTAATATGTAATTACAAATATTTTGAAAAGAAACTTACACACTTTTTTGTCACATTTGGAATTCCTTGACAGAACTGTACAAAGGGTTAAATTTTGCGTAGTTCATATCAGATTCCAACAAATCCGAATCTCCTCTTTTTCAGGGTGTGATTTGTCACTGACAACAAATACATGAAGTTCATGTCCAACAAATACATCCAGGAATCTTTTTTAGGCTATTTTCTTTCATGAAGCTCCTTATGTTTGATACTTCATCCCATTTTCCTAAAGTTGCATACACATTTGAAAGAGCTACATAATTCCTTGGTTTATTTGGCTCCAATTTTAACAACCATTTTGCTCTATAATTTGCAACTTCAGTCTCATGGTTCTGTCCACAAGCAGCAAGTAGCAGAGATCCTAATATGTGTGCATGTGGTGGACTTGGCATTCTGAAGATAATTCTAAGAATCTCATGGTAGTGCATGCGATCAAATTAGGCATTACTCCGAATGATGGCATTTCGAAAACATGACTTGAGCCTCAACAACCTTATCCGACTATTTCTAAAGAAACCAAACATCAACGAATTCCACAAAACAACATTCAGAGGTACGCTCTCCAGTTGCATTTGATAGAAAATTTTCAAAGCCTCAACACTAAGACCTTCCCCCGCACAAGCTTCCAACATCGTATTCCACAACACAATATCTTTCTTTTTCGTCGCAGAACAAAAAGCTCATCTGGCACAATCCATTCTCCCACATTTCACATACATATCTACGACGCTGCTCAACACGACCATGTCAGAGTCAAACTGATTCCTAATACAAAACCTGTGCAACTTCTTACCTAGTTCGACATCTCTTGTATCCCAAGCAAGAGCATGCCCTTGCTAATATAACCTGTTTTTACATATAACTCATTTTACTTTCCATCATTATTGACTTTGTTTATTAACATTTATCTATTGGGCAAGATTTTATCAAAAATAAAATGCAATTCAAGAAAATTATTATTCATTCAACGTAAACAAAAGTAGTAGTACAAATAAATTTTATAATTTAATATTTCATAAATCATATAACTATGACTCCACAAGTAAATTAGTGTTAAAATTATTAGTGTGCCCTATTTAGGTTTATCCAAATTTTATATTTTTAAAAAACAACGAAGTAATACATAAACCAGTTAAAAAATAATTTTATGAAGGATAAACAAACAAAAATAGATTTTTCTTTAAAGAAAATCTTTACATTTTTTTTAAAAGATAAAACAAACGCACCCTTAATTTGGTTCATGAAATAATAAAAACAACTTTTAGAGTTAAAATATAGCATATGTATAAGGCTTAAATATTACACTCGTCCCTGCAAATATGTCTCATTTGAGTTTTGGTCCTTGTAAAAAAAAATTCAGAAATCCGTCCTCGCAAAATTTTCTGTCTTTTAAAAAAGTCCCTGGGCCCACTGAAGCTGCAAGGTGGCACTCAGATGCTGATGTGGCACATGCTGACTGTGCATAATTGTCCACATGGCATATGACGTGGCATTTAAATTAATTTAAAAATGTAAAAACAATTTAAAATTTCTGGAAATGAATTTTCGAAATAAAAATATAAAAAAATCGAAATTAATAAAAAAAAATATAAAAAAATATGGTTTTTAATTTTCCAAATTAAAAAGAAAAAAATTAGAAAATATTTTTTGAAAATTATAAAAAAAAATCGAAATTAAAATAAAGATTCTTTTATTTTTTCGTAAATTAAAAAAAAAAGTTACATAACATTTTTTTGAAATTTTTTAAAAAATTAGGCAATTTTTTTCAAAATTAAAAAGAATTACTTAATTTTTAAAAAAAAACTAAAATACATTTTCAAAAATCTGGAAATTTTCTTTCAAAAAAATCGAAAAATAAAATATATTTTCCAAAAATTAGAAAAAAAAAACAAAATTTTCTTTGTATTTTTTAATAAAAAATATTTTCTTAAAAAATATGAAAATTAATTTTCATAAATTACAAATAATTAACATTTAAGAAAAAATTATTTCAAAATGTATTTTTTATTTTTTTTAATATTTTGAAAAATTAATTTCGATATTTTTTATAAAATTAAAATAACGTTTTTTATTTTTAAAAACAGAAAATACATATTTCAAAATTAAAAATCAATTTTTAAATATTAAATACCAACTCACCTGCCACGTAGGCACCTATGCCTAGTCACCATGCGACACATCAGCCCCACAGTGACAAATGGCAAGCTAAATGGCCCCAGGGACTTTTTTAAAAGACAGAAAATTTTGCGAGGACGAATTTGTGAATTTTTTTTTACAAGGACCAAAACTCAAACGAGGTATATTTGCATGGATGAATGTAATATTTAAGCCTATGTATAAAAGATTTTATAAAAATATTCTTCACCGTTTCGATTCACATGGAGAAGTTGGGGGTTACAAATGGTATTGTGCTTACTGCTTACTAACACATTCCCCTCATATATTCATAATGTTCATCTTTCTATTTCAGTAGAAGTGAATGGTTTCGTTTGACCTATATAGTCAATTCTATCTAGCTGTTATATTAGTTCCTATGTGTATTTATCTTGTAATTTTTTTTTGTTGCACTCTGAGCAGGTGTGTACTTATTTTCCCAAAAGGGAACAATGTGACGGACCATGTATTTGGATGTTCAAGACTCAGCTAATTTTCCCAATGGTTGGACTACTTATGCACAGTTTAGCTTCACAGTAGTTAATCAAATCAATAATAAGTACTCTGTGAGACAAGGTAGGTACCCTATTTAATCTGTTCATTACAATTGTTACAAAATGAACTTCAATGCATTCATGTTTGAGCATGGTTTTAAATCAAGATCTCCTTCATATTATTTACAACCACTAGAGGAGATAGGATAAGAAATGTTAGCGTTAGAGGGAGAGTTGGGGTAACACCTACAGTTTGAATAGAGAGAGAGAGTATCTTATGAATGATACTCTTGTAGTGGAAGTTGAAGTAACATGCAATGTGGATGAGAAAGACACGGCTGAGCATGTAACGGTAAGTAGATATTCCTATGTTTAGTCAGCGGACTAATTTATTTCCTGATATATCTATGGAATTGTTTAGTCAGCTATTGCAATCAACTCGATGACTGTTCTTGTCCGAAACGGTGTCATTTTTTATTTGTTTCTCATGAATAGTTCCTTATGAGTATTTCAAGCCAAAGTCAAACCAAGCTTCATTTGCCCGTAACATTCAATCTCTATTGTACTATTTCTGTTGGTTAACGGCTCATCCAGATTGTATTTATATTTATACTGATAATAAAGAATACTTCTCAGGTTGTACGAGATGAAGACCTTGCAAAACAGGTTGGAAAGGATATATATTTTGATCTCGTAGACTATGACAAAGTGAAGAGTTTCCATGTTCAAAAGCAGATGTCATTTAACATTTTCAAGGTATCATCATCAGTTGCAGTCTTACGTTGTAAAATAAGAGGAAATCTGAATCTTGTCAATTGAGGACTGATGTACAAGCACTAATGTCATTATATAGAATAAGCCTAATAAAACTTAATAAAGTACCCCTAAAAAAATCTTAATAAAGAAAAACCAGGAGCAGATATGTGCAATAATGACAGATGCAACTAAATACGCACCGAGAATATTCTATCCTAAATTGGTGCCAATAACATATTTAAAACTGTTAGTTTTAATAACAACTATATTTTTTCATTCATTAAGAGAACTTATAGGAAATACATAGAGTGCAAGATAAGTTTCTGCTGTAATTATGACAACACACTACTCAAAACTAAAAAGATAATGTTACTTATACAAGCAACCTATCTAATGATGTTCTGGACTTAATCATGACATTACAAAAATAAACTTCATAATTAACTTAGTCTACATAACCTAGGGAAAATACTCAACACCATCACTCCTCCTTGAGGTTTTCCTTAGAGACTCCAAGCTTGCTTCTCATCATCTCAAATCTTGACTTTGAAAGAGACTTAGTCAAAATATCAGCAAACTGATTTTCCGAACTGCAGTGCATAAGTTCCACTTCTTTCATTCTTTCCGCCTCTCTTATGGCATGAAATTTTACATTGATGTGCTTGGTTCTACCATGTTGAACTGGATTTTTAGCCATTGATATGGCTGACTTGTTATCAATCCAAATTGTAGTAGCTTCAGTTTGCTCTTCACCCAAATCCTTCATGATTTTTCTGAGCCAAATAGCTTGGTTTGCAGCTGCAGCTGCTGAAATATATTCAGCCTCTGCCGTAGATTGAGCTACAATCTCTTGTTTCTTTGACTTCCAAGAGAAAATACCATTGCCAAGTGAAAAAACATAACCAGAAGTGCTCTTGGAATCATCAACACTTCCAGCCCAATCACTATCTGCATAGCCTTGAAGCTTCCCATCCATCTTCTTCACATACCATATGCCATAATCGGATGTACCTTTGATGTACCTCAACACTCTTTTGGCTGCTGCATAATGAATTTGACTTGGAGATTGCATAAACCTTGAAAGCAAACTTGTAGAAAACATCAAATCTGGCCTGGTAGTGGTTAAGTACAATAAGCTTCCAATTAAACTTCTGTAAACAGAACCATCCACCTTTGGATCACTCTGAATTTGGGAGAGCTTTTCATTTGCAACAAGTGGTGTAGCTACTGGTTTGCACCTCTCCATGTGAAACTTTTTTAGCACTTCTAAAGCATACTTCCTTTGTGAGACAAAAATTCCATTCTTAGATTGACATATCTCCATTCCAAGAAAGTATTTCATCTCTCCAAGATCGGACATTTCAAATTCAGCCTCCAAGTCCAACTTGAACTGCTTTACAACATTTAAATTATCACCTGTAACAAACAAATCATCAACATAAAGTGAAACAACAATATGAACTTCTTGCTGCAAGCACTTTATGTATAAAGTAGCTTCACTTTCACTTCTTATGAAGCCTCGGTTCAATAAGTAAGCATCAATTCTGCTATACCAAGCCCTTGGCGCTTGTTTTAAGCCATACAAGACTTTCTTCAGCCTGTAAACTTTATCTTCCTGGCCTGCCACACGAAAACCCTCAGGTTGCTCAACAAAAATCTCTTCTTCTAGCACCCCATTGAGGAAAGCTGACTTCACATCCAAATGGAAAATTTTCCATCCCATTTTTGCTGCAAATGCTATTAAAAGCCTTATAGTATCATGTCTTGCAACTGGTGCAAAAGTTTCTGAATAATCAATACTAAATTGTTGTGCATATCCTTTCACAACCAGCCTTGCTTTCAATTTATTCACAGAACCATCAGGGTTAAGTTTGGTTCTATAAACCCACTTGACACCAAGAACATTGTTGTTGTTTGGTCTATTAACCAACTGCCAAGTTTCATTCTTCTTTATCATTTTAATCTCCTCCTCCATGGCAACCTTCCAATCCTTTGATTTTACAACATCTTCATAGTTTGCAGGCTCTAACATTGCAATGTTGCATCTTTCATATATATCTTCTATTGTTCTTGTCCCTCTTACTGGACATTCATCATCTTCTTCAACTTCATCTTCACCTTGGGTAAATTCTCCCAAGTTTGGGCTATTTTTAGTGACTTCAATCGCTTCTTTCTCCCAATCCCATTTTGAAAATTCATCAAACTTCACATTTCTGCTCACCAGAATTTTTTGAGTCTTCAAATTGTAAATTCTGTAAGCTTTTGAATCTGCACTATAGCCAAGAAATATCCCAGCTACAGCCTTTGCATCAAGCTTATCTCTCTTCACATCAGGCACAAGAGAATAGCAAATACAACCAAACACTTTCATGTGCTCAACAGATGGCTTAACTCCATACCAAGCTTCAAATGGTGTTTTGTCTTCTAAAGCTTTTGAAGGGAGTCGATTCTGAACATATACTGAGGTATTGACTGCCTCAGCCCAAAAAGTCTTTGGAAGACTTTTCTCAAATAATAAACACCTTGCCATCTCCATCACCGTTCTGTTTTTCCTTTCACTCACTCCATTTTGTTGAGGAGTGTAAGGAGCTGTCAATTGATGTTGAATGCCACAATCTTCACAAAATTTGTTGAATTCTTTGGAAGTGTACTCTGTGCCGTTGTCTGATCTTAGCTTCTTAATGTGGTTTCCAGTTTGATTCTCTACCATGGACTTAAACTTCAGAAACGCAGCAAAGACTTCAGACTTTTGCTTTAAAAAGAACACCCATGTCATCCTGGAAAAATCATCAATAAATAGTAGGAAGTATCTGTTTTCATTTAGAGATGGTATGCTCATAGGACCACACACATCAGTGTGTATTAGCTGCAATTTTTCATGAGCCCTCCATGTCTGTCCAGCAGGAAATGACATTCTACTCTGTTTTCCATACCGACATGCTTCACAAACAACATCACAATCTAAAATAGAAGGCATATTTTGAACTAATTTCTTTGAACTCATGGATTTCAAAGAAAAATAGTTAACATGACCAAATCTTTTATGCCATACCATAGTAGCATCATTTTCAGTCACATATGCAACCATTTCAGGCTTTTTCAAACAAACAGGGAAGCTTTTGTTGACCATTTTAACAGTCATGAAGTCACACCCATTTGGATCTAGTATAGTGCATGCCATGTCTTGAAAAACCAAAGAATATTGCTTCTCAAGCATTTGGCCAACACTGAGAAGATTCTGATTTATTTTAGGTACAAGTAACACATCAGAAATTAACTTAGTACCTGTTGGTGTGTTTACAGCCACAATACCTTTGCCTTTGACATCTACATAATCTCCATTTCCAATCATCACCTTTGATATGTAGCTTTCATCCAACTCAACAAACATCTCAGCATTGTGAGCCATGTGATTTGTACATCCACTGTCAATCAGCCATGAATCCATGTTACTATTCGCTGCATAGCAACTAGCAACAAATAGATGTTCCTCATTGTTTTCTTCTGTGACAGCAACTTGTGCTTTCTGCCCCTGTTGCTCTCTTTTCACCTTGCACACTATTTCTTTGTGACCATATTCATTGCAGAACCTGCATTGTATTCCGGGCTTAAACCAACAGAATTTTTCTGCATGATTTGTCTTTTTGCAGTTTGGACAAGGTGGAAACTGCTTCCATTTCTTTTCAGCATCTTTGCCTCCTCCATACTCATTTTTCTGCTTGATCTTCTTCTCACCAGCTGCTTTATGTCCTGAAAAGTTGGCTTTACCTTTGTTTTTAGCTACAAAGGCTGCTTCTGCATTATCTTCAATTCTCAACAATCTTCTCTGCTCAGTAGCTTGCAAAGCATTCACAAGCTCTGCAAGTGTTATCTCAGAAAAATCTTTATTTTCTTCAAGAGAGGATATTTTTGACTCAAACCTCTCTGGAAGACAAACCAAGACTTTCTCCACCACACGTTGATCAGTTAGCTCTTCTCCTAGCAATCTGATTTGTGTGACAATCTTTGAAAGCCTTACTGAAAAATCCTTCACAGTTTCAGATTCTTTCATTCTGCATGCATCAAATTCCCTTCTCAAGTTCAAAACTTTCATCCTTCTTGTTCTTTCACTGCCTTGAAACTCTTCTTTTAGCTTGTTCCAAGACTCTTTTGCTGTCTCAAGATTCAAAATCTTGATGAAAACTTCATCATGGACTGCTGCATGTATGATGGCAAGTGCTTTGCTTTCCTTAGCCACTTCTTCATTGTGAAACCTTATTTGATTCAATGTTGGGTTCTCCGGTAGAGGGGCCGGATTACTCCCATTTTCTACCACTTCCCACAAACTTTGTGCTCTCAAATAGGTTTTCATCTTTGCAGCCCATAAATCATAATTTTCTCCTGCAAATACAGGAGGTGGAGGCAAAGAGGAGCTGCTAGATGCCATTCTGGTTTTCTGTTTTTTTTTTTTTTTTTTGGTTGTAGTTTTCTCAGTTTTTTTCTTTTTTCTCACTGTCCCCTTAAGATCAAAGGTGCTCTTGATACCAATTTGTTAGTTTTAATAACAACTATATTTTTTCATTCATTAAGAGAAACATACTTATAGGAAATACATAGAGTGCAAGATAAGTTTCTGCTGTAATTATGACAACACACTACTCAAAACTAAAAAGATAATGTTACTTATACAAGCAACCTATCTAATGATGTTCTGGACTTAATCATGACATTACAAAAATAAACTTCATAATTAACTTAGTCTACATAACCTAGGGAAAATACTCAACACCATCAAAAACTCTCCCTTGAAGCTAGTGGATGAATGTCGAACATTCCCAGCTTGCAAAATTTGTGGAAAGTCCCTTGGTGAATACACTTGCTAATTGAAGTCCAAAAGACCAAAATAGATGTTGGTTGTAGTGATAAGGTCATTATTTAATTCCTCATTGATGAACTGTCAATCTATTGATGAACTGTCAATCTATCTATATGTGTTTGGTTCTATCACGTTGTACTTGGGTTGCATGCAATTCTAATGGAAGAAGTATTATCACAGATTAGCCTCATATGATATTTGTACTTTATTTCGAGGTTATCAAGTATGATCTTGGCCATAACACCTCACAGACCCTGTGAGCCATAGCTCAAATTTTTCTGCCTCTGCACTTGATCTTGCAACCACATTTAGCTTTTTACTCCTTCATGTCATCGAGTATCTTCCCAAAAACATGCAGCACCTTCAATTTTCTTGCAAGAGGCTTATTGGCCTATAAGACATTCTGTTTCCCTTCATTGTCAAAGTATTGATAACGTCATTGCAATTTCAATTTTCCATCGAGTGATGATTATGGCTAGTAATATGATAGGTAACCGGTAGTTAGTTACTGGGTTAATTAGGTACTTAGTTAGGCCCAATAAATTATGTTGCCTACAAAAAAACTGGGTTTAGACTTTAGATGGAGAGTTACGCAATTACCTTTTGAATAAGTGCATTAAATTTCCGTACTATCTCGAATTTTTATAGATACAAGAGCCATTGAAGTTGGGAAGGTTTAGTTTGTGAACTGCTATCGAGCAAATCATTATTTTAGGTGCATGCTTAAAGAAAACAATTATTTTAAAATCAATACTTAAATCTAAAATCATGATGCTTTAGTTGGAAGAGGAAACAATTGCCATATGAATATTTGTGGTGTTTGTGCTCTTGATTTTATGATTTGTTATATAATTTATGAGGTTCGTGATGATTTTTCAACAGATGTATTATTTTGTATGTTTGATTTTTCTGTTTTATTGCTAATATATGTGATATGTAGGAAGAGGTTGCTAAAGAGTTTTGCATACCAGCTCAATTCCAGCGCTTTTGGGTATTTGTAAAGCGTGAAAACGATACATGTCGTCCATTTCGTCCGTTGACATGCATTGAGGAAGCAGGACCTGTAAATTCATAAGATCTCTTGAAGCTTATCAATATTATTTTGCTGATATACCCCTTCAAACTTATCATATGATGACGTGTCATTTCGGATTGTTGGCTTTTAGGCAAATTTGGTTTTGTATAAAAAAAACTCAGCTTCTTTCCCTCTCATTTATGTTGTGTTGAATTTGTTCATGACATGTTATATCAATCTAGCTACTATTATAATGATTTCCATGGCTGGTTGCTTTAGATTTCATTTTTTGGGCCAAGACAACAGTTAATTCCCTCTATGTTAGCTTTGTTTATTTTTACTTTTTTTTTTTTTTGTTTCCCGCTATTTCGACTACCTTCTTTTATATCTTTATAATATATATGCAGCACTAGCAAGAGGTTTTCATATTGATTGTTTTGGATCCTATAGTTTTTTCTTTGTAACGCAGCACATCAATTTATCTATGATCTGAAGTTGTTTATTTTTTTCTCTCATTCTGATTGAAATTGCAGGTTGGAGAACTGAAAGTGGTAAACAAAGTTCACAAAGCAGAATTAAAATTGTTTTTGGAAGTGGAGCATGGACCGGTAACATTTATATTATGAAGTTGTATACTATATTTTGATAGCACGGAACACCATTCAAGTAAAATCCTATATATGATTGACAAACTGCATTATTATATAGGATTTGTGTCCCATTGAACCTCTCCATAAGGGAAAGGATGATATGTTACTTTTTTTCAAGTTATATGATCCTGAAAAAGAGGAGCTACGGTACTGAATAATTTATTGTGTGATTTAACATATGTTCTGGTAAACGGTGGACCTTAGTTGATTCGAAATGTATTTCCCTTATGGCAGTTATGCTGGAAGGCTCTTTGTGAACTGTACTGATAAGCCATCAGAAATCTTAACTAACTTAAATAAATTGGCTGGTTATGATCCTGATGAAGAGATTGAACTTTATGAGGTTGGTTTGTTTTGTCTGATTTATTATTTATCTGTTGCACAACAAATTTGTCGAGTTACGAGTTAGTTATGCCTATTGTTGTGCAGGAGATTACGTTTGAACCAACTGTCATGTGTGAGCCTGTCGACAAGAAATTAACATTTCAAGAAAGTGAGGTATAACACATACCCAGTTAATGTACACTAAGTTACTGCATCATTGGTTTTCTTATTGATTTATTTTCCGTGAGTGCAATTAGAAAATGGTGATATTATATGCTTTCAGAAAGCTTCTAAAATGAATAACGAGAAACATTTCCGCTATCCTGATGTGCATTCATACTTGGAATATGTGCACAATCTCCAGGTATTTCCTTTTTGATGTTTAATTAAAGGCAATTAGTTTAGTCGATGTGATGCAAAAATGAAAGGTACCCATTTATTCTTATCCTTTTTCTAGGCTTAACTTGAACTGAAAGATTTTTCCCTGTTCAGTTTCCTTTTTCTCCATCGGCTGAAGAAACCAAAGATGAAGAATCATTGGAGGAGAAAAACAAAAACAGTTTAGCCGAAGAAACAAATGTTGATAAAAATGAAGCTCAACAGTCAAATGTGGACGTAGAGACCACTAATGATGAAGGTACCAGCAAAGCTAACAATTCAAAATTCGTCGGCATAGACTTTGGAAAAATTAATGATATGATACTTGAGGAGTTGAGAATATCATTGCTGCAACAAACCAATGTTGACAAAAGCGCCGAAGGTCAACCGGCAAAAGTGGACATAGAGACCACTCACAATGAAGGTTCCAGCAAAGCCAGATCTTCACAAAACATCAGCCTAGACTTGAAAGATATTGATGCTATGATAGATGAGGATGTCATTGCTGCAATCGACAAAGTTTTATCCGAAGGGAATACCATTTCATTACAATTTCAGCATTCTGTTCAAGGACAAGAAGAGGTCGCAAAACTGGATTCCAGCCTCCCTAAGCAACTTCTTCAGGAATTGAGGGATATTGCCTTTAAAGAAGACTTGGTTGAAAAATTTAAAGAAGGTATCTCTCCTAAAGTTAACTTCATTGCAGTCAAGGAAAAAATTGATGCTAATGCTGATGCTTTCACGTCTCGTCAATTAGAACAAGTTGGTGTTGTTGTTAACCTTCTCAACACCATTGTGAAGGTGTTTGAGAAACTCGAAAATTTGAAAAAAGAGCGAGCCTTAGCCAAGAAAAGCACTGACCAAGATAATGAAGCATTGAAGGAGACAAGACAAAAAATATTGACCTCGAAGACTTCCCTCACAAACCATCAAACACAACGCAACTCTCTTGATGCTCAAATTGCTGATCTTAAAGCTAAGCTTGAAAAACTACAAGGTGACAGAGCTAAAATTGATGAGATTGAAGATCAAGAGAAAGATAAGATCACATCTTTTAACAAAGAAGTTAAATCAATTTTTCATCGGCTCGCTAATGATCAAATCAAATTGAAAAGTGTTGAAGATAAAATCCCGGAGGCGCAAACTGAATTGGAAAGTCATGAGAAGGTCTACAGAATCTTCAGGGCAATCCCTCCATTTTGATTTGTGTATTTGCTTGGCATTTTTGTCACAAACATTTTACTTTGATGCCACTTCATCCTACCATCAATCCAATTGATTTTTTTTTTTGACTAATCATTCCAATTTAATATCATCAAATATGATTGTGGTACCTTACAGTACAAGTAGTATTTTGATTTGATATAAAACTAGGCCCTATCAAACATGGAGTATTTTGATTTACTGTCATCAATCATGAATCTATTTTGGACGTAATTCCCATTTTGAATTCCCTCAACTTTAGGAGGACGAAAGGATAATTTCTATGTGATCTTACTCACCTATGGTTTCCATTTCTGCAAGATCTAGAGGTAAAATGAAATCAATTGGTGAAGAGTTTAGTTCCAGGTATTCATTGTCAACCCAAGATAGTAGAATGGAGTGACCGACCCCAAAAGTGGGATATCGGGATAGCGTATAGCGGAATGACCTCTATTATTTGATCTTTTTTCTTTTGGAAAATATATTAAACAAATAACTCAACATTTAAAACATTCATGAATCAAAACATAAGTCTTAATAAAAAACCTCAAAAGTCCACAAGTCTTACTCAAAACGCTACATAATCGAAGTCAATTGAACATAGAGTAATAAAGCAACTAAAAGTTAAAACTCTGATGAACATTCTAGCATAAAAATCAAAGATCATCGTTAAAGTTTTTAAGTCAAAATATCATCACCAGTCTTTTTCTTCAGCATATTCGTCCTCATCCTCCACCCATTATCTTCATCTGCCATTGCTGCCTTAGATGCATCTGCACCCGCAAGTTTCTTTGCTTTTTACCCCCTAGTAGTGTTGACTATAGGTTCATTAACTCCGTTTGCATTAGCAACTTAAGTACATGTTAAATCATCATTTTCATAAACAAATTTTTCTACTGGTTCACCTTGCTCCCGATAACCATTCAATGTGATGATTAATATGAGATCAATCTTACCACACCAATCATATCTCTCTTTCATAGCTTGGTTTATACTTGATGAAAATTAAATCTTACAACTACATGCTCAAGTTTACTTCTCTTCTTGGAATGAATCTATATATTATATAATTTCAAATGTTAGCTTAATAACCTAGATTGTAAGATGTTCTAGTAATTTTAGTTAAGTTTAATACTTACATACTCAAAAGTATTCCAATTGCACCAACATCTTGAAGCATTGCAAGTCATACTCAGCATCTTAATTCTTAACGGCCAATAGTTGCAAATGTGAAGTTTCTGCTACATAAGACTTTTCCACCACTCAGCTACACTACCAGAAAACAACATTTTAGCAGCGGTAAAAACCCACTCTAACAGGGCAAAAACCGACGCTAAAACTGATTTAGCGTCGGGGTTGGGGCAGGCTAAAACAATTGAAGCTACTGGGTAGTGTCGGCTCTCTGTTATTTGAGACTAATTTAACGTCGGATAGGCCAAGTTTAAAATCGACTCTTCAATCTTCATTCAGCCGAGGCTAATAAATCCAACATCAAAAAGTCAACCAAATAAGTTAGAATCAGCTTGACCAACACTAATTGTATACTTTAGCCTCGACCAAACGCTAAAGTCAACTTTAGACTAGTCAAACTATTTATTAGAGTCGATCCAACCGAATATATATATATATATATATATATATATATATATATATATATATATATATATATATATATAAACATTTAACTTTACACTTTGTTTTGAAAAACATAACCACAAATCCGCAAAATATTTCCCTTTATAGCCAATTAATTTTGCCATAATCTATAGTATATATAAAGGAAACTACCCCTTTCAACACACTTTTGGGTTGAAATTTTCTTTCCAAAATTACCCTTAGTTTTAAATACAAGTAACACATGTAACAAAGAAATAAGAATAAATTTAAATATTATAACAAATGTAACAAACACAATATGAATACGTGTATATCTGTTTTTTTTTCTTTATCATTTAAAAAACATAACAAACTAGATGAGTATATTTATACTTACTTTTTCATTAAAAAAACAACAAACATTTATATTTTTTTCTTTTAATCAAAACTAAAATTTCATAAAAAAAAATATCATTCATAATTTTCAAACGTTACCGCAATAAAAAGAGCGGAAATACGGGCACGAAGTGCTCGTTTTTCGCTAGTGCCAATAAAGTTAACACATCAAATCAGCCACAAAAATGCTAACATAGCAAACAATTCAGTTTAACGGTTGTTGTGATACTACAAAATATCAAAGTGACGACTACAATAACATGTTCAAGTCATAATAGATTACCAATAAAATAAACATGTAAAAATAAGTCGTTCTAATACTACAAGGGTACGACCATAAACTCTGTTGTACCATAAACAATTTTAACAAACAAGTCTGTTGTACAATAAACTTGACCACGAGTACGACCCCTGCAGCCTCGGTCCACAACTTAAGTATTGTTCCTTCATCAATAGAAAATATATGTATTTTGGTGAGATATTAATGCTAAATAGAAATTAATTTTTAACAAAATAGAAAAAAATTAAAATCAAATTGTTATCATGGAAGTGAAACATTTATCTGAAAAAATAAATAACATTATTTAAATTTGAATTATGATTTGATAATTAAATTTATTGAAAAAATATGTTAAAATATGATGAATAGTTTGTTGAGATATTTATGCTACATAAAATATTAGAAATTAGTTTTTTTTTTTACAAGAAAAAACTTATTGCATTTCATTTATAATAATAGTAGAGATACAAGTTGGAATCCTAATATTAATATGGAAACTAGCATGACACGAAGCCACCCTAGCAAAACTATGAGCGACTTCCTTGACTTGACTCCGAATAAATCCAAACTATGAGCGACTAGTCATTGATCATTGCACTATAATTAGTGACACCACTTTTACTACCAATAAAAACTATCCACCACAATTTTGGAATCAAACTCAAAATCCACAATACCCAACTGCAAATCACGCACCCTTTACATTGCTAATAATAAACCTAAAACCTTGTCCAAATCCACATCAAGGAGAGGAGTCATCCATTCGGTTTTAGCTAGCACGTAATGACCTTCGTCATCGCGGATACACATACCAATGCCGACTCGATTCATAGCATAAGAAAAGGAATCATCTACATTACATTTAAACCTATCAGAACATGGTTTAAGCCACTTCAGATCGCTCTGAGTAATTGAACGCCGAGGAGTAAGGTGACAAATGGTTTGAGCATTCTTAAAATATTAGAAACCAATATATAAATAGAAAACACAATCAACACAAAGTTACTTTACCCCTTTTCACTTTTCATGATAGATTGCTTAAGGATAAACTAAGGAAAAATAAAAAAGAAATTGCATTGAAATCCTTGAAGAATGTTAAAGTATACGAAAAATCCTTAGCAAAAACTTCTACAAGATGTTCTCTTTTTGCATAAAAAAAAAAATTCGTTAAAAAAAAACGCTTTTTTTGACCAAACTTTTATTGCTCAATTTTACTGTAACAAACCATTCTTAAAAAAATTGTGACAAACTATGTTTATTTTTTATCAATAATATAACAAATATAATATAAATTCTTATATTTTTTAAGAACTCCAACGATATAATATTTTTATAGACAAATTTGTTTAAACATTTGTTTAATATAATGAAAAATTCAGCCAAATATTTCTTACTCTCCTTGTAGTTTGCTATAGAATATACTAGTTTGTTATAGAATACCTTTACTCTACAAAATAATCATAATTAACTATATCTTTCCGTTTCATTAAATGTTGGATTGAGGCTCATATAGTTTTTAAACCTAATAACTTACGACTATATATAGAGACTTTCAAATTTGAAAAACGCAAAGATCACTCATTCAAAACAAGAGTTGTTGCGAGGCAGAGAACAAAGGTATCACTTCTTCTTCCTTTTCGTCACTATATTCTCTAATCAAATAGCTCATTGTTTCGTTGCATTGCCACGCTATGTGATAGACTGATACAGGCATGTTATTAGGTTTCTTTTTTTCAATGACAAATGCTAGTGGTCAGTTGTTATTCCTTTGTTCGAAGAGCTTCAAGTCTTTTAACCCTTAGCTGAGTTAGCTCAAAACAATTTATCTATCCACTCCTATATTAGGTTTCCCACCTATGAAGCCCAATACTCCAAAATTGGAGATGTGCTATATCAGATACGTATTGGATGTCGATATTTCGTGATACTAGCGGATGTGCATTCTAAAAGTATTGGAATTATATATTTTATTTTAAAAACAATATTTTATTGGATAAATTTCAGATACTTTAAGGATACTTATTGATACGTATCTAAAATATGGATCTATAAAGATACATGTGATATATTAGTAGAGATGTACACAGATGATGGGAGAGAAGAGGCTTAATTAGTTAGCATTAAACAAAACTTAATTTTAATCTCAAAGTTGGAATATCAACACAAACATCATTCAAAAACACAAAAATATTTTAGTTTAGACAATAATTCTATAATGTGTTATGATCACAAGTATTTTCTATTGAAAATTGTGATAACAATAGATATAACTAGAATTGTCAATCTACGATTCTTTAAGAGTATTTTACGCTTATATATATAGTTTTTATTTTAAAAAATGGTAATGTATCTAGGCCATATCGTGTCTTGAATTTCAAAATTTTGATGTATATGTGTATCCATGTCATATCCACCCGCTCCTGCACTACGTATTCGAGCGTCATAGATTTTCCTTTTATTCCTTTGCATGAGAGAAAAAAAATAAACAACCAATAAAGGTTGGCTCAGTTGGTAAGAATTTGACTCACCTGCAAAGTGAGTTCAATTCCCGCCACCAGAGCATGATGACGTCTTTGATAGGTGATCTATAATTACCCTGTGTTGGTGCTCATTTGCCCCTAATTTTATACATGCATTGTACTCTATTTGTTGGTTTATTCTAGAAAATCTGCTCTTCATTTGTACAACGGGTTTATGCAGGAGAGGTTAAAAAAGAACACAGAGAAAAAGTACAAAATAAAGAAATGGCAGAGACTGACCTCTACACTATCATAAAGGTCATCTAAGCTTGCTTCCCTAGAATTTTGTTTTGTTTGTGTCTTCAGAAACATGCTGTTCATTGCTCAATCAGGTTGTATTTTTATTTATTTATACTGATAACATATAATAATACTTAGGTGGTACGAGATGAAGACCTTGCAGAACAGATTGGAAAAGATATATATTTTGATCTAGTAGACTTTGACAAAGTGAGGAGTTTCCGTGTTAAAAAGCAGACGTCATTTAACGTTTTCAAGGTATCGTCATCAGTTACACTCTTGCATTGGAAAATTAGACAAAAACGGAATCTTGTTAATTGAGGATTGAAGTACAAGCACTAATGAACTGAGAATACTGTATCCAAATTAGTGCCAAATGCATATCAGCATATGACAACACTCCCCAATTACATACTCTAATTTCACATTTTCTTGCAAGGGAATTCAATGGCCTTTAAGACATGCTGGTTAATTAGTTTGTGAAAGAGAAAATCATTATTTTAGATGCAACCTCATAGGAAACAATTATTTTAAATACAGTTCTGAAATATAAAATTCACAATGCTTTAGTTGGAAGAAGAAAAACATACGTCATATGCATCTTGTGGTTTTTATGCTTTTTGTTTTGTAACTTATATTATAACTTATGAATTTCGTGATGTGATATACAGAACATGGTTGCTAAAGAGTTTGGCATACTAGCTCAATTCCAGTGCTTTTGGATATGGAAAAAGCGTGTAAACCATACATATCGACCATATCGGCCTTTGACACACATTGAGGAAACAAAATCTGTAAGTTCATGAGATTGCTTGAAGTTTTTCAATATTGTTTTGCTCATATACCCCCTTCATGCTTCATATTTTATGACTTTTTCATCTCTTGTTGTTTTTGGGTCCCATAGTTTTTTTCCCTAAATGCTTGTGAGGGTGCTTAGTTTTTTGTGATTCATGTCTGTGCCACATACCAATTTCACTATGATGTGAAGTTCAATTTTTTCTCATTCTGATTCCAATTGCAGGTAGGCCAATTGAAAGAGCTTTACGAGGTTGACGAATTAAAATTGTTTCTGGTAGTGGAGCATGAGCTGGTAACATTTATATTATGAAGTTGTATACTATAGGATTTATATTATGAAACATCATTCAAACAGTCCTTTTGACAAACTACATTATTATATAGGATTTATGTCCCATTGCACCACTGTATATCGGAGAGGATGATATATTACTTTTCTTCAAGTTATATGATCCTGAAAGAGAGGAGCTACGGTACTCAATAATTTCTTTCGTGATTTTTACTTATGTTGCGGTAAAAGGTGTGGACCTTAGTTGACATCAAATGTATTTCCCTTCTATGGCAGTTATGCTGGAAGGCTTTGTCGACTGTACTGATAACCCATCAGAAATCTTAACAAAGTTAAATAAATTGGCTGGTTATGATCCTGATGGAGAGATCGAACTTTATGAGGTTGGTTTGCTTTGTCTGTCTAACTGACTAATATTATTTATCTGCTGCCAGATTTCATAAAAATTTAAATTTGCAGTGCATCTTCGCATCGTGTTCTATGAAAATTTATCATGCCTATTGTTATGTAGCGTTAGTGTGTAAATCGTGCCTATTGTTGTGCAGGAAATTAGATTTGAACCAAAAGTCAAGTGTTTTCCTGTTGAGAAGAAATTAACATTTGAAGATAACGAGGTATAGTACATACCCAGTTAGCACATACAAAGAAATTTACATTTTAATTGGTTTTCTAATCGATTTTTTTTTTTCTTCCATGAATGCAGTTAGACAATGGTGATATTATATGCTTTCAAAAAGCTTCTTCTATAGATACTAAGAAACATATCCGCTATCCTAATGTGCTTTCATACATGGAATATGTGTACAATCGCCAGGTATTTTGTTTTTGAGGTTTAATAAATGCGATACTAAATGAAAGCTACCCATTTATTCTTATCCTGTTTCTAGGCTTATCTTGAACTGAATGTTGTTTCCTTGTTTAGGTTCCTTTTTGTCCCTCAGATATAGAATCCGAAGATGAAGCATCATTGGAAGAACAAAACGAAAACATTACAGATGAAGAAATGAATGATATGTTAGACGAAGAAATTAATGATATTATAGACAAGGATGAGTTGTTAGATCTTGATGATATGGTAGATGTGGATGTCATTGGTGCAATCGACAAAGTTATATCGGAAGGGCTTTCTATCATTAACTTAAGATATCTGCAGCCCTACCTCCCTGATCAACTTCTTCAGGAATTGAGGGATATCGCCTTTAAAAAAGACTTGGTTGTAAAATTTAAACTAGGTCTTGCACGTGAAGTAAACTTTCAATGTAGTCAAGGATAAAATCGAAGCTAATGCTGACATGTTTTATTCTCGCGAATTAAAACAAGTTCGTGTTGTTGTTAACTTTCTCAACAAAATTGAGTGGATGTTTGAGAAACTCGAAAAATTGGAAAAAGAGCGATACACAGCTAAGAAGAGCACTGACCGGGATAATGAAGCATTAAAGGTGACAAGACAAAAAATATTGCTGTCAAAGACTTCCCTCGACATCCACCAAACAGAACTCAACTCTCTTGATACTCAGATTGCTGATCTTACAGCCATGCTTGAAAAACTACAAGGGGAAAGAGCCAAAATTGCTGAGATTGAAGCTCAAGAGAAAGCTAAGATCACATCTCTTAACAAAGAAGTTAAATCGATTTTCCATCGCCTCGCTATTGATCAAGTCAAGTTGAAAATTGCTGATCAAATTCCGGAGGCCGAAATTGAATTGGAAGATCATGAGAAGGTCTACAAAACCTTGAGGGCAATCCCTCCATTTTGATTAATGTATTTGCTTGGCCTTTTTGGTCACAAACATTCTACTCCGATGCAACTTTAGCTTACCATCATTCCATTTTAGTATTATCAATCATGATTATTGTTACCTTACGGTATATGCAAGCAGTATTTTGATTTGATTCGAAACTAGGGCCTAATCAAACATGGAGTATTTTGATTTAATATTAATAATCATGAATCTATTTTGGACGTAAACCCCATTTTGAATTCCTTTCCTTCGATCTTTTTTGTTTTTAATATAATTGCATTTGTTGTAGTTTCAACAATAGGCATGAATGTATACAATTGTCACAGAATTTAGAACTATTGTGCGACAGAAAATTCTGTCCCGATTTAATTTTTTTTCTTGTAGTGTCTGTACCATCATTGTTCTATTTTGAGTATCAGAAGAATCTAAACTATCCATTTTGTCATTCCACCAATGGTCCAACCTAGTTTCAATCAAACCATCCACCACAAATTTCTTGTAGTGAAAATCACAATTCCTATCATTGATTAGAGCCCTCCACCTTGAGTAATCATAAGCTCTGAAAAATCGGTTGATGAAATCACTGATTCAACCGGAAACAAATCAAACAATCCAAACAAAAGATCAATGAGTGTTAAATGATGGTTTACTCACATCATGGCTCCTTAGTACATTAGAAAATTCAATTTGAAGTGCACTCAACGATCAGCTGTTGCCAAACAATACAATTTGAACTATTTCAGATTTGCTGCATAATATTGTTTCTAGTTGTATTGCACCATGAAGATAAACAAGCTTCTTAGTTGCTTCTATAGAGATAACTTGTTGCGCAAGCTATCTAATTAGTTAGTTGTAACTAGCTGTTTTAGAGTTTGTATAGAATATAGAGCATGTATATAACTATCCTACACCTTCATTAATTCTATATAAGCTGTACCGTACTCTGATTAAATAATGAGAATCATTTCTTAGTTTCATAATATGGTATAAGCTTTCTCTCTCTCTCTCTCAAGTGAGAGAAGTTAGTTACATTCCACATAGAGATTCGTTCATTTTTCGGTTGCGATCTTCAAAGTTTGTCACTTTTCTCAAAGATTTTCTCGCGTTTTCTTGTTGATTTGATTGTGGTTGTTGGTGAAGCTTAGGCTACAATTGAAGAATTAAGAGTAATGAGTAATTTACCCAATAATCAATGAAAATTAGTCTTATAAGTTAATTTAAAAGTAGTAACCCGCAAACTAATTTTTACTCATGTGATCAATTTTCATTGGTTGTTGGATAAATTGTCCATAATTTTTGGAGGGTAGCCTATGCCTTACCACTATATATGATTGGGCATGCTAATTTTTTATTTTTTTTAGAGGAAGATTGGACATGTTAAATTGTTGAGTTAAATTTGGAACAAATATTATAGCAATATATATCTACCAACAAATGAGTCAGAAAGGAATCTCATATGACAACAAAATCCTGAGGACTCGTAATAATATCAATAATAGTAATAATAACAATTTTCTCTAAATATTTAACAAACTAAACCCAATAATATCCATGGTAAATTCATCTAAACTTAGATCGACATATCAAGGGACAGTTATGCAAAAAAAACAAAATGAACGCCCAAAATTATTAGTTAATGTCTGAAAAACCAGCTATTTTTGTACCAAAAATTTATATCACACGAATTACTACTATTGTTGTCACAAATTTGAAGGTATTATTCGTATTTCATTGTACTACTTTCTGTAGAGTAGGTGAACTGCATTATTTATGATGTAAAGTGTTTGTAAAAAAGTCATTTGCCTAACATGACCAAAAACAGATAGGAGTCTGCTTCCCTTTTGAAAGACATGTTTCCCTCTGTCCTATCCAATATTAACTTGTATCTAAAAAATTGTTAAACTTTTCAATGAACTATATTACTAGTCAAAATTTTAAAAAATTTATTTATTGACAATTTTAATAAGAGTAAATTACACTCCCCTCCCCTCAAAAATACTTGAAATACACTCTCCTCCCCTCTTATGTTAAAATATACAATTTCCTCTCTTGAAAAGTAAAATTTACACTCCCCTCCCTTATAAGATGCTTGAATTACAACCTCCTTCCTTGATAATTAAATATGCTCTACATTTTAATCTATTTTAACATAAATAAATATTTTTATGATATATATTAATTTCAAACCACCCTTTAAGAAAAATTAATGAGTAAATTACACTCCTCTCTCCTCAAAGATGCTTGAATTACACTCCCCTCCCTTCTTATGTTAAAATATACATTCCCGGCCTCCCCTCTTATTCAAAACATATTAGAAAAAAATTCATTCCCCTCCCCTAAGAAAAGCTTGAATTACATTCTCCTCCCCTCTTATGTTAAAATCTACACTTTACTCCCTCAATATATATTTTTTTATTTTTAATAATCTAGCAAAAATAATAATAATCTAATACACTTCGAAAAAACAGTATTGCAGGTCTATTTTAACATAATAAAAAATTGAATACATATTTTTTTGCTATTTTTTATTCACAATTTCATTAACATGTAGTTTTAAACCCGATTATAAAATATGAAACAAGCCAAAATAAAATTAAAATATGTGAAAAATTACTAACGACAATAAACCATGGTTATTTAAAAGTTAATTTTAAACTCTAAATTATAAAATCAATAGCAAAATATTTAAATTTAATTATCATTAACATTTAAATTATAAAGAAATGAATTAATTTTTCTTAAAGGGTGGTTTAAAATTAATATATATCATAAAAATATTTATTTATGTTAAAATAGATTAAAGTGTAGTGCATATTTAATTATCAAGGGAGGGGGTTGTAATTCAAGCATCTTATAAGGGAGGGGAGTGTAAATTTTATTTTTCAAGGGAGGAAATTGTATATTTTAACATAAGAGGGGAGGGGAGTGTATTTCAAGCATCTTTGAGGGGAGGGGATTGTATATTGTCGTTAGTAATTTTTCACATATTTTAATTTTATTTTGGCTTGTTTCATATTTTATAATAGGGTTTAAAACTACATGTTAATGAAATTGTGAATAAAAAATAGCAAAAAAATATGTATTCAATTTTTTATTATGTTAAAATAGACCTGCAATACTGTTTTTTTTAAAGTGTATTAGATTATTATTTTTTTACTAGATTATTAGAAATAAAAAAATATATATTGAGGGAGTAAAGTGTAGATTTTAACATAACAGGGGAAGGGAATGTAATTCAAGCTTTTTTTAGGGGAGGGGAATGAAATTTTTCTAATATGTTTTGAATAAGAGGGGAGAGGAATGTATATTTTAACATAATAGGGAGGGGACCGTAATTCAAACATCTTTGAAGGGAGGGGAATGTAATTTACTCTTTTAATAAATACTCAAAAGTATTATATGTATAACTCAAAATGTTTCTTATAGTGGTAAAACAACATACCTCCTCCAAAAGTCACGGGCTCGAACCCGACTAAGCTTTAAAGGGAGATAAATGTAAATATATTAACATTGAGTAGTTAAATAGGTTCATAAATCATATCACAAGCCGTCTATAAGTCTTAGCTTAACTGGTAAATGCCGAAATTGCAAGGCCGGACGCCGTGACCCGGATTCGAACCCAGGACCGCACAGTTGTATGTGAGTTGATTTTCAGTGGATTACCGCTTCATCTAAGACCAAAACAAATCATATCACAAGCCATATTTTGAAAGCTTATTTACTAGTGATATATTTAAAGTGAAAACTCCACTTTTCTTTTTTTTAAAAAAGTGAACACTCCACTATTCATTAATTTGGTCTTATAAAAAAAAGGTTTAATTACACTTTTGACCCCCTAAGTTTTCTAAAGTTGTGATTTTGACCCCCAAAAAAACAACTCTTTTCAGGCCCTCTAAGTTTACTTTCTGTTGCAATTTTGGCCCCCACGCCAATTTTGACATAGTCAACGGACACGTATTTATTTATTTTTTTAATTTTAAAAAATTTAAAAAATATTTTTGTAATTAAAAAAATGTTTTTTTAATTACAAAATTAAAAAAAATAAAATTTAGTTTTTTTATTACAAATGAAAAAAAATTAACTACATTTTTTTTTGTTTTTTTATTACAAAAATTTAAAATAATTTTTTTTAATTACAAAATAAAAAATTATTAAAAAATACAAAAATATTAAAGTGGGCGCCAAGTCAGCGTTGACTGGGTCAAAATTGGGCTACGGGGCCAAATTGCAACAGAAAGTAAACTTAGGGGGCCTGAAAAAAGTTGTTTTTTTTAGGGTGCCAAAATCACAACTTTGGAAAACTTAGGGGGTCAAAAATGTAATTAAACCTAAAAAAAATTGTTTGATTGATTACATATTCATCATACAATCATTTAACGTCAAAATACTTTTAAATTTCATTATTTTAAAATCATTTTGAAATAGTTTTACTTACAAGGGTACAAGGGTATTGGTATCAAATCAAACTCTAGGCACCAAAACATTTTTCTATTATTTAATGTTTGATTTGATGGTTTTGTTTTATAGTCTGTTGTAATAAAATATAAAATTTTCTACAACTTAATTAAACATGGATGATAATGGTGCTTGATTTAAATAGACTGGTCCTTCTAGGCTGCATTTTGCACTTTACTGAGGTATGATTCTTTGAAAACATTTTGAAATCTGCTTTAAGATATTCATGAATCATGATGGACTATGCTGTGTATTAGAGGTGCCCTAAATTCTAATTAAGGATATGGAAAGAGGTACTTTTACGAAGTCAAAAGTCAAACACAAAGGACACAACACGTCAACAATTTCATGCTTGTCGTAATGATGGACCCATGTAATCTTGCTTAATTACGTTCCATTTCTTTTCATATTTTCCGTCAACACGAAATCAAGTTTGTAAAAGAAATAATTATAATGCAAGACTATATAGTATATTTTAATAAGCCATAACTAAAAAAAAATGGTTTTCATCTATTTATAAAAAAAAAAAAAGGCATATCAACGTATCAAACATTTTCCAACTGAGTAGGAAAAATAAACACATTTTTCAGTTAGATTTTTTTTAAAGTAAATAAAGCAACATGATACCATATAATGAATCCTTTTTTGAGCTTAATAAAACAATAGGTTTTGTAGTTTGTACTTTGCATGGGTTGACGGTTGACAAATATATTTCGGTGGAAAAAATGTTTAGTTTGGGTGAGAATAGAGATGTGTGTGATTGGACTTGGAGGTTAGGGTTATTTTAGGGGTAGAGTAGTTAGTGTATGAATGTGCTTCATTGTTGTCTAACATTTCTTTAGAGGCTAATGTAAAAGACTCTTGAAATTGGAATCTGATTATAAATAATGAGTATTCGATCAAAGAAACATGTAAAGTTTTGTTGAAGAATTTTGAAGAACACATATCACCGTGTAATAATATAATTTGGAACAAACATGAAAGTTTTACGCTTTAATTGCATTTTCATCCCCTAATTTCACCATTTTTTTAAATGATTCCTTATTTTACAATTTGACGATTTTTGTCCTTTTACTTAATATTTAGTCTAAAATATGATGATATAACATGTTTTAAATAAAGTTTTTAAGAGAATTTCTTACAATTTTTTGACGTTGATCTTTTCTCATCATCCGATCATATACAAGTTATTCTAAAACAAATCATATCACTAATTTTCATACCAATTTTATATTTATTAATCATTAATTTTCATAAGGCATAAGCATTTAGTCCTTCCTACCTTCTCTTTAAATACTCTCTCCATACTCTACTGGACTATATGTGCTATTACGTAAACAAAAAATGTGTCAACAATTTTATCTTTTAAAATAACATTTATGATTCTTAATCTATAAAAAAAAAATCTAAAACGTGATGAGAAATAATATAAATATTTTTCAAAAATATAAAAGGCTTATAAATATTACTCATTATTCATGTTAACTTCCCAAGAAAAACACTTAGAGACAAATTTTTAAAAAATAATTAGGCACCTTTATAATGGACTTTTTCAATGATTCAACGTTGCTTCCCTTTACAAGAAATGAGAGAAATAAGAAAAATCATTTCAAACCTTTTTTACAGACCAAAAGAGAAACAGAACTTTCAAAAACTACAAGCCCTAGAAAAAATAAATTGGTGCTTTTTCTTCAAATTTTATATGTCAATTTTTCGTTTACTTGTATTGATTGTATCGTCCAAGCAAGCTGCATAGCGAAAAGGATCGAATATTTATGGAGTTTCTGTATGTATGTATGTAGGAGTACGGGTTCATGAAATGCAATCTTTTCTTTTTCTTTCCATCAAATCAAACCAAATTAAACTGTCCTTTTATTAACGTATCTTTCAGTTCTGTGCTTTGTAGGGTCATTTTTGAATGTGTTATGATAGTTTAATCGGTGGTAGTCACTGATGGGCTCGTACCCACCATACAAAAAGTCTTTGGTTTACCAACTTCTCTAAACTCTGATATATGACTATCTATGAGAGATTATTATGTACAACATTTAAGTTTATATCGACATAATGGCAATTACAAACACGTTATAAATTATTTTTGGCATATTTTAATAAGTTTTTCATGATAACTTATGAAAATAAACATCATACTCTCTCTCCGTCCCAAATTGTAGGTCGCTTTATAAAAAAATATTTGTCCTAAATTATATGTCACTTTACAATATCAATGCAACATTAATGTTACTTTTTCTATTATAACCTTAATTACTTATTACTCTCTTCTTTCAATTCTTTCATTTATTTTTCCCATATTATTTATTAAGGACAATTTTGTAAAACAACTCATAATATCTCTTTTTCACACAATATTAATTGCATTTATTAATATGTGTGACATGCCCAAAACGTCATACATAGGACGGAGAGAGTATATTGTTTAAACAAAAACGCTTCTATAAAAATAATAACTTATAGTGTAATAAATATATTTTTTTGTTATAAAAAAATATATCTTAAAGGAAAATATCTTATAGCTTAAATTTATTTTAGTTATGAGATTGAATTTATTTTATCTTTAGATAAATTGCAGATTAAGTTGTTTATTCAACATAATCTTATGTTGGAGAGTGGGGCTCAAGGAATCGTCATATTGGATTTTGGTCAGCTATCTCAAATGAAATTGGGCACAATGTTTTAACCGGGAACCTTATATATTAGGTTTAAAAAAAATCTCACTTATATACCATTTAACATCAATTATTTATTCAATGTAGGACACTTAATTACTCACATTGAGACACCAACAGGCTCCCTCTCAAATGTGATATGTCACTTGTTAGAAAGTTTCAAAGAGCATCGTAAGATCAATGCTCCATAACCATAAGATGGATAAACTATATTTCACTCAACATTTTAAGGTGTTAGACATACGTGTTAAAGGAATGATGTATTGTTGGGTACAATTTTGCCAAGTTAAAAAAAAAATCGATGACATAATTTTTTTATTTAGGCCAAATTAGTCCCTCCTATTTGTTTTAATTTTATACTTATTAGGGCCACAGACTAGAAGAATATTTTATACTTATTTTGGGCCAAATTAGTCCCCCTCGCTAACTATGGCCAAATAAACCCCCCTACTAAATATATTTTATACTTATTTTCTCCGTTAAATCCTAATTTTAGCCACTACCACCACACCATAATTTTAAGTACATCAAACACCTGCATATGTGATGACGATTCTAGGAGGTGACAAAGGCGGAAAGGTCAGTCAAGATGGCATTTCATTAGATTAAAAAATTACGGTTAAACGACGAAAGTGTGGATAAAATATTTTAGGAGAGACTTATTTGATCCAAATTAGTGAGGGAATAATTTGAACTTTCTTAAATGATAATTTAAAATTTAAAAAACAGGAGGGAGTAGTTTGGCCTAAAAAATAGAATATGCTTTTTTTTTTGGGAAGAAGAAAATTGAAAAAAAAAATGGGAGAGAAAAGTTTGGCCTAAAAAAAGGGAATATGATTAATTTTTTTTTAAGAAACTAAATTAGTCCATCTATTCTAAATTGATACCGAGAAGAATCGAACATAAAACCTTGAAGATGAGCACAATTCAAAGTCTCCACGTCAACACCATCAAACCAACCTAAGTGAGTTGAAAATACTTAATTTTCAACTCAAGAATTGGTGTGTGAGCCGTGGTTTTGACAATTGTATGGACATGATTTTTTGTCATAAATAAAATTACAAATTTGGGTTTGCTTATTGTACAGTCAAGAAGATAGGTGGACCCACCACATACTCGCCACGTAGGAGAAATAATGGTTACACATTTTATATCTCGGGGGGTGTCCCGACCCAACGTGCTCTTACTCCCATTATTCGAGAAAACGACATATGTGTTACAACTTGACCAAGTCATCTCTGCTTATAGGCACATTGTCGATGACTATGATGGGGTGGCGAGAAAAAAAGGATGAGTTGGTAATACACGTGGGAAAACGCGTTCAAGACAGTTTCGTCTTTTTATAGGTCACAACTAGTATAAGTAGAAAAGTCGATTTCTCCCATTATCACTTTCACACGTGGGAAAAGTATTATGCTTACGACAAATACAATTATAATAGTGTGTGTTGCTATTCTTGTTTTCCGTATGTCACTCCCTTCGTAATTTATATCGTTCATGAAGAAAAAAATTATGTCATCAATTTTTTTTAACTTGACAATTGTATCTGACACATCATCTTTTAATCAAACACATCAATTTGTCACCTACATATAAAATTTTAACGAGATAATTTGAGTGTTATTTTTGTGTAAAAGACTAAATTGAATCGTTGAAAAACCATGATAGATCCGAACGATTGTATTATATATATATATATATATATATATATATATATATATATATATATATAATTGTAAACTTTCAACTCTTCCCCCAATAAATGAGGTTTAAACGGGCCAACCGTTTGGTAATCCTAGTGAAAGGAGTGGAATGCATAACATGTTGACCGTCTCTTTTTTTCCCAATTTGATTTGATGTGAATGTGAAGGCACACTAAAGGGAACTAGATGCGTGCCACAAACTTCGGGCACCAAAGAAAGGAAAAAACTAAAATAAAAGAAGGTGACGTGAAATCCCACTCAGCAACACATGGCCATGTATATAGGCGTGATGAGATACAGCATAAATTCTTTCATAGGTATCGTTGGAGAAAAAAATATTACGATGAACACTCCCATATACTATAGCTATGATAATTATTGTTGCAATATCAGATATATTATTATGTAGACATATACAAACTTTAGTTGTGACTGTTTTAACCTATAACCAAGTATGTTAAAAAAAAACCTACAAGGCTATAAACCTATGACCTATTTCTAATAATAGTACAAATAATATCATGAACTTTTCTCTTGAGGGGAAATAAGAATTTGTGGTAGAACAGAAGCATACAAATACTTCGCACGTGCCATGCAACTGGTCAAATGCCGGTGCCATTCGTCTAACACGTGTAAGCCTAATTCTCCCAAATATACAAAAACAAAGTGTGTATAGTCGAAATTCTTGACTTACCCCACCCCCCTTGTTAACAACGTGATTACGACCTCTCTACACTCTTTTTTCCTCTTCTTTCTCTCTCCTAAAAAAATATCTTCAACAAGGATAGGATGCATATTCATAGTTATTATTTATGCATACATGAATGTGTTTTATCCTTTTATTATGATAAAAATATAAGCATCTGATTTTATCTAATAATCTAGTATAATATTATATATTATGTATGTCACGTCTATATATTCAAGGACCCCCATATATATATATATTCTATATCATACCCTAACATCCTACCGAACCATTACGTGGAGCTCATATGATCACATAATGCAACTTTGAGGTTTTCAATCAATTTTTCTTCTTAACTAGAAACATAGCCTTATTATTAAAATAAAATTATAAAATGGTTACTTTCCTAACATCAATTATCATGCATCAATAATTTATCAAAAAATTATCATGCATTAATAACAAACAAACAAAAGCATTTTATGCATGCATTACACTCAACTTGTTATTTTTCTTTCTTTTTGATTAGATTCATAATCATCAAATTAATAATTAATATCGAGGAGCACACTTTAATTAGATGTACGAGAAGTCGCTATCAGTTAAACAGCTAGTTAAAGTCCTTCAACCAATTTGCTTAATTAAGAATAGATCACAAATCACGCCACAATATAGCAAATTATTCTTTTTTACTTTTTAAAGAAAAATAAAATAGTTTCTACCAAAAACAAAGTTTTATTTTCAAAGTCTCTTAAACATGTGATCAATTAGAAATTCTCACACACAATACAATTCATCATTTTAATATAAAATCGATATATATTAAAGAAATAAGTCTAGAATCGCATACAAATTATTATTTTTAAAAATAAGAAAACATCAAAAAGACACTGTCCATAGAAAGTTGAAGAACCCTGCCGAATTACCTACAAACATTAAAGGAGGAGTGTGTAAAAGTAGGAGGAATATAAAATCAAGAAGAAAAACAAAGTTCTAAACTAAAAAAGCTCTCTTTCTCATAACAAGCAACCATCAAATTAAGTCTTATAGCTGAAATTTCATTCTCATAAAAAAGTTAGCTTTATTTCTGGTCCTTAATTCAACCTTGTCTCCTCACTCACTCTTCTTATCTTCTCTCTTCCATGGCTAATGAGAATCATGATCCTTTCCATCAAGATGAACTCAATCACTCAAACTTTTCATTTTCACAAAACTTTCAAGGATTTGATCCTTCTTCTCATAGTACAAGTTTCAGTGACTACTTACATGGTTCCATGGACTATAACACCCTATCAAAAGCCTTTGACTTGTCTTGTTCTTCATCTGAAGTGATTTCTTCCATTGATGACAACAACACAAAGAAATCTAGTGCAGGAGATTTATCATCACTAGTAGGGATTAGTGGGACACCAAAATCTTCAGAATCATCTTCATCTAATGAAGCTTTGATAGAAGAAGATTCAACCAACAAGAAAGATAAGCAGCCAAAATTAGGGTGTGAAGATGGAGATGATGAAAAGTCTAAGAAAGAGTAGGTTTTTCATGTCACCTCTTCTTCTTTTCTTGTCCCTTTTTCTTCATGATTTTTTGATAGATCAATGGAGGGTAAGAAGGTTTTTTCTCAAATATATATAGTTTCTTTTTTTTCTCTTCCTTTAATTCATGAGCAGCTAGGAATCATGACTTTTTGTTGTTTACTTTGTGGTAGAATTTGTTTTTTCTTTAAATTACTATAATGGAATTATATTTTATTTTCAACATCTAATTATGACATTTTCAGTGTGTCTCTTATGAATTGAATCTAGTCAATCTTGTCTATATTAAAGTACAGTGGTGTGAATGTAGGTTTTGTTACTTTTGTGTATGTATGACTAAAATGGTGGAAAAGGAACTTAACCCTAATGTACATTTCTTATGATGAGTTTGGCTAGTTTTATTATATGCAAGATTTATGTATCTATTGTTGTGAATTTGTCTAATGGTTTGGTGTATTTTAGGAACAAGGCTAAAAAGAAAGAGAAAAAGGTAAAAGAGCCACGGTTTGCGTTCTTGACTAAAAGTGAGATTGATCACCTTGAAGATGGATATAGATGGAGAAAATATGGACAGAAAGCAGTCAAGAATAGTCCGTACCCAAGGTTAAATTATTTCCAATTTTCAAATTTAGTAATTTTTTTGTCTACTTGGTACTTAACCTTTCAAAATAAATGATTTATTAAGTGCCAAAATCATATACAAATTCTTTATCATATACACATTCTTTAAATTATTTTTCTATATATTTATTTTTTCTCATATTTGATGTAACTACTCACATGATCGTCCTCGCCTAATTAAGACTTTGAAACAGTTCTACAACCCTTTGTAGATACAAATCACTATTTCAGAGACTTGTTTTTGTTTTCAAATATTTAATAATGAAATGTATATGATCATATTACACAAATGTACATATATTCAACAATATAATGAAGTCAAATGATTAATGAATTTCAAGTAAATGACTACAGGGTACTTGAGTTCCTGTGCTAAAAAATCTTTTGTCATGCTTTACTTATTATCTTTCATCTAGGTCAGGGCCGTATTTGAGACGACAGGGTGAGGAGAGCGACCGTCCTAGACTTAAAAAATAAGTACAAAATTTAGGCTTTAACAAAAAAAATTGGGGTTCATTAGGCCCTAAAAATATTACTTAAATTCTAATTTGAGGTGTGGTTGTTAGTAACAGACTTAGTTCTTTGTTAACCAATTTATAATTTATTGTGATGTTATAAGAAGAGTTCAAAATCCTAGCCTTCCATCATCCCAAACTCTTCGGTTAAAATCACTTTAGAAATTTAATTCAAATTGTAGATTCGTCCTAGGCCACCAAATTCTTAGAAACGACCCTGATCTAGGTTTCCTCCTTCTCTTGAAAATACAACAATTACGACAAAAAAGTTCAACAATATAACTAATCCATAAATTAGTTTCACAAGATATATACCTCTGAACTATTCCATATTTATGCCATAGCATAAGTCTAAGAGTACTAATGTTATTTGTGTATTTGTATACAATGCAGGAGCTATTATAGATGCACAAGTCAGAAGTGCATTGTGAAGAAGAGGGTGGAGAGATCATACCAAGATCCAACAATTGTGATGACAACATACGAAGGACAGCACAACCATCACTGTCCAGCAACACTGAGGGGTAATGCTTCATCCATGTTGTTGTCATCACCATCCCTCTTTGCTTCCAGTACTTCAATGGGATTGGAACAAAGATTACACCAAGATTTCTTTTCTCAGTTTCTTCCAACTTATAGCCAAAGTGATCAACAAATTTTCCACCAAAATCTTCCACAACCTCATCAGCAACAACAACAACAACAACAACAGCAGCAGCCGCAGCAGCAGTTCCAACTTCGTCGTGACTATGGTTTGTTGCAAGATTTACTACCATCATCATTTCCTGGAAAACAAGAGCCTTGAACTTATATACTAAAGTAATAAAGTTTCCCATTTGAATCTGTAGTATATCCATAAATTAAGTCTATATATAGTAAGTACTAAGTAGTAGCTTCCCTTAACTTGTTCTGTATACCTAGAATTGTATGCATATTAGAGCATTGTTTAAGAACTAATTATTACTGCGGATGATGATGATGATGATGATGCACTTGGATCTTAATTTCTTAACCATATATATAGCTTGGTGAGTTTGGTGAAAAATTTCAATGTTTTTCCATTTGACCAGTATATATTTAGTTTCAAAGTTGTAAATGTGAGGGGAGAATGATGGTTTGAAAGGAGAATTAGCATACTATATTGATATTTTGCAGTGAAAGATATTGATATAGGACTTGCTGGTTTCATTTCATGAATAATTATTTTACTAGTTTAGAAGGTGGCATATATGAGGTGCAACTTGCAAGAGTATGAAACTAAAAAGGGACAAAATCAACTAATATTGTAGGGACTTCAATTCATATCCATTTGTACGTAGCCTCTATTATGAGTGGTTATAATTCTAAACCTTTCATAGGGTAATTTTGGTGCACACTCCATACACGGTGACATCCATTTGTCACCATCTTTTTATATTAACAATAATTTTATTTTTATATATAAAAAAAAATTATTTATAAATTAATAATACCAATGGTGGTGGAGAGTGACCAACCACCGTGAACCGTCGAATCTCTGTCATCGACCACCGTAGGACATTTGGAGCTCTACATCACCGGCCAACAACCACCAATCAACACCTATCATTACTTTTTAGCTAAATTGCATTTTTGGTCCCTTAACTATTTAGGTAGTATCGGTGTGGTCCCCTAACTAAAATTTGATTTATTTTAGTCCCTTAACTTCTCTCTGTTACACATTTTGGTCCTTTTCGTTAGTTTTAATTTAAAAACGTTAGATTTTCTTCATCTTCTTCTCCTCTTTTTCATCTTCATATCATCTCCATCAACATTCAACAACAAGAATCCCAGAAAAATTCTAGAAGAAAATGAAGAAAACCTAACATTTTTGAATTAAAACTAACAGAAAGGACCAAAATATATAATGGAGAGAAGTTAAAGGACCAAAATAAATCAAATTTTAGTTCGAGGACCAAACCGATATTAATTAAATAGTTAAGGGACCAAAAAGATAATTTAGTCTTACTTTTTCAACTAGAGTGTGAGTGAGAGTTATGATATATTAACGATGGATTGATTGATCCAACTGTATGGTATTAAGGTCACTTAAGCAAGTGATCGATCGTGGAGGTTTGAACATTTGCCTCTTGCGTATGAAGAAAATTCGGTTGAAAACCGAGAACATGCTTTATGTGTTCAATAGATTTTCTGATAGAGATTAATTAGTATTAAACGACAGGGTAGAAAATTCTTCACCCTGTCGGAAATGTGGTAGCCGGAAATTTTATATGAAATATAATTTTTGGCAATTCCAATTCTTCAATTGAATTCCTTTTATTTCTATTTTGGTTTTGTAGAATGGTAAAATTCTTCACCCCTACACTTTGTTGGGCTATTTTTATAAAAAAATTTCAAAGTTTTGGGAAAAAGTATAAATGTGTAATATAAAGTGATCCAAAATGATAATAGGAACCAATTTTGAAATATGAAAATAGGGACCAATTTACAAAATTAAAAAATCAAGACTTTGTAAACTTTCAAAAACTAATTAGGGACTAGACTAATGTATAATTTTATGAAACATATAGGAACTAATTTGTATGATTTGGAAGAAAAAAATATAAGGATTATTCTGAAATTCACATTGTAGAGTTTTATATTCTTAGTTTTTAGGTGGTATTTAAAAAAATATAAATTTAGAAAATTCTTTAAATTAGTTTTCCAAAATGTTATATTTATATTGAAGAATTTGAATTACCCTATAAAGCTACGTTAATTACCTAAAAAAAATCTCTTTCGAACACCCTAAATTATTAGGTAAAAGATGCAATTTTCAAGTCACTTGTGTGGTGATCCTTAATCTCTTTCTCTTTTTTTTGTCAGGCTAGAATTCATCTTATAAGGTGAATAAATAGGGTGTCCGGGGTTTGAAATTCGGTCTCTGCATATAATAATGCATTGTCATATCAACTGAGGTATATTTACGGTGATCCTTAATCTAATTTGATACTATCTCATTGTTTAAACCGTTGTGAACCATTAATTTTAATTTATGGAACATCTAATCCGTTAATACCTCAGTATTTTTCTAATTTAGTGATTTATCTTAGACATGATGAGCTTGTACCAACTTATCCATATCAAGGTATAGTTTTTAAGAACCTATATGGCTATATGTCGATGAAAGGTTGATTGAATATTTTGTTTAGAATTAAAACAAGTATATGTTTGGGTGCTTAGGTTTCTAGTATGTATTTTTTTTTAGGGAAGGTTTCTAGTATGTGTTTGCGTGTACAATTTGTGCAATACATACTTTTAGTTTGATTTGTGGATGGGCATATACACCTAACTTTTCAGCCTTGATGTGATCTTAGTTTACATTAATATTGTTCTTATTTTTTGGCAAAAGAGAATAGCAGCCATATTGACACACTCCAATTTTATGAAGATAATTCAATATTGTGTTTAGGTGAAGTAATTTTATGACTATAGTGTAATTTAGAGGGAAATTCAAATGCTTACATAAAAAAGATGAGTGTTATTTGAACAACCATTTTTGTTGACAACTTATGAGACAACTTTAATATATCAAGAAATATGAGTATTTGCACAAAAATCAAAATAATAGAAAGAGAATAAAAACATAATGTGAGTATGAGAGAGAAAGTTGTCACAAAATACAGCCTCCGTTCACAAATATAAGCAAAAAATATGTGGTCTTTATTGTAAACAACATACATCATTTATTGAATGAATATAAAATATGAATTTTTGTTTATATTTGAGACCAAAGGGTGTAGTCATATTCAAATATCATTTCTCTATAAAAAAAAAAGAGAGAATAATTCAAATTTGCCAATATAAATATCTTTTTTGTGTAGAGGAATGATGGTTTGAAAAGACTATAAATTGTTCTTTTGCGTTGAAAGATACTGATAGGACTTGATGGCTATGGTTTCATTTCATGCATCACATCAATATTTTCGTTAAAATAAGGTAGCATATGATCTACAACTTGCAAGAATATGAAACTGAAAAGGGACAACATCAACTAAAACAGCAGGGGACTTCAATTCATATACGTGTGTAACCATATTGATATACATATAGTTGGATTTTTTGATGCATATCCATACCTAACTTTCAGGCTTGATGTGATCTTAACTTAGACTAATATTGTTATTTCAACAAGAAATACTGTTTTGCACCAAAATCACATTAACCAGAAAATGTAATGTAGTGTGTTTCATTTGTGTGTGACCATTCACTAATTGACAAAGTTCTAACTTCCAAGAATGCAAATGCAATGCAAGTGTCACTAATCATATCTTTTGTTGGGTTGGAACGGATGTCATTTTGTCCGGTAACATAATATTTCTTATAGATTGCTTTTCATCCTTCTTTTGGAATAAAATAGTATGGAAACACACTGCTTTATAGAAGATTTGAGAGGCGAGGAATGATGTAACTTTCTGTTTCCAAGAATCACATAGTAGAGGACTTGGTAGAAAATATTTAAATCACCTTTTGGGGTGTCTCTTTGTTAGGAAGAGACGACATATTTGTATTATGAATGATATTCAAATCCTTTACTTTGCTTTGACTATTAGGTAGTTTTGATTCCATTTGGTAGGGCAAGTACCCTTCCACTTTTCCCAATAATGTGAGTCAAGTATTATTTGTACTTCTCTCATTTCTATTAAAAGTTCATTTTGCCGTTAAAAATTATATATACCTTGTTTTAGTATGTGCCCAATTCTTTCCTAAATTGAGATCGATAGCAATTCTCATGAGGAATAATTAAAATTATTAAAATACATATATAATAAAAATTATTAAAATTTTAGCTTCTTTTTATACATATATAATAGAGAGAAATCGATAGCTAATAGGTTTTCTATTCCAAAGATAATCTAATTTGAGCCGACAACAAATGTAGATACATTTCTCACAACTTAGATTTAAACATTGGTTCGTCAAGTTATGGGTCTAGCTCCTTGCATGACTCAACCCCCTAGTTTGTAGTCTCCATATTAATAGCATGAGGGATAATTAATGATGTGATAATGGATAAGAAACGTAAACAACAAGGTTTACAAAGACGATTAGATATATTTTACACTATGTGATGCTAATGACTTTTTTAGTGTTACAAACTACAAAGTATAATTACATTCTAACTACTATATGAGTGTTATGGAGGTGGGAATAGCTTCTCTATTTTCCGGATGAATCACTCTCGAACGTGTGCAGCGGTAGAAAAACGCAAAACCAAACATATCACAAGGGTTCTAACAGAATAATAACGACAACAATGTGTCAATCCCCAACTCTTATTCCATATTCTATACTATATGCATAAAAACTTATCTTTATGTATGGAATCAAATTGTTGAGTTAAGAACACAATAAAGTCAAAAATAATGCGTAAGAAAGACCAATTATCTTTTGATTAAATCTTTTTGAAATAAACTCAACAAAAATGAAAAAAAAATAAGTTGAACCTAAATATTGTTAATAGCAGATAGGATAGAGGTAAAAAAACGAACAATAATGTAAGCAAAAGATAGACTCAGCAGAAATCTGTACAACACTATCACTGTCTGGCCACTTTGAATAAAAAAAAAATGATTCATTATCCAGATGGGTTTTCTGGTCTGATTCTCTTGTCAGTTGCAGCAAAATTTCTCAAGGATACATAGACTTGGAGATATAAGGTATAAATTAGTTACTGGAATGGGTATAAGTACAACAAGAATTGTACATGCAGGCTAAGTATGAGTCTGTCAATCCTATCCTTGAGTTCTTTCCAGCGCATGGCTCTTAGAATGCCCTGCCTTTCCAGTATCTGATGGACCAGAAATATCCTTGACTGATTCAATTTCCAAGCTGGTAGTTGAGCTCTTTCTATTCCTTCGATCCTGAAAGTGATTATATCAGTCAGTTATCTTGCTTATGTTTTCGTATTTTGGCAAAAATGAGGACTCATTTTCTGTCACTAGTTATAGTTCAATACTTAGTATCTAAGCACCAACACAAAATGCATACAAAACAGGACCAACTTACCATTTTTTGCTTTTGGTAAATTTACCAAATGCAGACAAGGTAAACAGGTTGGAAATATGATAAACTAGACATTCGAGTCGTGAAGTGAACAAAACTTATTGATTATGAGATAATAACAAGTCACGAGGTATCGAAGCAAACCTCTCGAAATGGATATTCATCAGCTTCAAGCATCCTTACAACTTGACTCATTTTAGGCCTCTTTTCTGCATCAGGATCAATACACCTGAGTGCAACCAGAAGAGAACGCTTTAAAGCACGTGCAGATGGTTTAACTTCAAGCCTCGAGTCCACAACTTCCTCGGCCCTCCTTGCCCCCACCATCATCTTGAGCCATTCAACAAGATTAACCTGACATTATGATCAACAAAATCTCGTCAGAGTTCAGACATGTGAAGAATAAACAAGTTGACAGGGTTCTAAGGATTACACACCTCATTAGAAGGACGCGCATAGTCTACAGGGTCCCTTCCGGTAACCGCTTCCAGCAGGAGGACACCAAAGCTGTAAATGTCACTTTTCTCGTTTAACAAACCACTGTTGGCATATTCTGGTGCTACATAGCTGAAATCCAAACCAAAGGTAAGTACTAAGTTCCTAATTGCATATATACTAGATAAAATATAAGGAAAGAGATAATTAAGTGTTTATACCCGAAGGTTCCCATTACTCTAGTAGTTATGTAACTTTCCCCTGACTCCAAAAGTTTGGCTAAACCGAAATCAGAAACCTTTGCATTGAACTCAGTATTGATCAATATGTTGCTAGACTTTATATCTCGGTGAATAACTTTTGGTTCTATCGCTTCATGTAAGTAAGCAAGCCTTCAACCAACAACAGTAAAATATAAAGTCAATAAAATAAGATTATCAAGAAACATAAATAAACTGAAAATAACATGTCATACATTTTGATATGCACAAATTACTAAAAGTAATTAAATCAAGAAAGGAACATGAAAAAGTTTTTCAATAGTTAAAATTAGAACTTACGCTTTGGCTGTGCCAAGTATAACTTTCATGCGGGCCTCCCAGGTAAGTGTCCCAAGTTGGTACTTGTCCCCATGCAACCATTGTTCTAAGTTACCATTGTTCACATATTCATACACCAGCAGCCTGAATAATAATTGGAAAGCACATTCATTAGGTAGAAACAAAACATAGAGAAAAAGGTTCAGTTTAAATTTGGAAAAATATAATTAATATGACACTCAGAAACCCCCAAAAGCTTGTGACAGCACAACCATAACATAATATGGCCAAAGGCATACCTGTGAACTCCTTCTACGCAGTATCCAAGTAGGCGCACAAGATGTTTATGTCTTACATGGCCTATAGCCTCCACTTCAACCCTGAACTCTCTCTCTGCTTGTCCCCTATGAATTGAATGTGGAATATAACAATAAAAACACAAGATTCAAAGAAGCCAATGTTTATGATTAATGTCACTATGTAGCACTGACACTTCTGATTTACGATGTGTCTGACACCAACACATGTGGTTACATTCAATTATTTCATATTCTGAAATTATTACCAGTGTCTGACATCGACACATGTGTTAGTGTCACCGTATGTGCTTCATAGGTGTCAAAACATAATAAGGGAAAACATTAAAAGGGTACTTCGATGATAATATGAAATATCCTTACAAGTTGTTAAGAAGTTTCTTCACCGCAACCTCAGTTCCATTGATCAGTCTGCCCTTGTAAACAACTCCATATCCACCCTCGCCGAGAATGTTCTCAGTTGAGAAACGATTAGTAGCTTGTTCCAGATCTCTAAGCGTAAACCAGTGGCCCCACCCAAGATGAGAAAATTCTGGCAATCCAATCAAAGGAGAGGCAGTGGTTGGCCCTCCTCCATATGACAATGTGGACTGCTTCTTAAAATTTCCAGAGCTTCCGTCTTCCCATGACAGCGAACTCAATCCTCTCTCGTGATGATAAACTGAGCTGCACTGACTAATACTATCGGGATCGCTGAATTTGCCCATCCCCATGTGAATCGATATCTTATCTGAATTATTATCCTTAGGAGCAAACACATTTCCAGGTTGAACATGAGAATTCTGCACCGCGACCTTATCAACATTGATATCTTTCGACACATCTGGTATTTGGGACTTATCCAGAGATCTCCTACTCCTAGACTTCCTCCGAAACATCACCCATATAGACAATATACAAAGAATCAGCACTATGAATGCACCAACCCCTATCCCAATCAAAACCCATCTTTTCAAACCCAAAAATGACGTCTTCTTTGACAATTCCACATCCAAAGAATTCTTCGATGACATAATCGTTGCTAGAAGTCAAACAATTGCGTCCTCCAAAGTTCTTCAGCTGATAGAATCAAGGCATTCCTATCTGAGTACAAGAATCTAGTTAAGCACACCCCTTTTTCAAGGCTTTGAGGCACACATGATTGAACATTCTAATTTACATCCAACAATTTAGTTCTTGCAACAAACCAATTAACATAAGCCAAAATCAGCAAGAGAACCAATCACTAATTGCTGCATTACTATAATTCAAGACAATTCCAAACTATAAAATTTTCTAAAAGCTAAATTTGAAGACTTAGATTTCAAGCTTGAAATTTTTGTCTCTGGATAGGCAAATGTTAGTCGTTAGCGGTTAGTTTGTTAGAGGGAGAGGGAAATGTTAGCAGTAAGGATCAAACCCTGGACCTCATACATAATATTCATTCGATGTCCCAACTCAAATCACTAAGCTAATCTTTGGGGACAATTTTCAAGCTTGATTGGCAATGACATACAATAAACTATCGAATTATCAGAAGCAGCATTCATATAATCTTAAATAAATAAAAAAATGTAATACTAGAAATATTTAACAATAAAAAAGGCACATATAGGAAATTCACGATTCATTGCAAAAGTAAAAGTAAATATTAATCATCACAATTCACAACAATTCTGACGAAAAAGAAAAAGGAACTGGAAAAGCATCACTTATGATCCAAGCAAAGAAAAAATTAAAGTGAAACAATTATTATCCATTATCCAAAAAGACAAAGCATATACCTTTGTGTTGATTCAAGGTATCTATCCTCCTTGATCTTCTACCTTGAACACACAAGAAAGCAACAAGTTTCACACTTCTTTTTGACCTAACAAACTCAATGTGCATAGCAGGCACATCAACACACAAACCCTACAACAAAATCCAGAATTTCAGTGACACCCCACTTAACAAAAATTGAACCATAAAAATAAAAAACAAAAAACTCACAGGGTAAGATATAAAAAAACAAAACTTTAAATGAAATGCCAGATAAAAATCTGATTTTTATTGAAAAAACTAAGAGGGGTTGAGAGAAAAAGTAGGTTTTGTAAAAGAGAAAAGGACAAAATGGTAAAATGGTTGATGGGTATTGTAGTTGAAGTCTTGAAGAGGAACAAGACATGAGCAGAATAAGGTGGAGAGAGAGAGAGAGTAAAGGGTAATGCAACTATGAAATAAAGAATGAACAGTGATGAAGTTTATATGACAAAGTTGAAAATAAGAAGAAGAAAAATGCAATGTAAGAGAAGAGTAAAGTGTGGAGAGAGAGAGAGAGAGGGAGAGAGAGAGAGATATGAAGCAACCTTAATCCAAGAGAGACAGGAGAAGAGAAGAGAAGGTGTCTGTAAGCCCCAAATCTAGCTGCCGCTTATGTCATGTTTGCTGACCAAACTGTCCTATTTGTGTGAAAAGGAAAATTCACATGTAAATCTCTAAACTTTACTTCATTCTTCTCCCTCTTTGGTAGTACTTTTTTCTTTACATTTCACATTCTGTCTTTTTTTTTAACTTGGCCTTTAGTTTTTGGACATAATACCAAATTTAAGGGTTGAGGAAAATTTTAGAAGGTTACTATCCACACCACACTCAATATTTCAACTTTTGGTTTCACATCTTAAAAAAAAAAAAAAAAAAAGTAAAAGCCATTTTGGTTTGTTAATATGTGACTAGTCTTACTACAGTCTTCGAATGCATCGAAATTAAAAAAGTTTCACGAGTGTATCTTTTGTTACTAATTTTAGGGATTAAGTTTACTATGTGATGGTTTATTATTTATGTGTGAACTATTTAGAACTCGTTTTGATTTGACCGGACAATTTCATTTCTTTTAGAGGTTAAGCTTACTAAGTTTTGATTTAATAGATTATTATGTGTAAAAGATTGACCTTTACATTACTTGTCAAACATAAGTACTACCTCTGTCTCTATATATATATATATATGACCCTTTTGTCAAAATTACGGGAATTAAGAAAGTGAATTTTTGCATTAAAGTTGTTTGTAATTACTATTGTTTTTACAATTTTATCCTTTAAGAAAGAGAGTTGGTTTATGTTTTCAACATGTTATTTATTGCTAATTGAAGAAAAAGATGTAGAATAAATAGGGACATGTATGTAAAAAAATAGTTAATGTACTTGAAAATAACAAAAGGGTCTTATAATTAAGGACGGAGGTAGTATAATTTAAGGTTCTTTTAGTGTGTAATTTTACTAGCTATAAGTTGTATTGGTTTCTTAAAAAAAAAAATTAGTTTTAATTTTTTTATATAATTTGTTGATCCACCTTATTATAATCTCTTTCTACTAAATAAAAAATGAGTAATTAATTTAAAAAGTGAACAATTAAGACTCTTTGACGTTGACTCGATATTGTTGACTCAATCCTAGAAGAGATAACTCGCATTATTCACCCAATAAATTTCTTTAAAGATCGATCGCTACTGAATAAAAGAGAATATATAAGATATTAATACATACTTTTTAAATACGTTATATACTATTTATTCAAAAAAAATAATACGTTATATACTATTATATATTTCCTTTGTCATCTCTTTCTCAACAAAAAAAAAAAAAAATTCCTTTGTCATCTCCCTTAATTTATATATATGTTTCCTATTCTAAAATATATGTTTTGATATTTTCTTCACAATGGATAATGCATTAATTTAGAGTAAATTACCTTTTAAAACCGGCACGACTTTTGAAGAGTAGGTGTTTCCTTCGCATCCATTTAAAAGGTAACCCAACATTGTATATGAAAAGTCAGATATTTCGATGTTGATTTAGAGCTAAATACCCTTATTAGAACATGCTTACATTGCATTTATCTATCCTCAATTTTGGAAATGAGTGAATAGGAGGAAAAAGATTCCTGAAATCGTAACTTTCGTCAAAAATCCTCTTAATTTTTGCAAAATTTACAAAAAAAGAAAGAAAAAAAACCTTTGAAATTGTCAAACGTTAATCAATTATCGTCCTTCGTCTGTTTTGATTGTTACACCCTATGACGTGGCAGTTAACTGTGCGCGTGACACCTCCACACGTGGGCGGACCTCCTTTAAATTTAAAATGTATTTACAAATTGAATTAAATCTTATGTGCAAAGATTGCTTCAAATATGTGAAGACTAGTTTTACAAAGATTGCTTCAAATATTAGATTTTTTTTTAGAAAATTTGTCACAAAACAATAATTCCAAACTGTGCTAGGCATTTTTGCATTGGCCATCATTGGCTTCATTTCTAGTAATTAGAGATTCAACTCACGTGATCCCTAAAGAATTCTCATACTATTTCATCCATCTCTTATAATAAAAAAGAATAAAACTATCCGTCATAACAAAATCAAGGAACACTAATAGTAGAACCAAACATAAAAGAAATGAAAACCAAACACCACAGATAAGAACCTGATCATCCATCAATGTGCTTGGAGAATGGTTACCGTTTTGAAGCTAGAAGAAAACCATCACTTGATAGCTACATGTCAACAAAATCATAATATCTTTGATATTGTAACAGATGATACAATTAAAAACTTTTATGCAAATTGAATTTAAAATTTTTGCAAACTGAGTTTGAAACTAAATCTCTTTAGTCTTTACTATATCATACATAGCATGAATTAAATCCATTTACACCAAATAAAACATAGAAAGAAAGCTATTATTCTTTTATTTTATACCAAACATCTATTTAAGCTTGGTAGATTATCATAACATTAATTAATGCATATGATATGATTACTGGCCAGGAGCAAAAGCTTCAATAGGAAGGTCATGGGGCCGGACTTTAGGGTGTGCAAAGAGCTTAATAGAACCGGGTCTCCCCAAGACATGGGCCTAAAAAAAAAGTATAGCCTAGTACTAGTAAGTGTTAGGTGGATGTTTTTTTGGGAGGGTGGTTTGAGGTTCTCATGTATAAAGTAGTGATTTTCACATTTGGAATATATGACACCTTGTATTTATCTTTTAAAAAATATTAAATAGAACATTGTTCTTTTAAAAAAAAATACATTTTTATTTTACCATGGGCCTCTTTTCACTTACAGAACCGAGCCTCCAGATTCGTAGGAACGATGCCAATGGTGATACCTGCAATACTCTTGAAATGAATCTTCCCAGTTGGTTGTTCATCAACAGTAATCTCAATAACAGGAGGGCTTGACATGAGTTCCTTAGCTTTCACGCCTTTAAGTTCCCAAGCACAGTTTGGAATTATTGTTTTTGTGACAAAATTTATACAAAAAAGTGTCATGTTTGAAGAATCTTTGTTAAAACTAGATTTCAAATATTTGAAGTAATCTTTGCATATAAGATTTAATTCAATTTGCAAATAAGTCTTAAATTGAAAGGGGGTATTTGCACGTAAGTGTTAAATTTGAGGGAGATAATTGGTGCATAAGTTTTAAAGTTGAGGGGATATTTGCACATAAGTATTAAATTTGAGGGAGGTATTTGCCTATTTTTATAATCATATCACTCAAATTTTTTATAAAAAAAAGTTAAAAAAAAAGATTCAATTACCACGTCAAAAAGTTATAAAAAAAAAAGATTCAATTACCCCTATGACGTGGCGTAACCTTCAGTCCACGTGGAGGTGCCACATGTACAGTTAACTGCCACATCATAGATTGTAACGGTCAAAACAGACGAAAGGGGGTAATTGATTAACGTTTAACAATTTCAGTAATTTTATAAATTAATGTAGGGAATTCACAAAACATGATATTTGATGCATGGTTGCTAAGTCATGGACATGAAGAAAGTTTCATTTCACTAACAAACTACAGACCTCTTGAATGTGCTCCCAAGTTCATCACTATCACTTTACAGCCATATTACCTTTCATTACATTCTTATATGTACAATGTAGTAGGCATACATAGCATGATAGGAGCTTTTATTATATACAAATTGCAGCTATATTATATACATTAACAAATACACCAATGCATGTTGAAACATATCAGGAGAAATCTAATACATACATTTACACTTGAATGACTACAGGAGGCCAACTAATAGAAACTTCAAATGCCTTGTGCCCTTGTCATTTGTCAGAGTCACAATTCATCATATACTCGGGACACATCGTTAGAACATTTGATCATCAGCTGGAGTATAAGGAGCTCAAACAGTCGCAGAGTTCTCTCATATTGGACTTGCTCTTGATATCTGCAATGAAAGAAAGGTCATGTGATATCTTCAGCATGACTGCATGTAATCTACAACATTTGCAATGTATTATTATGATTATGACAGGAAACTTAATATTCTAGAGGTTCTTTACCCGAACCTTGTTTGGATAAACAACTTAATCAAGCGGTTGTTATAGAAGGGCTTATGTATCAGATTATTTTTATAACAAAAGATAAAATGAAGTCAAACTATTTTCATATAAGCTACAAGTTGTTTTCATAAGCTGAAAACAGCTGATGACACGTCATGCTGTTTCCATAAGCTCCCCGATGAGTCTCATAAATACATAAGATAGTAGGTAAGCTCAAATAAGCCAATAAAAAAAGACACTAACTTATTGATTGGGGTCATGTTATAACAGATTGGATTGATTGAGCATATAGTTCTAAAAAAAAGGCTGTGTTTTGAACTTAAATTTACGAGTATATTAAACAAAGCAATGTGAATAATAAGGTGAACCTGATTCCTTGAACTTGTATCAGTAGTCCATGACCAAGGATGATTTGAGCCAGATGCCTCATCGGCGTGGCTGATGAAAGTATATGTCCCTCCTGGTTCTTCCTGTATACTATCAATGACTGGAGGCGGCATTTCTCTAATTATCCATAACAAATAAGCTGACGGAAGAGAAGAACCTAACAATTTAACAAAAAAAGTCATTTGCCAGTTGCCATGATCAGTAATCAAAATCTCAAAGGAACACATTTTGATGAAGGAAATTAGCGGAAGAGATGTAAAGAATGAACTCTCAATAATTAAGTAGTAATTACCTATAAAATAATAAATGATCAAGTAAACAAAAGCTTTAACTCCATATATGAACTTTAAATGCCAATGGTAGAAAAGCTGTCAATAGACATAGAATGAAAACAGCATAAGTACAAAATAACTTACCATCAGTGAAATCAGGTAAAAATAAACTGAAAGGAAACTAAACTTACAGGGATATCTGTGTTCAGAGCTACTAATGCACTTGATGAAAAAGATATGATAGAAATAATTGCTAAACTGATAACCTGCATGCGCAGCAAATCCGTCATAATGAGGTCAAAAAGGAAATTATACACCTACACTCTAAGTAATTGTATTTTCAATACATCAAACATTTTAGAATATATGAAAAATATCTTGATTGCATCATAGAGTAATTTAGAGTCTTTTGATTTATCTCTCAACAATTAACATTGATTTCTATAATTCCATTTATTTCATGATTTGTTTCTGTAAGCATAAATGCAGTTAACAATCTAGAGTTTTGCAAGAAACCTTCCACATTTCCGATGAAGCATTCTCGGATCGTACTTTCCTTAATTTGAAGAATAGAAAGAGACCTGAAGAGGAAAATGATTGACGGAGAAGAAAATAACTGACTTAATGCATTATAAACTAAGAGACACTTGGTCATAAAAGGGAGAGAAAAAAAAAGAGTAGCTTACCATAGCAGCCTAATGCTCCGGCCAATATAAGTATCATTACTGCAAGAAATGATTCATACACCTACATAAGTTGCAACTTGAACATGTTAATGTGTCAATATTACCCTTTTATCTCCAACAAGATAAAAGGCGTTGTTGTTAAATAGTTGTTATAGAGCTATAGCTTAGCGTAATTTGAACATATCACTATTATTCCACAATAATAGTGATATTGTCTAATAACGGCTATTGCAGCACTATAGTGTTGTTGTGTAGCAGAGTTCGAACAAACCGCTATTTTCCACAATTCATGATTGATAACACTGATAAAAAGCTAGGTAATGCTTGGATTAGTATTCAATACCCGAGCAACAATTGACGGATCTATTGGATTCTTGTCATTTCCAACGCAGATCAGTATAGCAAATGCCATCATCACAACAAAGATCAGAACAACAATCTGGAAGAAGAAAAGCATCAAATCCACTTGACATAAATAATTTAGAAATTTTTATTTTTTGGATACAAACAATTTTGTGATTAGACTTATTCTTAACAAGGCAAAATTTCGTTGATCTGTTCCCTCTACCATTACGACATATTTTTGTCGGCTACCAATGTGAACGCCTTGGATTGGGCAACATCTCCGGCGGCTTTTGACGGGACCTAAACCACGTTGTTCCCTCATTCCATCCAACAAGGCCTGCTGAGTCCTATTTTCGATATTATCCTCGTCGTCCAATTCTTCTTCATTTTCCTGATGGCAATGGTCGACCCTACAAAATTATTGTCCGCAGAAGCTTACATACACTATGTGAATAATCGTTTCACTTTAGAAAGAGAGCCTTACTTAAATCATGGACAGTGACCAAGATTTAACAACTGATATGTGCATTACGATATTTTGTTTTAATTCATTGATGCTATGGCATACCAGAACGATAGCAGGAGTAGAAATGCGGATAAAAACATGACTTTGGGAGAGGCTGCAGCGAAATTTCATTAGTCAGAATGCATAATAAACAAGCAAGTTTCAACGAAGAGACTTCGAAAACACGAATTTTGAATGTACATACATTCACGATTGAATAAATCATACCCATAAGAATAAAACCGCAAACACCATACCAGCAATACCACCCATTACAAGTAGCAAAAACAGTACTTGTAAAATATACACAATACCCTGTGAATACAAGGGGGAAAATATGTTAAAAAATATGTAGAGTTGAATGAACGGAGTATGTTAACATGTAGAGTTTCGTAATTCTGAACTTAACAAACTGAATTGCAATGCAAGCTAACAACACAGCATATTGAAGTGCTTACAAAACTAAATCTCAATATGAATCATAAGAAAGTTATTCTAGCCTTAAAATGATCAACTTTTGGCAATGAAATTAGTCGGAAATATGAGTTCAATTCTCATCAAATGTGATATAGGGAATATTGCTCATTGCATCTAATAGAGAATCTTAGTCTTACCTAAGTTGGAAGTTCCAACCATGATATGAAGTACCTGAAAAATAGTAGCTATTATAGTCAAAGACCCCATTTTATGAAAGTAAGGAACATTATTGAAGAGTTTAAAGAAATGCTATAGAACAAGAGGAGGGTAAAATTTCTCAGGTCAAAGGCACAGAACGTTAGAATGTACTTCAAACACTCGCATTAATAAAGAAAAATTGAAATATAAAAAATCCGATACTACTAACTTTTTGGCGTGTCCAACCAATTTGTCGACTTCGCAGGTGAATCCTGAAGACCTGCCATATGATAGTGCAAAATTTTGTCACACAAGAACAAGTAAACAAGAAATAATTTGGATTATTGTAACTAAGCTTATGGAATTTCAGGATTAAAATCGGCACATTAAGCAAAAAAAATATTTTGCAGTATATTCATTTGTACATGTAAGACACAAAAACTGCTGCTTCAAGTACTTCAACTAGTGATCAAGGGACTGCTAGCAAGTATCACATGATAAGAAAACTTTACTCACTTCTTTTTTCGGAACAAACTCTCTGGAAAGATTGTAGAGTATAAACAGAATGGTAGAGTTGTACACAAAAGCATACTACACTGAAAGGATACATTTTTACCTCTCTATGTGGCTTACTCTAAATTCCTCACAAAAAACAAGTAACCTACTAAAATTGAAAAACAATGCCAATAGAACTTACTCCCTACGTTTGCAAGTAAGAGTTACGAGAAAGAAATTAACTTATGAAAACATATTGTTATTCAGTTGTGTTATTTGAACAATAAAATTCAACAACCACCTAGCAGTCATCGCAGTTCAAATAGACGGTTAATTAAGTTCAACAAATGATTAATAGATATACAAAGCGTCAAAACTTATCAACCATTATTCTAACTTCAAAAACCACAAATTTAAATGTGATTAACCACAATTTCCAAGTCCTCAAATCAGCATTTAGTTCAACACCTGAAAATTATAGTTAGCCATGTCCAAATTCATGGTTAATGAAGTTACGCTGGTGGTTAATGATCTTTGGCACCCAGTATATCTATTAATCATCTACCGAACATAATTAACCACTTAAATAGTTGTCGCAAAAGTTGTCTAAATTTGATTGTACAATGAATCATTTCTTTTACTATTTGGAGATTCCAATGTAGTTTTTCACCAGTTACTATGTTATGTCCTTCAATTACTCTCTTCCATTTGTTTTTGATGATTACTTATCCTCAAATTTGAAATGTTTTTCTCTCTCTAAATGAATTTTTCTCCTTTCATCCCTCCCCCCCCCCCCCCCAAAAAAAAAAAAAAAAAAAAACAGCTTTCCTTTTTGCCTTTTTCCAAAAATTCCATGATCTAAATGGTTTCCCTAAACCTATCAAGCACAAACACCGGACACGATAGTGACACATAGACACTGATCAAATTTCGAGAAAATCACATAATTCAATGTAATCACAAGTGTCGATGTCATGTCATGGTGGACACGGGAACACTCCTTCAATAAGAAGTGTCGGTACAACAACATAGCCATAAACACTCACCAATGAAAAAATGGATTTTGAAAAAGCTCCTCCCCACCCCAGATACTTACTTTAAGCATCAAAACATGCACAGTTTACTGATCAATATGCTTGAATGCTAAAAAGAATAAGTAAAAGAAATGAAGATTGAAACCTGAGCAAATGCAATGAAGGCAATAAATCCATCAACAAAAGCCAGAGCTACATTGAGAATGATCAAGTCAACAGTGAAGCAATTCCAATCCTCAGTCATAGATTACAACGATCCTTTTCACCTTACAGTTTTGGATGGAGAATTCCAGAAGAAGAAAAAACACAATAAAAACAAAAAAATAAAAGACAGTGTGACAAATAGACAGGTTTTGTTAGTTGGTATAGGACCAAGTACAAGGAAGATGCTGTCTGATTCTCTTTCTTGACTTTGTCTCAGACTTTTTGTTTGTGGCAACTGGCAACAATTTGGTTGGGACCATTAACAACGTTATATTTATCAAAGACTTTCCTCATTGACCCCATTTTTTTAAATCATCAATAACAAATTGAAATCTTAACTAAGAGTTAATTAAGAAAATGGTTTATGAATAGGCAGAATTTCCCCATTTTTTTAAATCATCAATAACAAATTGAAATCTTAACTAAGAGTTAATTAAGAAAATGGTTTATGAATAGGCAGAATTTCGTTTTTGGTTCTTATAATAAAAGTCGTAGTTTGTCCCATAAATCATAGCTCAACTGACAAAAAATATCGATAGCTCAACTGACAAAAAATGTCGAAATTGTTAGGCAAGATGTCATGATTGGGGTTGGAACCCCAGTCCTTCCACTTTATGTGTGTGAGTTTTATGTTGGTTTTGTCATCTCTTCTATCTACCAAAAACAAAAACAAAAAAAATCGTAATTTTTTAGTCCGTGTAGCATTTTCTTTTGACATTTTTAAGAATAAAATATGTTGATGGAAATCTGTTACAATAATTTTTTTTTTTTAAGAAATCAAAATGAAATTATATTACCACACCAAGCAGCAGTTCCCAAGCACAAGGTGTGCCAAAGAGACCACTAAAAGTTACAAGAGATCAGTATCACAAAAACTGAGAAACACCAGTTAGACAATGCCCAAACAATCTAAAGGGTTTGACCACCACCTCTACGTACCATAAACAAACAAGACCTTTTTAGCTTTCAGCCACCCTACAGATAACAATTTAACTATATCTAACAGGCGAGGAACTGTAGTAACAGTGTTATTAAACAAACGGTTATTACATTCCTTCCACACAACCCATGAACACAAGAGCCAAATTACGGTTATTACAATAATTAAAAATGTTGATCGAAACTTTTATGAGAAGTAAAAATGCTGAAAATTTTACAAAGATTAAAAAGTGTGATTTTTATGTAATGACTAAAAACAAAATTCTCGATATGTATATGAACTATTTACTTTTTTTAAGAAAAGTGAGCAATTTACTTAATTAACCTTTAAATATAATAAAATTAAGGCTTAACTGCATGTTTGATCTCTTATATTTATTTTAGGTTTCAATTTGGTTTTTTATATTTTAAAAGTTTTAAGTTAGGGTGCGTTTGTTTGAGGGTTGTAAAACTTATTCCTGGGAATAGGAGGCTGGAATCAATTATACTCATGTTTGTTATAAAGGAAAAAATATATATTCCTTGAAAAGAATTATACCCAGGAATACTTTTTTCCCATGAAGAGAGTGTTTTTATTCCCGAGTGATCAGCATGGAAAACTTCATTCCGGTCAGTTATTTTGTGCAAAATAATGTGTTAACCCCACTAATCCACTAACCCCATCTCTTAACTGCCGTAACATTTCCTTTTTCTTCTTTCATATGTACTTATTATTATCTTTTGGCACATATTATATTAATTAGGAAAATGAACATCCATTTATACCCACGATTAAACATAATTTTTATAAATATTTAAAACAATTATAATTGATAGAAATTTTAAAAAGATTATTCCTAGGAACTTAAATTGTTATCCAAACACTTTTCTTAAACATTCCTTGCAAAAGGATTCCCATCATTATATTCCTAGAAAAGTTAATCCTGGGAATAAATTTTGTAACCAAGAAACAAACACACCCTTAGTTTTTATCTTCTAAAAGTCTAAGCATGTGTTTGAAGTGGCGTTTTATTTATCAAACGTGCGGCAAGAAATCATGGTATCCTAAAAGCTAAGAAACAAAGCTTCTGGATTTTTACGAAAGTAGTTGTTTTGGACGTGGGTTTGGCTTTCCCACGGCCAAACCAAATAGCCTATAAGTTGGTACAAAACTTATCACATTGGAATTAGCTAGTTACTTGGTCATTTAGAGTCGTGGGTTGAGAACATGGATTCTTGAATTTAACTTGTTTATCGAATCAGTTTAAAACACTTTTGTATTTTTTTATTAAACTTGATATTACGTGGTGAAAGAGACTAACTTATTTCAACATGTATGTGTTAGACTAGCTTCAAAATTTTAAAAAACAAGAGATTAAATTAAAACTTTCAAAACATAACATAAAGGTTGTTTTGAAACCTAAAATAAACCTAACGGGCCTAAAATTAAAGTATTGAAGTGGCCAAAATTGTTAGGCCAAATGTCGTAGTCGGGGGTTTAAACGATGACTCTTTCATATATGTGAGTTCTCGAGTGGTGATTATCATTTTGTCTATATTTTTTTTTTAAGTATTGTATTTTGTAATGGATAATTAATGAGTTTTTCTAATCGTAAACCAAAGTATTAACAAAAATAATTAATCAAGACAATAAGAAAAAAATTCATCGAAAACCACTTAAAAAGTAGCTTTGTCACAGAAGCTTTTGATCACTACATATCCGATTACAATTACAGCTTGTTTGAAATTAACAATAAAAGAAAATCACAATATTATCGGAGTAGAATTTTCTTAATACTACATGTATTGAATATTAGACATCACTTTGATACAACCATGTTATGTTGAAGCATTAACATAGAATGTGTTTTAAATTTTAATCTACCAAATTAGAAAACCAAGGTTACCAAAAATTATAGATTAATCATAAAAAAATACCTGGTAATTTTCTTTTTATTGGAAAAAAATACATGGTAATAAATATGAAAATAATGAAAATTAAGGACTAGCAAGAGAAAACGTATCTTCATCTTGATCTAACCAAAACAAACTTGGATATGTTGATCTTTCCTGAAATTATACGCTCATATGTTTGGTAAAGCAAATAAACTACCTTATAATTTCTTAGACTAGCCTATAAGCTTGAGATGCTATTTTAACTTCTAGATTTGAATTTTATTTTAGGATTAAATATGTTTTTGGTCTTTATAAAATTGCGACCTTCTAAGTTTAGTCCTTACTTAATTTTAATAGTTTTTTTAATCCCTAAAAAAAAAAATTACTTATAATTTTAGTCACTGCTAAAACAAATTTTGTTTAATTATCCTTAAACTTTTAAATTTTTCAACGATTCTTCTTATACAAGTTTAGAAAACTATGAAAGGTTCATTTACTAAAATTTAGAATTTTTTAACATGAAATAAATTAAATATGAATTTTTTAAAACGACAAAAGTTTAAGATATAAGTAACAAAAATATGGACGTAGAAATCAAATTTTTGCGATATTTTTTCGGAGGGACTTTTAATAACATTCTTAACACGCCTATAAAAAATTGTTAAAAAACTTAAGATTTTAAACATAAATTAAACAAATTTCTATTGAGTAAGGACTAATATTGAGTGCAGAAATTTTTTGTAAGATTAAAAAACCTATTAAAATTAAGTAAGGACTAAACTTAAAAAGTCGCAATTTTATAGGGACCAAAATCATATTTAATCATTTATTTTATACGGTCTCTTTCAATTAAATTGATATATACATATTTATCATTATTATTTTCGTTGAAAATATTTACCAATTTACACAAAAAGAAATAATTATTCATAAATAAATGATAAAGAAGTCAGACAGAATTTATTAAAGATTTTTCAAGGGAATATTTATAAAATAGAGAATAGAGAAGTAAAAATGTATCTTCGTAAGCTTAACTCAATTGGTAGGGATATCGCATATTATATGCAGGGGTCGGGGTTCGAACTCCGAACACCCTCACTTCTCCACAATTAAATGTGTGAGCTCTACCCACTAGATTACTCAGAAAAAAAAAAAAAGATAAGTCAAAATGTTTATAAATATAATTTATTAATAAAGATAAGTCAAAATGTTTATAAATATAATTTATTAATATTAAAGTCTTTGATCCGTACAAAAAAATAAATGATAAAGAAGTCAAACAAGTCTCCGTGAGCTTAGCTCAGTTGGTAGGGACATTGCATAATTTATGCAGAGACATGGGTTCGAACCTCTGACACTCCACTTCTCCACATCTAAAATGTGTGAACTTCAACCACTAGACTACTTGACCCAAAAAAAAGTCAAACAAAATCTATTACATTTTTTTTAGGGAAATATTTATTAAATAGAGAAATCAAAAGGTTTATAAATATTAAAGTCTTTGACAAAGAAACACCAACTTGATATATCTTGTGTGCTATATATATTACAACCGAAGTGGCTATGGTTACTCACACCACCACAATTTGTGAAGCTTGAAAAGATAACAGTTACAATACATTTCAATCCCTTGTTCTTATTCTTGTTGTTCTTTTTGCCTCATTTGCCACGAATCAAGTTATACCGCCAAGCATTTTGAGACCATCGACATCAATGATCCACGTTTTGTCGATATGGCTCTCTTTGCTATTATTGAGCACAACAAGCAAATTACTGGGGCAAAACTGATGTTTGAGAAATTAGTCAATGGTGATATCCAAATTGTTGGGCATGAGACTGACTACCATCTCAATATTTCCGCTAACAATGGTTCAGCTACTAACAATTATGAAGCTGTTGTGTTTAATAATCCATTATTTGAACTTACCCTCAAATCCTTTGTGCTTATTCATGCTTGAATTACTATTTATTGCTTATTACACGACCATGTAGAAATAAAATTTAATGTTTTATATATCAAAATGGATTGTGGATCTAACTAAATGATATGATTGTTTAATCATGTTTAAACTTGTTTGTGGTTATGATTTTCTAATTTATTTATATAGATTTATTTAATTTGAGTGTTGGAGCATTTTAGAGAGAAAATTGTTAATATTTTTTATATGAGGTAAAATATAATGGTGAAATGGAAAAAGACGATAATACATGATTTTTTTTGATCATACATGATTATAAACTAGTGTTTGTCAAATTTTTGTCGGAGAAATCATGAGTTTCCATTGTGTGAATGGGTCAAATTTAATCATCATAATTTGAATTTATTTTGTCGGACAAAATTGCTATTTTCGCCCCTTAACTATTTTATTATCATCGTTTTGGTCTCTTAACTAAAATTTGATTTATTTTGGTATCTTAACTTTCTTTCTATTACATATTTTAGTCATTTCCGTTAATTTTAATTAAAAAATCGTTAGGGTTTGTTAGATCATCATCTTTATTCAACTTCTTCATCATCTTCCTCATCCACCTTCATATAGACATTCAACATAAAACCCATAAGAAGAGATAACCCAGACAAACCAATAAAATTCTTTCTATCCCTCTCTCCTCTCCCATGGCCTTTCTCGCACTGGCAAATCAAATTAAACTTTAAAGATTGAACTTCCCTAATTCACTCACCCCCAATACGAATTTTATAGATTTTTAAGATCCAGCGATACAAAGAAATTCAAATTCGAATTTCGGTTTCAGCAAATGGTACAAAGAAATTCAGAGAACTTCAACTCTATTTCTCAATCGATTTAGGTTGAGATCTCAATTTCTCCCAAACTTCTTCTTATGACCCTCTAACTTTCACAAACCCTAATATGTTATTTTTGCTACTCATTTTTCTAGTTGTTGTTTTTGTTGGGTTGTTGTTGTTATTGGTTGTTATTGTTGGGTTGTTGTTGTTATTGGTTGTTATTGATGAGTTGTTGTTGATGGGTTTTGTTATTGTTTGTTCTTACTGTTGGGTTTTGTTCGTGCTGTTGTTGATGATATTTTTCCTGTTTTCCAGAAATTGATGAATTCTAACGTTTTTTTAATTAAATTTAACGAAAATGACTAAAATATATGATGGAGAGAAAGTTAAGGGACGAAAATATATCAAATTTTAGTTAAGGACCAAATCGATATTAATAAAATAGTTAAAGGACGAAAATAACAATTAAGCATTTTTTATAAATATTTTTTTAGTGAAGAATTATTATCAACTCAAATAAGTATAAAAAATTTGGGACGTGACATGCACTCATTATAACTCCCTAAAAAACCGTAAATACCAAAGAAACGGTTTTATCCTCCATCCTAATTATAACAAACTATTGAAAATTTTCACCCTAAAAATTATAATATTATAAAAATCTCTTCAAAAAAAATATTTTTTTTTTAACAAAACATGACTTAAATATGAATTTTTATATTTTTTCGGTTAAAAATTCATATTTAATTTATGGTTTGTTAAATAATTCTAATTTTTTTGGGAGTGATTTTAACAATATTCTACGCATTTTTACATAATTTCATTAAAAAAATACAAAAATTGACTTAAAAATAAGCACCAAAAGTAGTGATTGAAAATTTTCTAGGAACTAAAAGTTGAAGAAAAATTCTAGAGGAACTAAAACGAAAAGTTGACATATTTATGGGATCAAAAACATATTTAACCCAAAAAATTATCCATTTAAGAAAGGATTTCTGACATGACCTTCCTTATTATTTTACCCAACTTCTGTTCATGTTCTAACAAATAAATATTTTGCAACAAAGAAAAGAACAATCTATCAACATTTTGACTGAATTCAATTTATTCATAATTGTATGAGTTAATTACATTCAATTTCCATTCTATACTTGGAAAAGTAAATGTATAACTTGTTTTTAAAACAGATAGTTAACATAACTATACACAAGCATTTCATATTCCTCCAGATTTTGAAAGTTGCTTCAATGCATTGGCAATATTTTCCTCTGTTGTTTCACTAATGCATGCAACAAGAGGACTCTCATTTGGTACAACATCATCTCTTTGGTAGCTTCCTGGACCTCTAAGCAATTCTTCTGAACCCTTAGACACAACTCCTTTCATGATTATAGTCTTGTGAGTCCCCGAAATCATTTCCTCGTAATCGGTGTCCCCGGTTTCTCCAAGGATGACATACATGTTTGCAACATTTAATCTCCAACGGACGAAAAAATACCTAACACGTTTAAATAATAAACATTCAAATTCTGAATACTATTGAAATTTTATGGTCTTTAGAGTGTATTTGCACTTGATATTCTTATAAAACATGATTATAGTTTATTATGAAGTATTACCTGAGTGCCTGAGCTCTAGATGCAAGAAGAGGAATGACATGCATTCTAGAAGACCCCCTGCAGTACATAGGATGGCAACGTAGACCTCTCATCCGAAGCTTTTGCCTTAAGTCATCAACCTTCCTTGCCTAAAACGAACAATTTATAGAACATTTTCAATCAATTTCTAAGAATTACAGCATGTTTTGATTCACGGTGAGTTTATCAGAATCACAGTGAGCCACCTTGATTTGGCAAATGCACCGTAATACCAACCATGCACTTAATCTGTGTCGGTATGCAAAGGTATTAGTAAATTTCACTTACCTTGCTAGGATCATTTATTTTGTATGAAATGCAATGTGCGTTACTAGACTTCAAATCTTCCTCGATAGGACTAGTTGCTTTTCCATGATTCTCTTCACCATCAGAGGCATTCATAAGCTTACAAATTGTATTCTTTAGACCTTCAACGCCCCAACGATAATCTATATGTACTGCATAATCTTGATCAGGCAAAAGCTTCCCGTCTTCTGTGTGAACACCAGGGTAATAAACTTCACTCCCACTACTACAAACTATAGCATCAAATTCATTCACTTGAACATTTCCGGATGCTAGAAATTCCGTTGTTTCTACCATTGTCATAGCAGTCAACAAAGCGAATCCTGAAACTCTCGCAGTTTGAGGGTCTAATTGAACAGCTTTAATTATCCTTTGAACTATCTCAATCAACTTCTTATCAGGTTCTCCACTACTGTCATAGGAATCAAGTGCTATAACAATCAACCTGCGTCTTCGCCTTAATAGAGGGTATTTGTTTGATACATTATCAAGCAACATGTTCTCATGATTTGAACCAGAATCTTGCTTCCTTATCTTGCTTAAGACGCGTTTCACTTGGTCTTCGTTACTGCCACCGCTTGATGCAGCAAATTCACCATCAATTGAGAGCCTAAGGGACATGTCTTGAACATCCTTAAGTGAATCATTGAAAGACTCTTCAACATCTACATCATCTTCAGTAGTAGTAGTTTGCCATTGTGGATGCCTCATTCTACACGCGTCCACGCGTGTCAAATAAGTTCGGCAGTGTTCAGGCCACGAGAAAAGGTGTATATTCTTCCAACCATTGTTTCTGCACTCATGCCATAGGTTTTTCTCTGATAACAACTTGAGTAATGCATCAGCAATTGCTTGATGATCATGAGGGTCCACAAGCAAACCATTGTTGAGGGCCTAACATTATAACAAAGAATCAGAATGTCTTGATTACAACTAAGAAAATAGTACATGTTGAAAAATATAGGAACTTCCTAGTATGGACATTGTAACTCAGTATGATATATATAGTTAATTTTTCAATTACCCGATTAATGTCAACCGGTCCACCATTTTTAGTGGCCACCATTGGCAGTCCATGTGCAGCTGCCTGAGCGAGTTTAAACACATATTTAATAACACTATAACATTAAAATGTGAATATGTCACCAAAGTAGTCAGTTAAAACTTACCTCAATTAAAGTAAGACCAAAAGGTTCCACTAAAGCAGGATTTATGAAAACTCCCTGAGAAAAATATCAAACTAGTTAGTTGGCTAGCTATATCATTAAGACTGCAGAAGAAGTGTGTTTTGTACATATATTCTACATACCTTTGTTTTAGCAGCAAATCTATATATCTCAGGTACATCAGATTGTCTATGATGTTTAGGGTATGCGACATGTCCATATAGGTCATATTTGTCGATCAGTTTCAACACAGTTGTGAGAACACTGCCACTCCCAGAAGACATATCTTCTATGTCATCTCTGTTTCCCATTATAAGGGTCTGTTTAGAAACATATTAGTCATTTCACAATTGCTCAATCATATTTTCCACCAAGTGTGGCAATTTAATTATGTTAAGTTGTTACTTACAAGATTAGCTAGTTTTCTTAAGGATCGGCATTCTCCAAAAGCCTTTAATAGAGTTGTTATGTTCTTCTTTGGATCTGGCCTTGATAAGGCTAATATCATAGGCTTGTGAGGATTTGTGAAGAAACGCATCACCTGCATAATGTTATTAGTTTCAAGTCAATAAAAGTACTAAGGTGTAATAATAGCAGATATAAGCAAAGCCTCCAAACTTTGTACTATTAGTATTTCATTTTTTTTAATATATTTGGTTATTGTATGACATAGTAATTCTTTGGTTATCGGCTACAACGAGCTAATGATCACGAGGACCCCTAAGAGATTTTGATCTACACTCAAAATCTTGAGGCATATATATTTCTTAGATATCCTTCATTTAACACATTCTTAAGCGACGTATGACTAAACCGCTCACACATGAGCTCCAACACATATTATCACTGTGTAAGTTACTCACTTCTAACCAAATTGAAGGTAAAGCTTTTGGTGAAGTTCCATCCGGACCACCAGTAAGCTGTGAGAGATCCCCATCGACTTCAGGGCCATCTTCTTGTATCACCACATTGCTGAAGTCCATACCAGGAGGGATAACCTGCAGAAATTCCATTTAAGAGATGGTATTGTTCACATAAAACCATCAAAGAGATAACTGATATATGCTATGCAATTTTTACTTGTTTACAAAATCAAGTTTGAAGACCTAAAATACTATGAATTAATTGATGTTATGACAGGTTGACTGTGTAAAAAGTTATACATTGACATTCTTACCGCCATTCTAGGCATGTAACGACCATGACAATTGACACCACGCCTATCACGGGCACGCAAAACTTTCTCAAGCTTGACATCAAATCCATCATAAAGTCCCCATTGTTCATCAATTTCTTGTCTTGTACTAGTGATGACAAGTTCTGCAGCATCCAAGGAAAGCTCTTCTGCTTCTATCCTTCTCATTATCTTATACGTAGAGTTGATATCCTCCCACGATTGGCGCCCTTGCTTAAGAAGTTGTTCTAGTTTGTTTCGTCCAAGTGAATGACCAGTGAGAACCATTGGCACATTCAAAGCACCCGAAAGAAGAGCAGCACTGTCACCAGCATCAGCATAGTGTCCATGAATCACATAAGGCCACACAGGCTGTCCACCACCAACTTGTTCACCCAATACTTTTGACATGTTGAGAATGTGAGCTAAGGCTCCATCTACAAATTCTTGAATGTGAGGCCAGAGAAGTTCTTTCTCGAGATATTTATCGCGTGGACCAAAGGGTATTCTTATGATATATGCACCCCTGCTCTCTCCAGTGCTATCATCCTCATCATTATCATCTGGACCTTCAGATAGCATTTCTGTAGGTTCTCCATAGCTCCAATCAATATCAGGAGATGATATTTGGCGCGTGAAGAGATCTACTCTATATACTCCTGGCGTTTTCGCAAGTGCACGAGCAAGTTCTACCACATATTTAATCTGTGAGAATACATTAATTGTTATCAACTAAATGAGAGCAACAAAAGAACTTATTCTATGAATATCAAATACCTGTCCGCCAGTATCAGAATCTCGGCCTAGCTCCATGTTTTCTCCTCGAACCAATCCATGCAAACTGTAAAAAAGCCAAGGTCATACTCAAACATTGCATGTACATAGTATATGATCTCAGCTTCCACTATAGCAATATTAACCGGTATTCCTTTAAACATGTATATATTAGGAGAGATATGAATTCATAATATGATTATGTGGATCTGATGAGTTCAAAAATAAGAATAGTATACCTTAAGAGGATGATATAAAGTTTCTTCTCCTTTTTGTCATCAGACCACAGTTCCAATTTAGAAGTATGCCTCTGAAGTCTATTCTGTTGAGTCTCAATTTGTATTATCTCCCCAATGCCATCTCCCTTTTCTCCTTCTGACAACTCTTCAGACAAATCCTCGGTTGCATCCCTTCGTCCTTGTTCTCTTTCCCATCTTCTGTATGCCAACCTTTGAAGTTCTTCCCCTTCCACCTACAAAGGTTGTGATTAGTATTATTATAAAATAAGTTTTCAACCCAACAATATTTGATGACTCAAGAATCTATTCAATTTTAGAACTTGAACTGCCTCAGAGTTTTTTGGCAGTGTCCTCCAACCAAATCAAACAAAATAAATGGGCAACATCAACTTAATGCACACATACAAATGACTAACATATGAACTTTGAATTATACCTTTGTACTTACTAAACTAAGGGACCATGCAAATTAGCCTAATAAAAGAACAAAAGCAAAATTAATTTTGTCTGGACATACATGATATGGCCCAGACATGGCTCAAGTGTTTGAGCTGAAATACTCAAAAAATTTAGAAAGTGTAGAGTTCAAACTTTGGTTACTAATATAACATACTAACAACTAATATTTGTCTATAAAATTGTTCGGATATATGTGTATATGATGGATGAACATGTCATATATGTTTATGAATGAAAATTGGCAATTAAGTTAGATAATAATTGAATGAAAAAAACCTTCTTCTTCTTGCGAGCAAGATGCCAAATACGCCAACACATGTTCTCTAGTCTTGAGCTACGTTCTCTTGTATTACGAGTGGCGACAACCTTAAGCCATGTACGATGAAGATCAGACTCATCAACAGCACTCACTACTTCTTCAACAAAATACTTTGTTGGATTGAAATGATCACCACTTTCTCTCGCTGCAGCCGCCACCCTTTGCTGCTCTTCCACGGTGGTAGAAGCACCACCGCCGGTCGATAGTATAGCCTCAAGGTAGCCATTAATCCACTCATTACCAGCCATTAATCACAACCTTTCTTTGTATTATGTAATGTAACACTACTATATATTTTACAATATTCTTAAACTCAAGTACTCATTCTAATGTGAAGTATGTTTCTTGAATGTTACATGATCGACATGGCTTATCTTTATGTAATGTTTTGTGTGCAGTGTTAGAGAACCACATGCAATGAACGATGTATATTGCTCATTTTTGGTTCAAATTTGTGTGTTGCGCATTGTGTTGTCTGTTGTGTTAGTTAGGCACCGTATCTTATTAACATTATTCCTTATTCTTCTCATTTCGTTTGTAAGCAATTTTTTTAATTTAACTATTTTTGTTAATTACAATTAATTTTTAATATTGTAATAAAAATGAATAAAAAACAAGATTATAAAAAATATAATTGTATCTTTTAAATTATCCTTAACGTAGTCCCGGTGAGCTTAACTCCCTGTGAGTTTAGTTGAATTGGTAGGACATTGTATAATACATGTATGGATCGAAGTTCAAACTTCAAACACCCACTTATCTAGTATAAGAGAGGTGAATTTCCAGCTTAGTACTAAGCTGATTGACCAAAAACCTATCATTCATGTAAACTTTTTTTTGAAAGGCATTCATGTAAACTTTTGTTTACAAATGCATTCATGTAAACATGTTTTTTTTAAAAGAACATTCATGTAAACATTTTACATGATAAAAGAGTTAAGAAATAAAGTATAAATTAAAAGAGTTTTTAAAAAATGATATCATTAGGTAAAATAGTTAAATTTTATTATATTTTAAACTATATAGTAAATATCAAAATTATATATAAAATAAAGTAAAATAAAATAGTTAAATTTAATTATATATAAACAACTAAATAATGCTTTTTTGTTTATAATTATGGGACAATAGAGAATAGTTGTTTTGTTTGAGGATATTTTTTTTCGTGTAAACTGATTATTCCCTCGAAGGTTTTTAAGGTTGAATTTGAATTAAAATCCTTGATTAAGTTAGAAGAAACATATGTCATCTCATTTAAAAGTTATTTGATATTGAAATTTTTTCTTTGAAAGAGCTTATGTTAATAATGTTATTAAATTGATGACGGTTGAGATCAAACTATTGATCCTTTTATCTCTCTATTTTTAACTCTCTCATCTCAACCATTAAATCATCCATGTATCCTTTTGTTTGAGTATTGAGTTGATGATTTGGGAAGGAAGAAATATTTTGTTTTTTATTTTTGTTTTGAATTTGGGAAGGAAAGGTTGTTATGATACGTACTTTTCTATGTTTTCCGTTTCCCAATGTGATCATGCAGCTTGTTTCCTTCCTATATAACCCTACATGTTCATTTATTATATCCTTAAGTCTTTGTGCTGTTTTTTTATTTCTTTTTTATAAATTCAATTGTTTTTATCATAATTTTCATGTATATATAACACTAAAAATTATTGATAATCTACATGCTCGTGTTGTTCTATAAAGTTGTTGTGTCATTTGTGTGAGCAAGGAGTATCCTCTACTCAGCATGGTTAAATATCTTTCAACAAACAGTGTTCCATAAGTTATAAGTACATCATTATGAACATTCGACCACTTACAAGCAATTCAATTATCTATCAATTATATCACTAAAATTAATTATGTCTTCACTAAAATAACTGTTAATTAATTTTGCATCAAAGTTAAACTCATAATTTATGAATTTCATTTTCGTTTTTTTTTACATGTTTTCTTTAGTGGAGAAGGTAATTTTTATTCGATGCACGAATGTCATTAAATATGGACACTTCTTGTTTGAAATTTTAATTTGTCATATTAATTACTATGAGCGTTTAACTCATTTTGATAGACCTCATCGCCGGTCATTTCTTTATTAAAATAAATAAATGGTATTAACAATCTCTTTCTAACATATTTTCTAACATTCACTCTATTATTAAATAAATTTATATGCTTCTTGTTATTTTACGTGAGATTCATTTTTAAAAGATAATATCGACATAAATTACATCTAATAAAAGAGTAGTTATTTGAGATAACGTTAGAAAGATTTTTTTCATAGCACTCATCTTTAAAAATATTGCAACTGGTTTGTGTTGTCAATCAGCACTGAGCACTCACGTACAGCCAGGCCTATGATGTTGAACAAAATGGGTTATAAATAAAGGCAACCCTCCATCGTCCGTGTTTGATGCAAAAGTTTGTGGCAAATGAGCCATCATCCCATCAAGTGGTAACCACATTCAACCAAACTTTATCTCTTTGCCTTCATTGTTTTCAAGCCTTTTACACCAATATTCCTTTTAGATATACTAAATAGTAATTTATTGTACCAAATTTTAGTTTCAAGTGATTTCATCCCACACATGTTGTGCTCAGCAATCAGACAAAGTACATTGCTATTTGAGGGATAGTTGGCGATACCAAACAGATTCATCACTAATGCTTGCGTCACTTGTTCTTGTTTGTTTGTTATACAAAATAATTCCCTAATTCCCATTCCAAATAATAATTAAGTTAAAATAATAAGAGCAACTAATAAAAGACTCGTGCAATGCACCAGTCGCGTAACATTACAATAACTATATAAGAAGGAATTACATTGTTAATATTGTAAAATGTTTAAAAATAATAATTGAAAATTATCAACATTAACATAATGTTTTTTTTATTAAAAATATCATATGTAAAAATCCGATAAATATTTGCACTATGTTTATCATATGTTTCTTCAAACGTGTTTTGACCAGATTATTAATCAAATTTTCAAAACAGTTGTGACATATATTATTAAGATGGCATAATTGAAAATGAAAAAATAAAATAAATGTAAAGAGACAAGATACTAATTCTCAGTTATTTAACACATTTGACTAATTGATCAATAGTTTCATAGTACACTTACATTAAAATAATGGTTTCTAAAATAAATTATTAGATACCTAAAGTTAAATATGTAGTGGAAGATGATGGAGGGGGAAAGGAGGGTGGAGTAAGATTTGTTTCCTCTCGAATCCTAAGAAAGGAGAGGAAGGGTAAAACTAAATTTGGTGGGAGAAGGAAACTCTGATGAGCAACTTAAATCTAGACGGAGGTGCCAATTTGTAAAGTGGGACATTGCCTTTTGACCATTCATACTATCCCTACAAGATTAGATGACTTTTTGTATGAAAGGCCAACGGTAGAACATTGTAGAAGAAAATTATAAAAGAGAAGAAGAGAATGTGAGATGGAATGAGAATTTGTGAAGGATGGGTGAGAATTTGTAGGGGAAATTTGTGAAGAATGAGTTCATAGAGTGTAACAATCCATCAATGCGGGTAAAAAAAAAAGGTCAAGTCTTGGTGATCAGCCCAAAAAACACATGTTCAATGAGGCAGTCTTACTGACCAAACAACTGTCCATATTCTGAACTGGTTCGGACCATATGATCTGAAAGATATCAGAATTGTTTGGATTGTATAATTCAAATTGACCCTACACTGTGTTAAAACTTGTACTTTATAGGTTTTCGGACATTGTTTTTGGTGGTGTTACATTGTAACAAGCAAAAAAGAAAAGGAAAAAAAAAACAAAAAACTAACTAGCTAGATTGTCTTTTAAAAGGAGAGACTCTAAGCCAGCTGGAGGACGAGTCCAGTGAGCTGAGTAAGCGGAATAGGAAGTCTCCTTGGCCATAAAGTTAGCACAAATGTTCTGCTCCCTTAAAATATGAACTAAATTTACAGTCTCATGATGTAAGGCATCCGTGATTTCTGGTAACAATGCATACACATGCAAACTTGCATTTTCCAAGTTGTGAATAAGATTCACCGTTTCTAAACAATCACTCTCACAAAGAATGTTGGTACATCCAAAATTATAACAAGTAGTAATCACAAGTTGAATAGCACGAATATCCGCCATGAGTGCATCGCTGCCATTTTCAAAGTGAGTGAACCCTGCTATCCAGCTACCATCATGGCCACAAACAACTCCACCGGCTCTTAGACGGGGGATGTCTTCAAGAAAGCTGCCATCCACATTAACTTTGATAAGACCCTCAAGATCTGATTTCCAACGCGGTAACATTTGATCCATAAGACATTTAGTAATAGCTTGAAATGGATTTGGGACACTAGTGTTTGTCATAGCTTGGTATAGAATATCACGAGTTCACAGTGTGTAAATGCGTCATATTTTAATCATCATGTTTTTTTTTATAAAATCATTTATTTGATTGAAGATTTATTACCGTCTTTAATAATCTGATCTAAAAAAAACTAATCTCATTTTGACATTTCACAAAAAATTTAGATGTACACATTATGATGATATGGCAGACTCGCATAATAGATTAAAATGTTAGTACATATTTATAACCAAAAACTTTCTTTGAAGGAAAAAAAATCATTTTTATCAAGATTGATATAATTGAATTATGATTACTCATGTGATTTATTTATTACTATAGTCGTATGATTCTTCTCCATTGTTTGGTGTAGTATTAGTTCTTTCTCATGCTTTGTATTGCTGACTGGTAAAAGTGAAAAGTGTTTCATTAACTTCAACTTCTGAAGCCAAAAATTACATCTAAATTATATTACATGTACTGTTATTTTGTCTATTTCAAGGTTGTTGCAAATTAATCAATGTATAAATTTTTATCTCAATTATTAATTTCGATGGCAGACTTATACCAGAAACATTATGATTGCAATAAATCTATTCTAAAGGCTGCCTCATATTATGGTGCGTACATGATGCAACGCCGATATAAGGGAGAGTAACTTGGAGAATTAACCTTCATGTATTTGCAGTAAAAAAGAAAATCATTCCACTATAAATCACACGAGTAAACCAATGTGAATGTTAGCGTCGCGTCACTTAAGTCACGTTGGAAAGTATTTTCATATGACAGTGAGCAAGTTTGGATAGGAGAAGAGCAATTTCCTATCTATATTGCCCATAACGGTGAACCTTTATTACATAGGCCCGTTCTAGGAAGTTAATTTCCTTTTAGTGCTACTGCTGCTACTGACACTACCACTACTGCTGTTATATACACTCAAACATGTGATGTTTTCTCAATCCAAGCAATGCATACACAACAAATCAATTTCAAAATAAATCTAAGCAACATCCAAATCATGTAATCAGTCATGAATCACTAAGGTCTTTATTATGGTTGTAATGTGATCATGAGTTCACAGTGTGTGATCATCATGATTTTTTTTATAAAACATTTTTTATTGAAGATTTATCATCATCTCTACTAGTTTCATCTAAAAAAATATGTTCTCATTTTGGCATTTTACAAACAAAAAAAAAAAGTACATTTCATATCACTAAATATAGAACAGCATGTTTATATTTGAAATAAAAATAAAATATTTCAATTTATATTTATCATTGCTCAATTTTTTTTTTAAAGCACCAACTTAATTCCAAACATTATATTCAAATAGTTTTTCAGTTTTTTGTTTAAGTGGTTATTTCAAGAATTTGAATTTAAAATTAATATTTTTTTTTATTAACTTTTAGAATAAATAATATTCTACTTCAAACAAAAAAAATCTACTTAAAAAAAAACTAGATGAAAGAATAGATAATATTTAAATTAATGTCCCCATGAGTTTAGCTCAATTGATAGGGACATTGCATAATATATGCATAATATATGCAGGGGTCAAAGTTCGAACCCCAGACACCTTACTTCTCCACATTTAAAATGTTTGAGCTCCAGCCGCTAGACTACTTGACAAAAAAAATTATATGTAATTTTATTTTATATGATATAATATATTTGACTTAATTGAGTCAAAATTTACATTTGACTTGATTATAATTATTTCCACTAGTAACAAAAATATCACCAACTTAAAACAATTTTAGTCAAATATAGATAAAAAAAAAAGAGTAATAGATAATACATTTTTTATATTTATAATTTAATGAATAACATTCAACTTATATGTAATCTTTTTGGTCAAAAACAATGAATAAATTCAACTTATATGTAATCTTTTTGGTCAAAAACAATGAATAATATTCAAGTTATATGTAATCTTTTTGGTCAAAAACTTGTGTGTAATCTTATTTTATACCGTATATCATAGTTGACTTAGCTTGAGTAAAAACATAGATTTGACTTAATTATATTTATTTATACTATTAACAAAAAAACTGCACACTTGATATAACTTGTGTGTTATATATATAACAACCTAACTGACTAAGGCTTACTCAATCCCACATAATCGGTCTGCAAAGGTTAAGAATATAACAATTACAATACAAACATCATGAGATTTCAATTTATTTTTCTTATCCTTGTTATTTTGTTTGCCTCATTGCCCTCAAATCAAGCCATACGACCAATCCAATCGAGCCCTGTCAACATCAATGATTCATACGTGATTAATATCACAACTTTTGCTGTTACCGAGTACAACAAGCAAAATACTGAAGCAAAACTGGTGTTCGAGAAACTCCTCAATGGTGTAATTGATACTTTGAACGATGGGATCAATTACCGCCTCACCCTTTCTGCTAACAATGGTTCAACTTCTAATGATTATGGCGCCATTGTGTTGGAGAAGCCATATGAGCACTTGAGGAACCTCACTGCCTTTGCACTTGTTCAACATGCTTAAACCATTACATTTTGTTTTTTTATAAGATCACATAGAAGTAAAATTTTATGTATTGTATTTCATAATGGATTATGGATCTATATATAATATTACTTCCTTGGAAATCCATATAAACTATTTTACTTTGAGTGTCTATGAATTTTAGAGAGGAAATTGCTGATATATTTGAAATGGGGTAAGTAACATAGTTGACAAACGAGTAAAGATCATGTTCGACTATAAACTGGTGTTTTTCATAGCTTGGTATAGAAAATCACGAGTTCATAGTGTGTGAATGCGTCATATTTTAATTGGCATGCTTTTTTTTTTAATTGAAGATTTATTACCATCTTTAAAAACAAATCTAATCTAAAAAAATTAAACTTATTTTGGCATTTTACAAAAAAATTAGATGTACACATTATAATGATCGTAGACTCGCATAATGGAATAAAATGTTATAAGCAAAAACTTTTTTTTTGGGGGAAAAATATCATTTTTATCGAGTAGAGACAAAGTTTCTCAATTTGTTTTTGTTCGTAATCAGGTTTTTTTCGTGAGGCAACAAACTTACTTGAAGGGTATGAATTGAAAAACAAAGGCATAAACACACTTTTGGCCACCCTATATTTGCCATCGTATCAATTTTGGCCCCCTAGCAAAAAAAATGTAATTTTAACCCCTTAATTTTCCCAACTATGCTGAGAAGTCGTCATGTGTCTCAAAAAATGGGTCATAATCGCAACTATTTTGCAAAGATAAAGGGTCAAAAGAGCATATTTTCTTAAACATGACAAAATATAGGGTAAAAGTTGCATTATTTTTTGTTTGGAGGCCAAAATTACTACGATGGCAAACATAAGAGGTTAAAAGTGTGCTTAAGCCTAAAACAAAATTCATTAAATTTATTTTTTTTAAAAGTAGTTATAACTCCTTTCTAAAATAGATAATATACTCCTTCAAAAAATATATAATATTTGTTGCAACTATATAATTAAATTAATAAATATTCAACTTATATTTAATCAATTCGAATAAATGACTTTTTTTAAAATAAGAAAAAAAAAGTGTGTGATCATGTTGTGTGGATATTTTAGTCCATGAAGTATCATCTAAGTAAAAGCTTGATTTTCTTTGTAATCGCAAAGGATATATAAAATGGGGTAACATAGTTGACAAATGAGTAAAAATGATCATGTTCAACTATAGACCAATGTTTTTCATAGTCTGGTCTAGAAGAAAAAAAAATCACGAGTTCACAGTGTGTAAAGCGTCATATTTTAATCATCATGTTTTTTTAATAAAATAATTTTTTTTGTTTGAAGATTTATTACCATCTTTAATAATCTGATCTAAAAAAATTAATCTCATTTTGGCATTTCACAAAAAAAATTAGATGTACACATTATGGTGATATGGTAGACTCACATAATGGATTAAAATCTCATTCAAGATTGTAGTAAAATGTCTATCATAGCCGCTAAGACAAATTTTGTCGGTTTAGGTTTAGATCCTTATATTTCTAACATTTGATGGTGCACACAAAGAGGTAGGAACTACGTTAGACTTATAGGAAAGTAATTGTAACTTCGAAGTTACATAAGATGTTTGCTTCTTCTTTTTTTTTTTTTTCGTTTTTAGGAGCCAACTGAAAAGTAATCGCAACCCCTTTTTATTTTTATTTTTTAAGAATAATCTCATCCCCGATTGTTTATTCTTTATCAGAGAAGTTTATTTGTCCTGGCATTAGATTTGAGCCTGTTTCATTTGATGTATCACTGAATTTTGGGACCTTTTGTTGTTTCTAAACTGTTATGTATTTTCTATTTTGGAGAATTGATTAGATTGTTTACATGTAACACAATCCTTGTATTGTACTCTTGATGTTATTTAATACTCCATTTGTTTTAAAATAAGTGTGGTTTTAGCCAATTGCATACAAATTAAGGAATAAAATGAAATAATCATTAGACATAACAATTTTACTAAATTGCTCAAGAAAAAGACAAACTTAAAGTTGCACTGAAAATTGTGCGGAAGAAAAGTTGAAATATTTATTGAAGGTAAAGTTGGGAGAAAAAAAATTAAAGTTGTATTGGAAATGTAAAATGACATTCATTTTAATATAAGGTTGTGATTGTCTAGAAATCTTAACTCAATTGACAAATGTCGAAATTGTAAAGTCGAACGTCGTGATCTGGGTTCGAACCGGAGGCTTCACAATTATGTGTGAGTTTAAAATTCAGTGGCTTACCACTTCATCTAAGACTAAAAATAAAAATAAGGTTGTGATTTTGTGACAAATTAAAATAATTAATAAAGATCATTTCATTTTTCTCTTCTCTTTCTATCTTGTATTTTTCCTCTTAGTTTTTTTTTTTTTTGAGGTACATCTTAGTGTTGTTATGGGCTTTAAGTAAGTACAAAGAAGATAAACTTATAAATCCTGCTCTTTATCCAAACGATTTTGCTCATTCTCAAGTGAAATGACCAAAATACAATTACGTGACTTAAGTCACGTAGCGTGAGTTAACTCACGCTACGTGTTGTTATTAGCCCAGACAAAAGCTCGTTCTGCCTCATTTTCAAACAACACAACACACAAATCTCAACTCTCTCTCAAATTACACAACTCCAAAATCCCTTCAACTTCAAATCAAACAACACTCCAACAACAAGAACAAGTAAGCTTTCACTTAAATTGTGTTGGTAAGATATATTTTTTCACTTAATCTAAAAAAATTTAGGTTTAGTGTTTTGTTAAAATTTTAATTTTTTTGCAAGAAATGATAGAATGTTACATGCAAATGACTTATAGTGCTTAATTGTTATGATGTTTAGATGTTTGCATGATTCTGTTAGATTTTTTACACTTAGATTGGATTTTTTTAGATTTAGGGTTTGTTTAATTTTTTTTATTTTTTATTTTTTGCAAAATATGATACAATGTTGCATGCAAATGAGTAATATTGCTTAATTATTTAGATGTTTGCATGTTTATGTTGTAGTTATCATTTTTAGGGTTTATGTATAATTTGCACCCCAAGTGTTTGATGAAATGTTTGAATGAGTTTTTCATTGATTGTTTTTAATTTCTTATTGTGTAGATTTGAAACAATGGCCGGTTGGATCGACGTTCATGCACAATTCAACGACGGAGAATTGAGAGCACAACATGTTTTGGGAGCATAACATGTTCCAGTAGATCGATATGCGTGTAACGTTGCTGAGATCAACTGAAGATATTATCAAAAGTTTGATTCCGCCAGAAGATCGTCATTAAATTCGGGAATGCACCTTCCAACTACAACAATTATCTTCCAATGGATGGGGTAATTCAAACTTGTCAAACGACAGTTACCAAGCATTCACCTGGAAGTTCTTTTGTTCCATTCAAAAGGTTAAATTCTTGTTGGCTTCGTTTAAATGATGGTATTGAAGTGTCAAGGTCTGGACCTCATTCAATTGACACTTGGATACTATAATTTAAAACCAAGACCAACAAGAATTTAACGTTTGGAATGAAACAATAAAAATTCCGGGTGAATGCTTGAGAGCTGCTGTTTGGCAAGTTTGAATTTACCCCATTCATAGGTAAGATAATTGTTGTAGTTGGAAGATGAATTCTCGAATGTAATGTAATGTAATATAATGTAACTTTCATTCAAATTTATTCAATACGCAATTTTTATTCAAATTCACGCTGAGTTTAATTAGTATTTATTTATTCGAATTTACGCTGAGTTTATTTGGTCACTTTTTTTTCGAGGTTATTCTAAATTATGAGTTTTTGTTGAATGAATGAATGGTTATTCCTATGTATGAACGAACGAAGGAACGAAGCTTAACAGGGAACAAGGCATTAGCTACTGCCTATCTGTTTGGTGCGCAAAGAACTAGTGTGAGTTAACTCACGCTAAGGCTAACACTAGCGTGACTTAACTCACGCTAGGTTGGTCGGTGGTTTAAGTTCAAGAATACATTTTTTTGAAGTTGGTCGGTTATTCCACCTTCAATTTAACTCATCTCTATACACGTTTTTTCATTACGTTACTTTTTTTTCGAGTTTATTCATTACGCTACTTTTTTTTTGAATACATAATTATAAAATAAATACAAATAAAAATAAAGGAATTTTAATTTATTTATTTATTCAATACATAATCATAAACATAAAATAAATGCAAATATAAATACAAATAAAAAACAAAATTAATAAATATAACTCTCGTTTTATTAATATCATTCAAACATTACAATAATAAATACATATATTTTATTTGAATTCACTAATCTACTTATTATCTTTTTACCCTATTCGGTATATAGCAATAGCTCTTGGGAAAAATAGTGATCAATCCTGTTGGGGAAAAACACATCAAGATCCCTTGAGGTAAATTTAAATTTGGTTCCTTTTATACCCCCATGATGACACTTTTTACCTACGGCAAAAAGATTTTGGGAGTAAAAGGAAGCAAACCTAATTTTACCTCAAGAGATGATGTCTTTTTCGCCAACTCGACCGACCACAATTTCCCCAAGAGCTACTAGTATATACCTAAAGGGGTATAAAGAGCCTAGAGAGACTAAAAAAGCAAAAAAAAAAACAAAAATAAGAGAAAGAGGGGGAGAGAGAGAGAGAGAGGGGGGGGGGGGGGGGGGGAGAGAGTGAGAGGAGATAATGTGAGGAAAATAGAAAGTTTGTGAGCATATTTATAGGTAAAAATGGTAACCTAGTTTGTATCTACCATAAATATGGTCAAAAAAACGTGTAAAAATGATTAAAAACGTGTTAATTGAATGTTGAAAACCTGATCAAAGTGAAAAAACGTGTGTTCTTCAGTTTTGACCACCGGCCAACTAGCGTGAGTTAACTCACGCTTATTTTTTTTAAATTAACACTAGCATGACTTAAGTCACGCTGCGTGACTTAACTCAGTTTAAGTTTACACCAACGTGACTTAAGTCACGTAAATGCATTTTGGTCATTTCAATTAGGAATGAGCAAATTTGTTTAGATAAAAAGTAGGATTCTATCATCATTGATAGCTTTTTCAAGCGATGATGAAATTATTGTATCATGGTATTAGTGTCTCATTATTAGGAAGACATTCTAAATTTAGTTTTTCAAAATGCTCCAAGCTAGAAAATTCACTTTTATTTATAAAGATTTCTTTAAAAATAACAAATGTTAGTACTATTATAAGTATTCTATTTCAAGTTTTTCAATAAATAAAATATTGAAGATATTTTTTAGGAGACAAAATTCAAAGATATTTAACACGGTTTTCTAAAGACAAAAACATACTTTTCAATCTGGAAATAAAATTCGTTTAAAATTGTATGATTGGGAAACCAAAGTTTAAGTGTAGGAAGGAAGGACAGCTAAGAAACATGACAAAAGGAAACTCCATTAATAAAGTAAAAGCAGTGAAACACCATTTTAATTCGAAACTGTTTGAGATGTTAACACTATAACTTTTTAATTAATCAAAATTCCTTCCCTAAAAAAAAATAATCAAAATTGTAGATATATCCTCAAGTGTCTCTTTGTTGTAGATTTATAGACTAAATTGATTAACGAAAAACACAATTAAACATTAAAATGATTAAGAAAAAACACATTATATTTGATAATTAAAATGACTAATTAAAAAGACATTTCAAAATGACTATGATATCAACTACTCACACATGTGACATGCCATCGGTCACACCCCTGCACTGATGTTGGAGGTTCGGTCCTCAACACCCCGACTCGTAACCAAACTACTCACACATTCAACAATAAAGGATGATCATAAATTAAAAGTAAAAGTGTTATTAGTATATAGTTTTTATTGTATTTTTTTGACGGTTGATCAACGGAAATATTGGTGGGACCAGCCAGTGGTAGACAGCAATAACATCCTTGTCTATGAAGCATCCAAAGCCACCTCATTATTCTTATTCTTAATCTAATCTAAATATCTAATCCTATAAAAGAGTATCTACCTCACATAACATTTTCATGTGTTCAAATATTCCATGGAAGACCAAACCAAAGATATTAGAAAGAGTAGTTTGAGAAAGCGTTTGATGGGAAAGAAGAGTAGTATGTTATGGTTGAAGAAAATGAAGAAAGAAATTTGGCCATGGAAATTCTCTGTGTTTAGGTGGAAACGACTTGATCATCTTCAAACGACATTCATGGATACTGTTGTTTTTAGGATACTCTCTGTGGCTGAAGCTGTTGTTCTTGTCTCCACTGTTTGCTTCTTCTATCTTTGTTGTGGCTGCCATTTCTGATTTCTAGCTGAATGAGTAATCTCATATGTATTTGAATATTTCATTAATTAATTATTTGTTAACAAGTTTAACTTGTTTTGTTTATTGGTGGAAATTGATTATGTGGATTTCTCGTAAATAACATTGTGGGTACACAAAGCTTGTAAATAACATTCTTGGATTATGTGGATTTCTCGAAAATAGTCTTACATTATTACTATTATATAATTGGATTTTAACTTTTAAGTTCTTACTGCGATTATATCATTGAAGCTCTTACTGCGATTATTTTAAGCACTTAAGTTTGTATTTTGCCACTATGTGGTGAACTATGTATGACTATTTTCGCAATATCTTTTCATCATTAATCTTGTTTCCGAGTCCAATCCTCTAGACTCAGTCCAACAATGCAACTAATTAATTTCCCAATAACGTTACATGCTATTGTGGTCCCATACATTGATGAAGAGTCGTCTTACACTAGGTCAAACGTTCATATCCATTCTCAGTGAGATTTTAAATCCATTTTACAAAATACTTCAAAGTTCATTAAAATTTTACTTCAATGAAGAATCTTATATACAACCATCACGAATAACCATGAAGTTCACCTAGTCCCATGACATAATTATAATTATATCTAATTATTATTATAGATAATATTCTTCGGAAGAAAAAAAAAAGTAATATACCATTTTTTTTTATGATTATAATCAAATGAATAATATTCAAAATTCTTATTTTTATTATGGATTTGAGTAGTTAATAATGAATAAAGTTACAAAATCCCAAATTTTAAATTTTAAGTTGGGATTTTGACAACAATGCTCAGGGCCGGCCCTAGGCATAGGTCGGGAGTGCGACGGCCTAGGGCCCATGCCTGTAGGGGGCCCTAAATTTTTTTTTACTAGAGGGGGTGTATATAGCAAGATCTGGATTGTGGGGGGTGTCTGTAGTAAAATACACCAACAGACAAGCCCAAAGAATTGACATGGAAGACTGGGCTGTATTGTTTTGGCCCTTTTGGTGCAATTTGTTATATATACTCTATATAAACCAAAGTTCTCTCTTTACACCCTCCCAAATAAAACTTTTGTTCATAATAATGTGCCAAGAAACTTGTGATATTTTTTGGGGCCCTTTGTTCCTAATAATGTGTCTCACTAATATTAAAATATTTTTGATATTTATTATCTAGAAAATTGGAAAAATCTTCACAACTAAACAAATTATATTTTAGTTGAAAAATGATCATATTAGAGAAATTTCAGTCTACTTCGCAAGAGCAATTGTTCTCCAATTCTATGGTATTTTGTTTAGTTTTGGTTTCTATGGAGTATTTAATTTATTTGAAGATGTTGCTGAATTTTTTTTTATCCTGTAGTGAAAAGCGAGGGAAAAAAACGAAATGAAACGCTAATAAAATCATAACAAGAAACTAAAAAAGTTTATGATATATTGTCTAAGGGGCCTTCTTTTCAAAGTATGCCTAAGGCCCCGAAAGTGCTAGGAACGGCCCTGACAATGCTTCCCTCCCATTCCTCTCCCACTCCCTTGGCCACTCCCTCTAATCCCTCGACCATCACAAATTCTCATCCTTTTCCAACTCAAATTTAACATGCAAGTGCAAATAAGTGATCCTTGGAGCAAATGAACCACATGCAAACTTGATTTTCCTTCCTCTCTACTCCTTGGCCAAAGCTTTTCCCTTGCTCTCCTATCGTGAAGTTTCAATCCATTCAGCATAGGAATGTTATTGCATGCTTGGTTTCTTGATTCTTTGGATCAAGCAGTGAAGGAGGAAGCAGAAGCTTAGGTTTGGGTACTGGAGAGTTGGAACTTAAACTGTTGAAAGTGTCCATATTAATGAAGGTGAGTTCCTTAGAATAGAATCGTTTGGTTAGTTTAGATTGTCACGTGTATGACAAACTTATATATATATATATATATATATATATATATATATATATATATATATATATATATATATACCGCCCCAAATATTAACGTATGCAATTTGCCTTTGTTTTGACTAAGAAATTGAATTTTTAGCTTTATGTAACCGGTTTTATATATACATGGTAGGTTATGTAACACCCTAATTTTTAATATTAGTTTATTGGTATTATTATTATATGATATTAATTTTAATAATATTGATTTGTTTGATATTATTAATTTAAATATTCGTATTTATTGGAAGAATAGATAAGGAGAAAATAGATGGGTTGGTTAGTTAGTAAAAGAGTGAGAGAAAATAATTTTTAAGAAGAAAATAACTTTTTTGGTGAAAATAAGAAAGTGGGGTGCAGATAGTAAATATGTCTAAAGTTTATGTGAGAAAATAAAAATAAATAAAATCTGAATTTGTTAAAAAGATTAAGTGAAAAACAAACTCAATTGATGATTATAAATAGAGGAGAGCATCTCTTATTTCTTAAAGTTAACCTATGACGCAGTATTAACCCTAGGTTTAACCTAATTTTTTCACTCTTATTTCTTAAAGTTAACCCGTGACGCAGTATTAACCATAGATTTAACCTAATTATTTCTCGTGACTTTACTATATTAACCCTCTTATTTCTTAAAGTTAACTCGTGACGCAGTAGTAACCCTAGATTTAACATAATTATTTCTCGTGACTTTACTATATTAACCCTATATTTAATTTATGCAAAATGTCATCTCTTATTTCTAAAAGTTAACCCGTGACGCAATATTCGCCCTAGATTTAACCTATTTTTTTCGCGTGACTTTACTATATTAACCCTAGATTTAATTTATGCAAAATGTCATCTCTTATTTATAAAAGTTAACCCGTGAGGCAGTATTGACCCTAGATTTAACCTAATTTTTTGCGTGACTTTACTATATTAACCCTAGATTTAATTTATGCAAAATGTCATCTCTTATTTCTTAAAGTTAACCGTGATGCAGTATTAACCCTAGATTTAACCTAATTTTTTTGCGTAACTTTACTATATTAACCCTAGATTTAACCTAATTTATTCGCGTGACTTTATTATATTAACCCTAGATTTAATTTATGCAAAATGTCATCTCTAATTTTAACCTAATTTTTCCCTCCACACTTTTGCATTTAATATTTATCTAAATACTAAAATTATGTTCCTAATTATAAGCTGTTTTTTTTTAAAAGGAATAACCGTTAACCCATCTCGCTATACTTATCCTAATCTTTTACTTATAATTCTTAATCCGTCTCGCTATACTTAACATATTATGTTAAGTTACTTATAAATGTTAATCCGTCTCGCTATACTTAACCTATTTTAAATTAATTTTTCCCCCACACTTTTGCATTTAATGTTTATCTAAAGTAAAATAAAATTATGTTCCTACTTATATGCTCTTTTTTTTTTTTGAAATCTCTTACTTATAAATGTTAACCCGTCTCGCTATATTTAACCTAATTTTTCCCTCCACACTTTTGCATTTAATGTTTATCTAAAGTAAAATAAAATCATGTTCCTATTTATATGCTGTTTTTTTTTGGAAAGGAATAACCGTTAATCCATCTCGCTATACTTAATTTAATCTCTTACTTATAAATGATAACTCATCTCGCTAATACTTAACTTAATCTCTTACTTATAAATGATAACCCGTCTTGCTATACTTAACCTATTATGTTACGTTACGGTATCAAAGACGATGTCATGGAAAATTATGTTATGTTATACTCGTCCATGCTTCTTAATATTATGAAATATTATATGACAATCATAACATTGATCTAAACTATTTTGCTACATATTACAGTAAAATATTACTTTCCATACGACCGCTGCAAATTAGAGGTAAGGGGGGAGTCTATATTCATCATAAGGGTTGTGTACTCATGTGGGTAGTGAAGGGTTGTTAATTTTCTTTATTTTCTTATTCCTTTGATGAATCTATGATTAAATTTTGATCTATTGAGATTCTTTTTTATGTATACCCTCGGGTCACTGTTATAAGCAAAAATTCACATTTCACATTCATTCAATTAATGATGTATATGGTCTTTATTATAGACCACATACAACATTTAACAAATGAATCTAAAATGTTAATTTTTGTTTATATTAGTGACCGGAGGGTGTATATTTTGTTGATATGTGTTCATCTATGTGCTTAATTTTATTACATGATTGTCATCGAATGTTTTCTTTTATTCATTGATGCCAATGCCTTTAATTTTATTTTTTCGTCGATACCATTATGATTAGCCATGTGATGTCCTTTCTTCTTAGCATATGTTAATCGACACTTACCATTAATTCACCCAATGATTATTTCAAACAAAAAATTATTGATGCCTACATATGTTAATTGTCGACATTAGTGTCATTAGTAATCAGTAAATGCCAAAATAGTTTAAGGGAGTAACAGTATACTAGTATTCGCTACAGGATGTTTTAGTCTTGATAATTTTTTTATAATTATAATCTCTATATGGTTTATTATTAATTAAGTTATTTCCATGTCCATGAGAGCCTTAAGCATGGAAGTTTATAGGTTTTCTCCTTATCATTATTTGGTCAATAATTAATATTTGCCTCTTTTGGTTACTAAAGACATGTCTACAAGAGTTAATTAAAGGAACGGTCTTGGCCGAACAGCTAAGATGGTAAAACAAGAAAAATATAATTTTTGAACACTAAGTTGCTCACATTGTTTGACATTGCTTTATCTACAACTTGATTATATGAAGTTTAGAAGAAAAATATAAAAATAAAAGTGCCATATATATGCATCGACTATCTAATGTTTGCACTATTTTTATTTATTTTGTTCTAGGCTTGGAGTTTTGTGGGTCTTAGTTACCATGTTCGATTATGTCCTTATATTTAATATTTTTAATTTTGATTTTTATAAATAATGTTATGATAAATTGAATTCATATGTTATTTGATGATATATAATTGATGAGTTATTTAACAAAGTGTAATTAAATTATTTGACTATATGTAATTTGTGAATTAATTGTTGATGCGTATATAAAGATGTGAATATTTATTGATGTGTATATAAAGATGTGGATAATTTAAAGATGTGTTATATGAAGACGAAAATATTTAAGCATGTGTTATCTAAAGATGTGACGTTATTGAGTCATATAGAGATGTGCATTGTTGAGTCTTTACTTGTGTTCATGCATTCATGGTCAGTCTTATTTAACGATGTTGTATTTGACGATGGTGTGGACAAAATCAGTAACATATTTGACGACGGTGATAGGTTTGGTACCACATGAATATAGAGTCAAGTTAGAGACATTGCATTCATTGTCAAGCATATTTGAAGATGTAGTATATTTGACGATGTAATATCTATATATAAATATATATTTGAAGATGTAGTATATTTGACGAAGTAGTATCTATATATATAAATTTATAGTTGAAGAAGAGTTTATTTAAAGATGGTGATATGTTTGTGTTTATTAAATGATGAAAGATGATTATTAAATGATGTGAATAATTTATATATGAATATATGATTGTTGATGCTCACATGTTATTATAAGATGTTGATTGATGCCTATTTGATTTTTATTAAATGAAATTTTATATTTAAATGTGAATATTATCTGACTGTGATGCATACATGTCCAACTGTAATTAAAGTGTTCTTTTATCTAGATCTATACATGTGTTTATGCAGTTCTTATCTTGAATATATTATCACCCTCTAGTGGCGGGTTGGGTGCCTGCACCCTTGTGGTGTAGATTTGCAAGAAGAAGAAGTTTAGTAGCAGTTAGTCTCTGAGGATGGCTTTGGAGCTTACTCGTTAATTTACTTATCATTTTTGGGAGTCTTTATTGAGTCGATGCTCTGATCTGTGACAATAGGGATTGGAGATTTATTTTAGGTCAAATGCATCTAAAGGTCCTTTAAGTTTTTCGTTTTTCCCAAAGTGGTCCTTTAAGTTTCAAAAGTCCCTAACAAGTCCTTTAAGTTTCAAAAGTCCCAAACAAGTCCTATTAGTTTTTGAATCGTTTCAAACAAGTCTTTTTAGAGGATGATGGTGATGATTCAGATGATAGCAACAAAGAGCATTATCCACCATTTACCATGCCTAAAAAGATGACTAATTTTAAGTGGGTGTTAGGAGCTAGATTTGGTGCCAAAGATGAGTTCAAGGAAGCAATTACCAACTATGCTATCTACAATAGGACTTGTTTGAAACGATTCAAAAACTAAAAGGACTTATTTGGGACTTTTGAAACTTAAAGGACCACTTTGGGAAAAATAAAAAACTTAAAGGACCTTTAGAAGCATTTGACCTTTATTTTATTTTAGATTAGGTTTTAGAATTCTTTTGAATTCAGTTTTGACGTGGAATTAAAAATGTGAATATTTCTTTGATATTTTGAAAATTATTCCGCTGCGACGTTTAAAATTTAAATAAAGTATTTTTGAATTGAAGAAGATGTGTGACACCCTTATATGATTTATTATTGTTTATATTTTATTTTAGAAAATACATTTTAGGGTTTTGGAGTGTTACTGATTACACTCTTTACAAAGGGCTAGAAAACAATGTTTTGAGGCAGGTAACCGGTTACACCATCACTGATAACCGGTTACCAGTTAGATAACTTGTATAGAAAATGATTTTTTTACATGGTAACCGGTTACACCTTTTATGGTAACTGGTTACCCATTGGCAAAACTCCAAATTTCCTTCTATAAAATGTGTATTAGGTAATTGTGTGTGGCAATCGTTTGTGTATTTTTCACTTAAAAGTGTCAAAAGAAAGCTAAATGGCAATGCATTTAATTAATACGAGAGAATAATTAAAGACTTTTATGAAATATTTAGATGGGATACTTTTTTAATTCGTATAGAATGGTTAGATGGTTAGATATAGTTGATATGACTAGAACCTGATTAGATAGGTTTGATCTGCATATGAAAATATACCGAGACAAAATTATATACATAAAATATATATTCGGATAAGTCATGAACTAGGAAGCTTCATATTATTTTGGATATGAATTTTTTTAAAAGAAAAATCTTCATGACGACAAGAGGAGTTCCAAATCTAACATGATATAATAAGAGTTTATCCAGATAGACAAAGGGATGTTTCGAGACTACTTCACCTGACCATTTCGTAAAATCAACTTAGACTAATTGTTTGTTACACACAAACATTTAAAAATTTATGGAATATATGATTATGATAGAATAATTAAACAAACAGATTACAAACAATTAGTGATCTTAGGTTTTTTCTAGGATAGGTGGAACTCATTGAGACCTTATGTCTCATCCCAATTCTTTTATTTTCTTTTCAGATACATTGGTTGCTCGCGAGAAGGGTAATCAAAAGGAAACTGAATGATTATGTTGCATTGTCTTATAGTAGTAATTTGTTGCTAGTGTCATGTAATATGTACTCATGCATACATAATATATATATATATATATATATATATATATATATATATATATATCTTGTATTCGTCAGTGCATGTTTATTTCAGACAATATTTTGTACTTGTACTCATCAGCTAGTACTTATTTATGGCATTGTATGAGACTTGTATGCGAGTATTTCATTCAAACCTAAATTTGTGTTCTATTTTAATGTATTCAATACTAAGTTTAGCGCTCATATATATTCTAGACAAATTTATTATGAGTGTAACATAAATATATTATATTTTTATAGGAAATAGATGATCTATTTTTTATAATTAAATTAAATGAATAATTATTCAATTTATATGTGATATTTTGTGATATGATTTAATAGGTTTGACTTAGGTTAGTAAAAAACATTACCTACTTGATATAATAACTCGTGGTCATTATAGATAAGAATAAATATTCAACTTATATGTAATCCTCTTTTTTATATTTATTTCGACTAGTAAAATTTAACAACTTTATATGATTTGTGTTCTCCTTTAAAAAAATAAAAACTTGATATGATTTGTATTATGTATATATGTATATATATAACAACCTAACCGACTAAGAACTTACCCACAACAACGTAATTTGTGAAGCTTTAACAATTACAATACAAGCATCATGAGATTTGAATCCCTTGTTTTTATCGTTGTTGTTATGTTTGCATTTGCGGCCACAAATCAAGCTATGCCCATCAACGTCAATGATCCACACGTGTTTGATGTCGCTAATTTCGCTATTACCAAGTACAACAAGAAAACTACTACAGCGAAATTGACGTTAGAGAAAGTCATTGATGCTTTATCATATATTGTGAACGATGAGACTAAATACATCATCACCGTTTCCGCAAACAATGGTTCAACTTCTAACGATTATGAAGCTTTTGTGTCTAAGAAGCCATCAGAGCACCTTCTCACTTTCTTTGCACTTTTTCCTTTACATTATTAATTGTTGCTTATTACATGATTGAATAGAAATAAATATATCTAAATATATGATATGATCGAATAACTATGTATAAACTTCCTTATGGTTAAGATTTTATGAAAAGTTCTTATGAATTTTTCACTTGTACATTGACTAAGATTGAAGGTAAAATTAATACTCTTTTATTCCACAATCATATACTTTATTAATAAGATTGATATGATCGAATCATAAATTTTATGTCTATGAAGCATCCAAAGCCACCTCATTATTCTTGGTCATGGATACTGTCGTTATTAGGATACTATCTGTTGTTGAAGCAGTTGATCATGTCTCATGTATTTGATTATTTCATTAATTCATTTTTCACAAGTTTAAAAAATGTAGTTTACTCTAATAAGAACGTGAATTATCTCATCTACTTGTCTTCTAATGAACTCTACATGAGTTGTGAAAATAAGTAAGCACCTAGCTTGGAAAAATCTTCCTTGTGACTATGGAACTTATATCCACCACAATCTTTGAATCCATCTCAAAATCAACAGGTTCTATATTATCATGTACCCATTGCAATACTTTAAGCAAACCAAGGGCTTCCCCTTGTTCAACAAAACAAAGCCGGAAAAGCCGTTATGTTTTGCCAAGAATGAAACTGTCGTTATCGTCTTGAATGCGAATTTCAATTCAAACTTTGTTAAGTTGAGATGAGAAGGAATCGTCTATGTTGCATTTTTTACCGTGATTATGTTTTTGTTGAGGGCCATGAGCCTTGGTCTTAGGAATTTTATATTTAATTATCCACTTCTAAGAGAAACTTATTTATTTGTTTCTTTTAAAGTCGATGAATTTTAAGTTTTATTTTATTTTTAAAAACAATAAATCATCTTTTTTGCTCAGAATTTCTTAATATAATGTCCCAAAATTTCCAATGCTACATTATTGGTGTTTGAGATTCGATTTATTTTTCTTCTACTTTAACATGTTAATACTGGTGGTTCACATAAGGTTTTCTAAGATAGCTTTGTCTTTGACTAAGTTAATCTATAAAAGAGAGTTGTTTGTGTGGGATGCCCATAGCGAGAGGTATTTTTAAATTTTAAGAGCTTGAGAAAAGGTTGACCTCGACATTGATCTTAATTTAACCCGACCTTAAAGAACATCTTGTTGTGTAAATGTTTACTGTGATGCAGGGGTGGCTCTTAGGTGGGCGGGAGAGGCGATTGTCCAAGCCACCATTTTTTAAGGGCACTAAAATTATTATTTTTACTTAATAGTTAATACTATATATATATATATATATATATATATATATATATTAATTTACTTTGATTAATTTTATTGAAAAAATATTTTTAGAGAACTTTGATAAAAATGAATCTTTTACAACAAAAAATGCAAGAAAAAAAAAGAATAATAAAAAGGATTGGATACCAAAAATCTTAGGACCGGCATTTTCAAGTGAGTGGCGAGTTACTTGCTGATGAACATAATCATGGTTTGCTAACCCAATTAAATGTGTGTTTTATACTGCTCATTGGAATCTCTTAGAAGATGATTATGAACCATTTTCTTATTAAAAGAAGGAAGACTTTCCGTTAGACAAATAATGTGAGGAACAATAGTTAAAATGAGTTCAAAAATATTTTTGGTCGCTGAAGAGATTACTAGGTTGAATCGCAGACTAAATCGATCTTTTTAAAACGTGTGTTCAACATGTGCTAACATGTGTCAAGTGTATGTTGACATGTGCAAATCACTTATGAGGCGATGAGGTGTACCGAAACAAAAAATTGCAAATTATTAAATTTAATGTTTCGGAATAATATCTCCATTATATAAACACTAGGATTGTGTGTAATCTATTGATGTGGGACATAGAAGTTTTTCAATTCACATATCAACACCCAACTCATAGTGTTCCAACATAGTGTGTGTCATATAACTAGAGAAAAATGTGAAGTAGGTTATCTTTCATTTATTAAAAAGGATATTCACAGTCTTCTTTTAAAGCTAATAATTTTTTTGAAAGACGTGATGTAGAAATTGTTTCAAACTAAGAAGGGCAATCACAATTTTCTATTGAAAGCATGGTAAATCTCAAATCTACCATTCCTGGGAGAGAACGGGGTAATTAATCTATAAGTGAACATGTTAGCACAGCTTGTTTTATTTCATGAGTCCTAAGTAATCTAAAGATGAATGATAAAGATGAATATAAGTGATAAAAATATAGAGAAGGATGTTTATGTTGCAAACTGATCTCATTAGTTATGAAAGAGTGACCACAACCTATTTATATTGAGTTTACTTATTAGTCAAGCAATTATCAATTACCATGATTGCCCATGCTAAGAAGAAATTCACCAAGTCTATCAACAACAAAAATATCAAAGTGAGAAATGAAGAAGATGTGGAACACATTTAAACAAAAAATAAATATTCAGTTTAAAAAAAAAAAAAACATTCAAAAGAAAGAGAGTTATGAAAGTTAGTTAGGTTATTAGACCAAAGCAGTGTAGATCACTTCAATCATCACAAAAAAAAACGACTATGGCCTCACTGGCGGCGGCGAGGCTACTGTAAATTTTATGTTGAGTGGTGATAGTGATAAATATGTTATGAAAACAAGGTGAAAAAAAATGTCGTTGGAGTAGGAAACAATGTGAAAATAATAAATAATGATTAGTATTGTTATTATTTGAATAGGAAAAATAACAGAGAGTTATAATGATGATGAAGAAGAGAACAAGTGAATAGGGATGAGACTTGAGAGCGACCTAGGAAGCCTGCAATTGACTGCTTGAATCCACGTAGTAGTAGATAGATGTTTTCATTGGTTTGGGTAAAACTGAATCAAATTGTGATATGAACCAATTTAAAAGTTGAGTTGGACTGGGGATGAGGCAGTTGAAGGAGTTTAATTAAGTGTTGTTAGGTAATTGGTGTTGGCATTTATTAGTTGAGCGGAGGAGCTTTTGGTATAGGGTCCTGGTTGCGAGGTATGGTGAGGAGGTGGGGGTGTAGGGGGCCGGAGTGGTTCTTCCCGGTGGCGGGAGATAGCTAAAATTAGAGATGGTTCTTCCCGATGGAGTAGGTGGAGGTTGGTTTCAGGATTGTGTCTCACGGAAGGTGGGTGACGGTGTCGATACCTTTTTTTGACATGATCTGTGGTTAGGGGGAGTGCCATTGAGTGTGCGGTTTAGGAGGCTATATGAGCTGGTGATTGATAAGTCCCGATCGGTGTCGCATATGTCAGCTCTTAGGTGGGAGGAAGGAGGGGCGGTGTCGGGGTGGAGAAAGCGGTTGTGGGCGTGGGAGGAGGACATGTTAGGAGAGTGTATCATTTTACTTCGTAGTGTTTCTCTGCAGCCTAATGTTACAGATTCTTGGAGGTGGCAGCTGGATCCTTATGCAGGCTACACGGTCAGGGGCGCCTATCAGCTTCTAACATCTCAGGATACTCATCAGGTAACACTTGCGGCACATCTGATTTAGCATAGACAAGTCTCTCTGAAAGTTTCTATTTTTGCGTGGAGACTGTTGTGAGATCGGTTGCCTACAAGGTCAAACCTAGAGAATCGCAGTATCATTACAGATGTCGATATAGGGTGTTTAGCAGGGTGCGGCAATCGGGAGACTGCTCATCATTTATTCATCTCTTGTGGTTTCTATGGCTCTTTATGGCAGGAGGTGCGGTCGTGGCTCGGTGTAGTAGGACCAGACCCTCTCAACATAACATATCACTTCTATCAGTTTATTCATTCGGCGGGTGGCTTGCATGCAAGACGCTCCTTTTTGCAACTAGTCTGGTTACTTACTGCTTGGACTATATGGAATGACTATAATCATAGATTATTTGACTTAATTTCTCATAAAAACAAAATATTTGACTTATTTACAAGTCAAAAAAAAAATTGTCTTAATAGAATCTGACTTTATGTTAGGAGAATTAATTGGATTTGACTTAATTATATTTATTTCCACTAGAAAAATAAATATTAGGAACTTAATACAACTTGTGTGCAATATATATAACAACCAAATTGACTATGGCTTACTCACACCAACACGAATTGTGAAACTTTAAATCAGTTACAAGAGAAACATCATGACACTTCAATCCTTTGTTATTTGCATCCACAAATCAAGCTAAACCATCAAGTGATTGGAAACCGATCGGCATCAATGATCCCCACGTGGTAGAGATTGCAAAGTTTGCTATTAAAGAGTTCAACAAGGGAATTACTATAGTGGTGAATCCCAAAATGTGATCAATGGGACCAACTACCGCCTCATTTTTTTCGCACGCGGTGTTTCAATTTCTCGCAATTATAGAGCTATCGTGTTGGAGAAGCCATTAGAGCATTTCAGAAAACTCATTTCTTTTGACCTTGCTCATGCTTAAACTATTAAATGTTGATTACTAGTACATATGATCTTATAGCAATAAAAGTTTATGTTTTCTATACATGAATGGATTGTGGATTTGATATATGATATGATTGTTCTACTGTGTTTAAACTTCCCCGTGTGGTTGTAATTTTCTTGAAAGTTCACATGGACTATTTATTTTGAGTGTTTGAACCCCTAGCCTACGAGAGAATATTTTTAATATTTTTGAAATTCATGACATAAAATTGATCAAACGATGAGAAAAAAATAATCATTTTATACCGTAAACATATGATTGTCATAGCTTGGCCCGACCAATCATAAGTTGAGAGTGTGTGAATGCGTCACAGACCATTTCTTTCATCCTAATCAAAATTTATGACAAATTGTTTTGGGTGAAGACTTTTTTTATTTTTGAAAGAAAAAAAAAAAACAATTTAGTACTCCCTCCGTCCCTTAATATAACCCCCCTTTTGTTTTTTTTTTGTCCCTAAATATAACCCCCTTTTCAAATTACAACACACATTAATTATTTTTTTCCATAGATACCTTTATTTAATACTACTACTAATTCTAAAAGTACAATAAATTGACTTTTCACTTTATCTCTTTAATGAGGTTAATTTTGTAAAATTGTACTATAAAACAGACACATTAACTACACCAACAACATTTCTTAAGAAATGTGAAAAAAGCAATAGGGGGTTATATTAAGGGACGGAGGGAGTATTTCATAAAAAAAAGTTAAGTATGTGTGATCATGATATCACCAATTAAATGATCGACAACATGTTTGCAGATTTTGTGTTAAAAAAAAAAACATGTTTGCAGATTTTGTAATTAATAGTCTTTCAAATTGGGTCACAATGAGAGCAACCCAGTGTGACTGTGCGATGACATGGTTGACTAATATATATCCATTTCTATGAAGATTGAGATTAAAATATTTCAATGTACTTTTGTTAGCACTCAAGTTTTTTAGAAGTACCAAACTAAGTTTCAAATTTTCTTTTGTTAAAGAAAGTTAAAGAAAGAAAGTTTTAAAGTTTTTTACAATTGACTAGGTTTCTTTTTGGTTAATCCCTCATATTTTTTAGGGTTAATATGTTTTTACCCCCTGTAATATAGGCGAGTTCCGGTTTTACCCCTTGTAAAAAAAAAGTTTAGATTCCAACCCTATAATATGAAGATTCTCCACAAAACACACCTGCAATATAAAGATTCTCCACAAAACACCCTTGACCCCATCCAGACGCTGACGTGGCACACCACTGTGTAATTATTTTTATTTTTATTTTTTAAAACCTGACACGTGTGTAATGGATGCTGACGTGGCACGCCACTGTGTAATTATTTTAATTTTAATTTTTTAAAAAACTGACATGTGTGTAATGGTTTAAAACATTGTTTTTAAAAAAATAAAAATAAAAATAAAAACTGAAAATTTATTTTCAAAAAATTTAAAAATAAGAAAAAAAATCAATTTGTTTAAAAAAACGAAAATAAATTAGACTTTTTTAAAAAAAGAAATATATTTTTACCAAAACATTTAAAAATTAGCATATATTATTTTCTTTGAATATTTTTAAAATTTTAATTTAATTTGGATTTTTTAAAAAAAATTTCAAAATATAGTAAGTTTAGGAATTTTTTTATTTTTTATATAATTTTTTGGGAAATATATATATATATATATATATATATATATATATATATATATATATATATAAAAGAAAACAACCCCTTTCAGCTCTTTTGGACTGACCGTTTTTTTAAAATTACCCTCCATTTTTAATACAAATAACACATGTAACAAATAGATAAGAATAAATTTAAATATTAAAAAAAATTCCAGTTTTTTTTTATCCTCAATTTTTAAATATTAAAAAATATTCTCAAATATGTAACACATCGTAAAAAAAATTCTGGAATAAAACTTTCGAAAAAAAATCTGAATTTTCCTAAATTTATATCCAGATTTTTAAAAATGAAAAAAAAAATTCCAAATTTTTTTTTGTTGAGAAAATTTTAAAAACTTTTTTTTTCGAAAAAAAAATCAATTTTAAATTTCGAAAAATATCTATTTCCTAATTTTTGAAAATAATTTCAATTTTTTTTTCGAAATAAAAATTTTGAAATATATATTTTTCCTAAATTATAAATTTTGGAATTTTTTTAAAAATAATTCGTAATAAAAAAATTCCTGAACTTTTTTAAAAAAAATTTTAAAAAAAAGGCACAAATGCCATTTGTACCTTTAAAAAAATGAAAAACAAAATTAATTATACAGTCAGCACACCACATAATCAGTTATGCACAGTCAGCATGCCACTCAGCTCGCCACGTCAGCAATTCTGCACAGTCACATGGTTCAGGGGCTAAAATCAAAGAATCTTATTTTACAGGGTTGGAATCTAAACTTTTTTTTTTTACAGGGGGTAAAACCGGAACTCGCCCATATTACAGGGGGGTAAAAACATATTAACCCTATTTTTTATCATTTAATCCATTTTGCGGCTCTAGAAGGCTCTTCAAAAATGTTATGCGCGATACTTCATTTGATTTGGTTTTCAACCGTTTAAGTCATCTAACAGAAAAGAAATGCATGTATTTTCCAGCAACAACATGACGTTCTTCATCACATTCTTGACAAAATTAAAATTCAATCATTTTCGTGGCTAAAGACGAAACATGACATTTTCAATTTTGATTATCACATGCGGTGACTCAATCCTATTTTGTGTTTGACAGGAGCAATGTAACTTCAGTTTTTTGGTTTCTTGGGGACTTTTTTCCCTTCTATTTGTTGTAATTGTTATTTTTCATTGCTCTTCTCTAGCACTCCTTGTGTAGAGAAGGTAAAGTTGGTTTTTTAATCTAATTCCATTTTGGTCTCTTCAAAAAATGATGAAAATATAGAGAAGTATGATTATGTTGTAAACTGGTCTCATTGGTTATAAAAGAGTTATCTTAGCCTATTTATATTGAGTTTACTTATTAGTCAAGCGATTATCAGATACCATGATTTTCCTAGAAGAAAAATTTACTAATTCTATCCAAAAAAAAAATATCAATGTGAAAAATGAAGAAGATGCGAAACACATTTAAACAAAAGAAGATATTTAGTTTTACTCCCTCCGTCCCTTAATATAACCCCCTTTTGTTTTTTTTTTTGTCCCTAAATATAACCCCCTTTTCAAATTACAACACACATTAATTATTTTTTTCATAGATACCCTTATTTAATACTACTACTAATTCTAAAAGTACAATAAATTGACTTTTCACTTTATCTCTTTAATGAGGGTAATTTTGTAAAATTGTACTATAAAACAGACACATTAACTACACCAACAACATTTCTTAAGAAATGTGAAAAAAGCAATAGGTGGTTATATTAAGGGACGGAGGATTAGAAAACAAACATTCAAAAGAAAGAGATACATGAAAGTAAGTTAGATTGTTAGAGCAAAGCAGTCTATACTTTAGATCACTTGACTCATCACAGAAAAACGACAACGGCCTCACTTGCGGCGGCGAGGTTACTGTAAATTTTATGATGAGCAATGTTAGTGATAAATATATTATGAAAACAAGGTGAAAATAAACGTGGTTCGAGTAGGAAACAATGTGAAAATACTCCCTCCGTCCCTTAATATAACCCCCCTTTTGTTTTTTTTTTTGTCCTTAAATATAACCCCCTTTTCAAATTACAACACACATTAATTATTTTTTTCCATAGATACCCTTATTTAATACTACTACTAATTCTAAAAGTACAATAAATTGACTTTTCACTTTATCTCTTTAATGAGGTTAATTTTGTAAAATTGTACTATAAAACAGACACATTAACTACACCAACAACATTTCTTAAGAAATGTGAAAAAAGCAATAGGAGGTTATATTAAGGGACGGAGGGAGTAATAAATAACGATTAGTATTGTTATTATTTGAAGAGCAAACCAAATTAGAAACATGTTAGTTATTAAATTTATAGAGATTGAGAAATGACAACATGTTCTAAGTTTTTTTGTCAAAAAAAACATGTTTTAAGTTTTTTCGTTTCGACAGTTTTAATATTTTAGTTTTGTATTATGGTATAATTGGTGTGTAAGACTTGCTCGTACACGTACTTTTTTAATCTAATGCAAGACTTTAGTTACTCAAATATTTATTATATTTCACTAAGTTTTCAAATAAATTCTAAAAAAAAAGGTTAAATACCATTTTTGGTCCTTTTAATTTGTCAGAATTCTCAAGTTAGTCCTTTAAGTTTCGAAAGTTTCAATTTGGTCATTTTAGTTTGACAGAATTCCCAAGTTAGTCCTTTAAGTTTCAAAAGTTTCAAATAGGTCATTTTAGTTTGACAGAATTCTCAAGTTAGCCCTTTAAGTTTTAAACTAAAAGGACCTATTTGGGTCCCAATTTAGTCCTTTAAAGGACTAATTTGGGAATTTTGTTAAACTAAAAGGACCTATTTGAAACTTTTAAAACTTAAAGGACTAACTTGGTAATTCTGTCAAACTATAAAGACTTAATTGAAACTTTCGAAACTTAAAGGACTAACTTGAGAATTCTGTCAAACTAAAAGGACCAAAAGTGTTATTTGACAAAAAAAAAGTTCTCAAATAATTGGCGTGTAAGATATGCTTATACACATACTTTTTTTAATCGAATGCGAGACTTTAGTTACTCAATTATAATTGACTTTTTTCTTCCTTAAAAAAAATATTTGACTTTTTTCTACAAGCATCTAATATATTTTTTACTTTTACTCTAAAAAAAATATTTGACTTAATTACAAGTCAAACAAAAATATTTGACTTAATAGGATTTGACTTTTTGTTAGGAGATTTAATTGGATTTGACTTGGTTGTATTTATTCCCACTAAAAAAATAGCTTAATAGTTAATATCACTTGTGTGCAATATATATCACAACCAAACTGACCAAGGCTTACTCACACCAACACAAATTGTGAAACATCATCATCATCATGACACTTCAATTTGAATCCCTTGTTTTTATTCTCATTGTTCTTTTGGGCTTATCTGCCACGAATCAAGTTATATCATTAATTGATTGGAAACCCATCAACATCAATGATCCCCATGTGATAGATACCGCAAAGTTTGCTGTTACAGAGGTGAACAAGCGAATTACTATAAGGAAGCTGACGTTCGAGAAGGTCATCTTTGCTGAATCCGAAGGTATAATTGATGGGACTGCCTACCGCCTCACTTTTTCCGCACACGATTTTTCAGTTTCTCACAATTATAGAGCTATTGTGGTAGACCGGCCATTGGAGCATTTTAGAAACCTCACTTCTTTTCAACTTGCTTAAAGAGTATTAAAATGTTATAGCAATAAAAGTTTATGTTTTCTATACATGAATGGATCGTGGATTTGGATAAATAAATGAAGTTAAGTATGTGTCATTCCTTAAAATTACTAACTTGAATAAACGGTCATCCCATAACGAATTTCCTTGATGAAACGGTCATTCCTTAACAATTTTCATAAGAGAATATAATTTATTTGTTAATAATTATTTAATGATATTGATATTGTAATTGGATTTATTATATAATTAAAGTGAATAGTTAGTAAACTGATAAGAATTAATAACTGATATTTTTGTTAGTCATGATCTGTAGCCACATTGGACAATTTTCCTTGCTCCTCATACGATGTTGTGTCCAGTACTAATGTATGGTAAAAAAAACCAGCATTAATGTATGGTAAAAAAATATTACTCTATTCAGAAAATAGCAGTGACACGGCTGAGTATTCATTAAATCTACTAATTTTTTTTATTTGGTTGTGTGTCCACTTTACCACTTTTATTCAAGGTTATTATATTTGTGGGAAATGTTTTTGTGAGCTTCAATCTTAATGTGAAGCGGATATTATTAATTTGTTTGACCAAGTGAGAGTTTCGAATGTTATTGCTACCTTGCACGATAGAGAAGTAGTTGATTAAAAATTTTACGAATCTGTTTTTTCATCTTTAGTTGGTGACAAAATTTTGTGCGTAGTTACTATAGAGATTGAAAGTGTCAAGAAAAAAGTAAATTCTAGTATCAAGTAATAAATTTGTCTTTTATATTTCTACTAATATTTTTCAAAAAAAACATATTTGGTGCAACCAAATTTACATCATTAAAGTAACTAAACATAAAAATAATCCGACTTATAAAAAAATTTGGCCTTTTTAGATTCTCTGCATTTAGGTGGAAACGACTTGATCATTTTCAAACGACATTTATGGATACTGTCGTTTTTAGGATACTCTCTGTGCCTGAAGCTGTTGTTCTTGTCTCCACTGTTTGCTTCTTCTATCTTTGTCGTGGCTGCCATTTCTGAATATTCTAGCTGAATGATAAGTAATGTCACATGTATTTGATTATTTCATTTTTCACAAGTTTAACTTGTTGCTTTGTTTATTAACGGGGTAAGTTGATTTTGTGGGTTTCTCATAACATTGTGGTTAATTTTTTATTTTTTTTTGAGGGAGTTGTGGTTAAATTTTGTAATCACAATTTTTTTGCTTTGTAAATTGTAGATTGATATTTTGTTTAATCAGCTAATGGTGTTTTCATGTTTCGGTTTGAAAAGCATAAAAGATGAACTCTATGGAACACATTTTCCGGTACTGTCATCTTCGATGTAGCTCGGGGTGAGGTAATTTTTTTTTTTTTAACAAAGTTGTATGCGATCTTGGAACACTATGAGGGTTAATTTGTGAATTAAAAAAATTCTCATGTCAACTATTTCATTGAGTGTTCATTTATGAGGAGAAATCATGTCATTGATTTTGTAAAGGTCAACTAATCCTAGCCATTGGATTTGTAACTCATTTTTGCCTCTTCACCTATAAATAGAGCTTATATCCCTCACTTCTACTTACCTCAAAAGTTCTCTTGAGTTGTCAAATAACTTTTCTTTCTTCTCCCTCCTTTAGCTTTTGTTGACGAGCTATTCTTTTTCTCTTCCTCTTTTTCTGTCCATTCGGATTTAAAGAGCGTTCTTAAGGTCATAGTCCCTTCGGTTTAAAATGTCTCTTTGGAATTAAGAATGGTCTTAAGAACATAGTCCCTTCGGTAAAATTCGTCCCTTCAGAAATAAGAGTATTCTTAAGATCAAAATCCCTTTCGAGATAAAGTGTCCCTTCGGAAAATAAGAATGATCTTAAGAATATAATCCTTTTTTATGTTTTATGCACTTGAAGAAGTTAGAGGTTAGAGTGGTGGAAACACCATATTAGAGTGGTCATAGTACCATATAAGAGTGGTCTTAGTACCATATCAGAGTGGTATCAATACCATATTGGAATGGTCTTAGCACCATATTTGAAGGTGTATTTCTAGAACATATCATATAGTGCAATAGGACTCTGATACAGTTGTAGCTTAGCTGTTTTATCTTGGGGACGTCGTGGTTGATAGTCTGCTTGCACAATTTTGGGCAGTACCACGAAACGTCTTAAAGAGAGCGACCTAGTCCGCGACTCAGCCTAGTATTATCTTCGGTGACAAAAAAAATATTTATAACTAATTTTTGACTATTGTTCCAAAATGATATATATAAGAATTGGCTTCTACAAATTATACCGGTAAGAATCGTTCTTAATAATGGAGTTGAAAGCTCAACTAGTTTTTTCAGGCCTTTAGCTAAGACATGGAGGAATTTAAATAATTGAATTGAATTGTTGATACAATGTAGATATCTTATTGGGGTTATGGAATTTTGTTGGAGAGGTTCTGATTGGAAATGTTGAAGCTGAGCAACATATTGGTGGATGGCATTAGTGAAGGCAAAAAATTGGATTTGTATTTGTTGGATATATTATATATTGGATTTGGTTAATCAAGAGGGAAAAACTAATTTAAAGGTAGGTGAGGACGAAGTTCTTAGATTTTGTGAAAGAGTGTGTATCAGATGTGGAAAACTTGAAAAGTTGATTTTGGGAGGTCATAGAAGTTGTTTGAGTATTCATCTATTAACTAATAAGATGTATAAGCATATTTCGAAGATGATTTGGTGGCTAAAGGAGGAAAAAAAGATGTAGCCGAGTTTGTGTATGATTATTTAACTTGATAGAAATTAAAAACGCAACGTAAGAAGCTCTTTGGTTTGATGAAACCTTTGACTATACGGAGTGGAAGTGAGACAACATATCTATGAATTTATAGTTGGTTTGTCTCTTACTCGACAAGGATACAATATGATTTGGATGAAGTAAGCAAACTCGTGGAGAAACTATTTGGGGTTTCATCCATGTTGTAGTAGAGATTTTTTATTGTATTTTTTAGTTTTTGAGATACGCTGAGAAATGCATAAAAAAATACACAAAGGCAAACTGACAAAGAGATAAAAAAAAATAGTGAAATAAGCTTTGTGTTTGATTGGATCTCTTAATTATAGCATACAAATTAAGTATTTATATGCAAAAACTATCCCTACCATGCAAACGTCACCTGCAATTTACAACCTCTGCTCGGTTAATTTCGTTGGTAACGCTTGAAATTCCCTTGTTGAGTGGATCGTGGAGGCTCGCATTCTACTATGAGTTTCTCCCTAAATGGAATGATTCGTTGACACGGTCTTTGGTGCGCAACTCCGCTATAAACGTGTTCATTCTCTCTTTGTGGTTAATGACGCTACAACCATGAAACATGAGGTTTGTGCATCATTGTCCAATCCCACGTAGGGGTGCAACTGTTCGGTTTGGATCGGTTTTCAGTAAAAAATATTGTCTGAGCTGATGAGTTCTTCATCGGTTCGGTTTGATTCGGTTTTTACTTTTTTTCAAAAAAAGGAACCGAACCAAACTAATTGGTTTGGATCACTTTGGTTGATTGGTTTATTTAAAAATACAATTAATAAAAATTCATATACTCACAAACTTATATTTCATGCATACAATATACATCATACTAAAATATTTTATGAAACTGTGTTTTTTTTTTTTGTTTCTATTTTTCAAACAACTTTTAATATTTAACCTTACTCGATATTTCATATATCCACGTCTTCAAAATAAATATTTCATATATCCAAGATTCATTCATCCATCATTCATCAAACACGACTTCATCAAACTCAAATATTTCAATCATTCATGATACATACATCCACCATTCATCAAACACAAAAATTCCAAATCACAAGTGAATGTAATAATGACATTATCAAATAAAAGGACTTGACAATGTCATTAATAAAGTGATGATGGAAGAAAGTGAATGGATTCATGAAATATAAGAGTAAAAATATGGAAAGAAAATGTAGAAATTGAGAAAAGAAAGAAAAGATGATTATAGAGTGGGTTTTTACCTTTGGTCTCACAGTGACTGGGGTCTCCACCTTCATGACCCATTTTCATGAATTTGAAACCTTCAATCATATGAAATTCACACAATCAATATCCACAATTAAAATAAAGAACAAAAATTAAAGCGACGAGAAACAAAACCATAGATGGTGGTTGCGTCCGAAAAAGCATTAGAGGTTACCTACAAGGATGAGATCAAAGGATGACAAAAGAAAGGAGGCACCGTGAAAATTCATCGGATAAAATTCTTACCGACAAAGATGAAATTGAAAGATATTTATAAAACAAGGATAACAAAATAACAAATCTAACTTCAATGATTCAATGCCACCACCATTGTCAAACAAACCCAATCATCAACAATCTAATAACATAATTAACAATTTTAAAAACATAATTAATAGTAGCAAGCAAGGTCACTCCAACAACATTTAATAAATCTCAAAACAAATCCACCAACAAAAAAATTAAGAAATACTTTTTTTAAAAAAGCATACGAACCAACCAATTCTATCACCTTCCACTTTTTCAATGAGTTAACCAAAACGGACTAACTAAGTGAGCTCAAAATCTCAACTAAATTAATATAAAATGACGAATTAAATGAATCGATTAACAACCGAATTTTTTTATCACTCTTACCTTTCATCCAATAAAAAAGTAAATGTAAAAATATTTATTGTATTATCATAGATTATGTGGTCAAAGACAAAGATAATTTCACATAAGTCACATAACGTTTGATAAAAACAGAGGAGTGTAGATAGATCGCTTCGCTTCACTCTCATTATAGAAAAACCGAAAATGGCCTCACCAGCGGCGGCGAGGTCACCGGCAACAACCGTCTCGTCACCACTCCAACGTCTCTCCACCTTCAAACACCCTCCCACAACCACTGCCTCCTCCGCACTCGATTCCCTCTCCACCGATCCCATTTTCTCCTCCTTCCTCTCACCTTCCTTCTCCTCCACCACCTTCTCCGCCGCCGCACTCTCCTCCGGCTCCCCTGCCTCCACCGCCGAAAAACTCCACCACGCCATTAGCCTCCTTGAGAATCAGCTCCGTACCGAAGTCCTCTCTCGTCACGATGAGCTTCTCTCGCAACTCTCCTCTCTTCACCACGCCGATCACGCTCTCTCCACTCTCCGATCCGCTCTTTCCTCTCTTCAATCCTCTCTTCGTCGTCTCCGATCTGAACTCTCCGATCCACACCGCTCAATTGCCTCCAAAACCGCTCAACTCACCAACCTCCACCGCACCACCGAGCTTCTCCAACATTCCGTTCGTGCACTCCGAATCTCGAAGAAGCTCCGCGATACGATGGCGGGAGAAATAGAAAAAGTTGATCTAGCTAAGGCTGCTCAGTTTCACTCTGAGATCATCAGTCTATGCAATGAATATGATCTTACCGGAATCGATGTTGTTGATGAAGAGATCCGTTGGGTGAAAGAAAGTGGAGATCGATTGCGAAAAGAAGCAATGAAGGTTCTGGAAAGTGGAATGGAAGGGTTGAATCAAGCTGAAGTTGGTACTGGATTACAAGTTTTCTATAATCTTGGTGAATTGAAGGTTACTGTGGAGCAAGTGATTAGTAAGTATAAGGGTATGGGTGCTAAGAGTGTGAGTGTCGCGTTGGATATGAAGGCGATAACGGGATCGAGTGGAAGTGGGTTTGGACCGGGTGGAATTAGGGGTACTGGGACTCCTCAGATTGGTGGAGGTGGTAAGGCTAGAGAGGCTTTGTGGCAGAGGTTGGGGAATTGTATGGATCAGTTGCATTCCATTACTGTGGCTGTGTGGCATTTGCAGAGGGTGCTTTCGAAGAAACGGGATCCCTTTACTCATGTTTTGTTGCTTGATGAGGTTATTCAGGTGAGGAGAGGAACTTTCTCATCCATATTTAGTAGCCATGTTTCATTTTAGGTGATAATTGAATCGTTATATATTCATATATGCTTATGTGCATCATACAATGTTAGAGAATCTTAGGCAGGGTTAGTTCTGATGAATTTTTAAGAATTACTTGCAAAAAAAGAAATCTTGCATTAACTGTGATTTTTATAGATGCTTTCTAGTTTAGCTTCTTGATAAGCATCTTTAAAATTATAAACAGGGTCCTGTGAATGCCCTGGTTTATGTGGGTAAGGAAATACTAGTACTTCTCTCCTACAATGGATTTACTGATATAGATTGTGTTAACACATACATGTGGATTTTCCAACTTTCATCCTGTTAAAGAAACCAGATTCCGGGGGTTGAATTAAAGTTTGGAGCCTGCAGAAATTGTTAACAAAACCATGTTACTTTGTTTTCAGTTTTAGAAACCTGATTTGATGTGAAGTTTAGTGTATGGGATGGGAGTTATTTTTGTGTGTCCTCTTCCTAAATGGAAGCAATAGTGAATTGCACTAATAGCTTGAATCGTGTCAATGATTATTAGTTTCAGTGTATAAATTCATTTTGCAATGATTCTTATGAAGAAACCAACACGACAACATGTCAAAATCTATCAATCCATTTACATAGAAGCAATAGTGAATTACACTAATAGCTTGAATTGTGTCAATGGTTATTAATTTCAGTGTATAAGTTCATTTTGTAATGATTCTTATGAAGAAACCGACATGACAACATGTCAAAATCTTTAACTCTATTGCAGGCATGTCATATAGTTCTTTAAATGACAGAGATCCCACAAGTATGACATTTCCTTTTTAAAAATTGAGAACTCAGTAGATTCACTGTGCTATATGAATCATTTTCCAGCCTTGTAAATCTGTCCTTTCTGTGAATTTTTCTCCCATCCTATTATGCCTGAAAGGACAGATTTACAAGGCTGTGAGAAAAATTCACAAGGTCAATAAGGACACAAGGTCCCATGACTTGTGCGTTACTGTGCTGCTATAAGTGAAGAGAGATTAAGCCATATAAGGACACGACGTCAATTATTTGTTGTTTCTCATATTTGTAGAGTTATTCAGACAGGCTTTCAGACAGTCAAAAACCTCTATATCTTAGCTTATGTTACAAATAGGATGCAGGGTATGGGAAAATTTTATGCCTGCTCATTTGCTTCTGATTCTGATGCACCAAGCATGACTGGATGGATTGCATTGAATTGGACAGGATCACTATATAATCTCCTGCAGTTGTATTCTTTCGTTTGTATTAGAATGGAATAAATTGATTAGGATGCTAGATGTACAAAGATGTTGCATTGAATTTTTTAATAACGTCTTTTATCTAGGTTTTGAAAAATATATTATCTTGTGCCAAGGGCAAACAAACATCTTTCATAGGGTTTCTGGGCTGTTGAGGAAAGAGAAAGTGAGAGACATATATTGCAATATGTATTGACCAAAAATAACAATTATGTAGTTTACAGTAATTCTAATTATTGTAATTACATGATTTTGTCAACCTATACAATGTATCTGACTACTATTTATGTATTTACCAGACTAAATCTTCAGGATCTGTTTTACTGACAGTATTGAGTTCTTATCAAGGAACATTGATTCCACTTACTCTATTCAAGTAGCTGCTATAATTCACAATTTATTTATCTGGTAATTGTATTTTTTTCACTGTTCTAACTTTTACTGCTGCTGATTAGGAAGGTGATCCTATGCTAACAGATCGAGTCTGGGAGGCGATTGCAAAAGCTTTTGCAAGCCAAATGAAATCTGCTTTTACCGCTTCTAGTTTTGTTAAAGAGATTTTTACAATGGGATATCCAAAGCTTTACTCCATGATAGAGAATCTCCTTGAAAGAATTTCACGTGACACGGATGTCAAAGGAGTGTTGCCAGCTATTACTTCAGCTGGAAAAGAACAGATAGTTTCAGCTGTTGAAATATTCCAGTCTGCATTTTTGGGTCACTGTTTGAGTCGTCTTTCAGATCTAGTGAATAATGTATTTCCTATGTCTAGTCGTGGAAGTGTTCCCTCCAGGGAACAAATATCAAGAATAATATCACGCATTCAGGAAGAGATAGAAGCTGTTCAGATGGATGCACGCCTAACACTTCTTGTTTTGCGTGAAATTGGCAAGGTTTTGCTTCTTTTTGCAGAGCGGGCTGAATACCAGGTAAACAAAAAAGACCTCATTGTATTTAAAGGTAGGTGTCATTTGCTATTTATACAATGCTTTATGAACTAATATTTATTAGTCTGGAAGTATTCAAAAACTAGCCAGTTCATGGTTTTCCAGGAAGGTTATCCAATTAACTGTCAATGTTTTACTTTATTGTTTATAAAAGAATATTCGTGACAAGGAAAGAGTGTATGGATACACAGGAGGAGAAAAATCATGTTAACTACAGTTATGCATATATCATCAAATAAGGGCTCTGTATTCTTTCGTTGAGGAGTTCATCTGTGCATGTGTTGCCAGTCTTGTGACAGTACCACATTTAATGACTAGCGACCATTGAAATATGAAACTTTTTTTTTTCTTTCTTTGTTGGTATATCTATGTTAATCTGTTAATGTTTTAGATAGGTTTATCAAACATCTACACATATTACTAACTTGTTGTACTTATCGTGATATGGTCATGCTTAAATTATAAAAAACTTGAAGAGTATATGGTTTTCAATCAGGAAGTCTAGTGAGTCAGCGGACCTTATTTCCCTTAGTCTTGTCAATAAATTTTTGGGTCTTGTTAACTGGTGCCCCCAGGGCACTAGTTAAGGAAGTTAAATATGGAAAACTTTTATTGGAAACAACAACTTTTTAACTTTTAAAAAATTGAATATTCACTTTTTCACAATTTTCGATACATTCTTTCTAATTTTGTGTTCTTAACTAGTGCCCCGGGGGCACTAGTTAACATTTCCCTAAATTTTTATGTCCTAAGGTATGTCAAGTCTCAACAAAAGGTATTGGCTAACCTAATGCGTATTCCACGTTTAGCTTAATGGGACTGTGAATTTGTGATATATAACCACTTTAGTTAGTTAGCGAGTAAGAGAATTAATTTGACAGTGTTAGATGATATGCTATAAATAAGAGGAAAGGAAGATCAATAAGGTTACCTTTGGTTTTGAAAAGAGCAGATAGTTTCAGCTGTTGAAATATTTTGTTTGTGGGTTTTGTAATATTGAAACTGCTATTGCTGTGTATGTTTTCTCTGGTAGCTTTAGGCAACCTTAAGTCCATTTTACACATGAGAAAGGAAGCTAACTGTAGAAGCACAGTGTCTAATCTTTGAATTATTCATTTTCATTGTTATGGCAGATATCCACCGGTCCTGAATCACGTCAAGTAAGTGGCCCTGCAACACCAGCACAGCTCAAGAACTTTACATTGTGTCAACATCTGCAAGATGTTCATTCACGAATATCATCTATGCTTAAAGGAATGCCCAGTATTGCTGCTGATGTGTTGTCTGCTTCGCTGGGTGCAATATATGGCGTTGCCTGTGACTCAGTAACTTCTTTATTCCAGTCAATGCTAGATCGTCTTGAGTCTTGTATATTGCAAATACACGATCATAACTTTGGAATGCTTGGAATGGATGCTGCTATGGACAATAATGCATCACCTTACATGGAGGAGCTCCAGAAATGTATTCTTCACTTCCGCAGTGAGTTTCTATCTAAATTGTTGCCTTCCAGAAAAACTGCAACACCGGGAGTTGAAAACATATGCACCAGGCTTGTCCAGAGTATGGCTTCCCGTGTTCTGGTATTCTTCATTCGGCACGCCTCTCTTGTCAGACCACTTTCAGAATCAGGGAAATTGAGAATGGCTAGGGATATGGCTGAATTGGAGTTAGCTGTGGGTCAAAATTTGTTTCCTGTTGAGCAACTTGGTGCTCCATATCGAGCACTTAGAGCATTTCGTCCACTTATATTCTTGGAAACATCCCAGCTTGCATCATCTCCCCTTCTTCAGGATCTGCCACCAAATGTCATACTTCATCATCTGTATACACGTGGTCCTGAGGAATTGCAGTCACCTCTGCAAAGAAACAAATTGACTCCATTACAATATTCATTGTGGCTTGATTCGCAAGGGGAGGATCAAATATGGAAGGGCATCAAAGCAACACTCGATGATTATGCTGCAAATGTGAGGAGTAGACGAGAGAAGGAGTTTAGCCCTGTTTATCCTCTTATGATTCAATTGGGTTCGTCGTTGACCGAAAAGACTAAGGCTTCCTCAAACTCTTGATCCAGTAAATACTTTGTGGTCTAGCAAATTAAATCACATCTGTAACTTCCCAGAGTGTTTCTTGAAAGTTGTTAGAAAAAGTTTAGTTGCGGTAACATGTGGAAGAGGCCTGCTAGTGCTAGTTCTGCTGGTATGCAAGAGGTACAAACTAATGTATTGTTTTGATAGGTTTTTATTTGTTATTCTTCCTTACCCTTTTCATTGTAATGGATTACCGTTGTTGGTTTAAGCTTCCTGATTTGTTATACTCAATGTAGAGAAATATAGTTTTTTGAAGATAGAAAAAAAAAAAAAAAAGGTACTGTTGTAACTCCCCATTATTAATGGGTATTTGATCCCTCGTTAAATTGTTTCCATCAATATTGATAATATAGGTAATTGCTGTACAAAGGCGGAGAGGGCCATATTGAAAATTATTTTCTTTTCAAATTGATGTATGCATGACAAAGCACTTAGTGAGAATTCAGCTGACCGATGCCATGATGAGTAGTTTTACACCGACAATGTATCACTTCTATACTCTTATAAACAACAACAACAACCAAGCCTTTTGTCACTAATTGAGGTTGGCTACCTGGATAAAATTACGCTATAATGATGCAAAAAAATATCTGCATCAAGAAAGCTGTTAAATATGACCTCATTGATAATTCAGCTGGACCTTTGGGTTTTACTTGGAATATTTGTCCCTTCATTTGCTGGGTTGTTGTGGGATATTACTGTTCGCAACCAATGTTATCTAGCTTGTTTGGTTTGGCTTGGATATAAAACACGTTTTTGGCCTTTGTTTTGCCAGTATCTTAGTTTCTACCTAAGTGTTATTTTCTCCATCTTTTGTTGATCTTTATAGCATTAAATTTATAGAATTTGAAGCTTTTATATGTTATTGTGGTCTCTAAAAGTTGCCCCTTCTCTCTTTTAGGTACAAGGCATGCATACTATCAAGGTTCTGTTGGGGCAACGAGAGCTGACACTGAAAAAACATTAATATCATAATTGACAACAAGTGTGGTATGGGAAGTCTTAGAGCAATGCCTAAGAAAGATATTGGGGAGTTCAGAGAGAACATATTTTCTATGAAACATCAGCTCTTACGATTTAATGCATATAGATTTTGCTTTTGGCTTTGTATTTTGGTTGTTTAACGTACCGTTAAGATTGAATTTATTTAAACTTAATTCTTTTTTTATTTAGATCACTAACTGAAAATTGAATTTGACCTTTCAAGCGATGTGCTCAAGTGTTATAAGTTGAACTGCGCATGCTGGCACGCGGGCGTGCACACACACACCTATAAGGTAAACCAAACCATCAAGAGAAAACATACCCACCGTTCAAATAAGTATACTCGGTATAGAACTTTTTATCAGGATACCAAAGTCATTCATTCAAGTATAAAGTGTAGATAGACCACTAACGAGCAAAGTACTCAAGACATTTGCAAGGTCACAATCCTTCAAAACCAATTTAAAATGAACATGAATCAAAATTAAAGCAGTTTAGCATAGTTAAAGCCCAAAAAGTTTATGGCATGAAGTCATCATAAGACAAAGTCAGTTGATACTTCACACATATTTTTGCCAATGATTTTTCAGATGCTGCTATGGATTTTCTTATCCTATATATCAAGAACCAACCTTATCTTATACATCTTGACGCAATTTCACGACACAAAGCATGCTATTGTGCCTGAGTTAACCAATTACCAATGCGCTCCTATTTTCTGAAGAAATAAACATGTGCTTATTCTAAATAATTTATGTTCAGTAGATGAAATTTAGCAACCATATCAGATATCAAAACATTTATATGCACAAAGTAAAACATACATTTCGAGGTCTCACACAAACTTAGATAAACTTTTTGTGCTAATCACTTATATATCACACGCAGACAACCGTTTCACCTCACTTCTATTCAGACAAATAGTTCATCACTTGATACTTAATAAAGCTATTGGAGTTTCTTCTCTTAGAGTTTTAAGAACTTAAACATAAGAGTAGCATTAAAAGCAAAAGCAGACTGCATTGTTAAGATTGAAAACTTGGCATTTTGCAAACTATGGAGTTGAATCCATTGTTAACTTGAGGTGTTCCCTATGTTATTTCAAAGGACCCTTGTTCTCTTTGTCAACCATCTTGTCTTTTCCACCACTCTTGTCAGCATACAGATATGACACCAATTTTCCCACCCCAAAAGCAGCATCCTTCAAGCCAGATAGTGAAGGTGTCCAACTCTGGAATGAAGTCTTGTCGGAATCATTGCTCACTTGAGTTTCACTACTTGAAACAAAGTTTACTTTTTCCTCAGTATTTCCAAGGCTCGGGGCTGGAGCAACAAAGGATAAATACCTAAGTTGCCTAGGAACCAATTGGACCACAGAAAAACCAGCACCCCCGAAGCCTGACAGTGAAGGCATCCAACTCTTCAATGGTACACTTGATATCTTGTTATCGTCATCATCGTTATTCACCTGAGTTTCACTACTTGAAAGAAGTATGGATTTAACTGTATTCCATTTCCATAAAAATTCTTCTTTTTGTCTGATATTATCGAGACAAATGGGAAGTGAAATAAAAGGATTTAATCTTTTTGTAACGTCCCAAGGTGTTTTGGTGTATAAAGATCCAATTCGCCTGCTTATGAGTTTGCTATCATGAATAGGTTGCTGAAGTTCTGCATCACATGGCCACCATTGTTGCAAGCCGTGAGCTGAAAGAAATCTCTGCTGTTCTTTGGATACTATGCGCAACTTTGCAGTAATTTTCTCATTTGCAGGATCCACACTCTCCTTGTCAACTTCCTTCTCTTCTGTGCCACAATTCTTGCCAACATACAGATAAGGAACCCATTCGCACACCCGATAAGCTACATCTTTCAAGCCAGATAATTGAGGTATCAAACCCTTCAAACCAACACCAGAAGTATTGCAACCATCATTGAGCACCCGAGATTCACTGCTTGAAGGAAGCGTGGATTTACGACTATTCCATTTCCATATAAATTCTTCCTTTTTTGCAAGACACATGGCAAGTGAAAGAAAAGAACTATTTGACCCTTTTGTTACTTCCCAAGGTGAAGCGGTGTATAGAGATTTAATTTGCCTGCTTATGAGTTTTCCATCACGGATAGTTCGCTGAAGTTCTAAATCATTTGGCCACCATTGTTCCAAACCATGAGCAGCAAGAAATTTCAGTTGTTCCTTGGAGACAGTAAACAAATTTGCAGTAATTCGACCGTCTTCAAGATCCATATTCTCCTTTCTAACCATCTTCTTTACAGCACCAACATTCTCATTAGCATACAGAAGAGGAATCCATTTCCACACCCAATAACCGGTATCCTTCAAGCCAGATAATTGGGGTATCCAACCCATCAAACTTATACCTGAAGTCATTTGTCCATCATTGCTGATTTGAGCTTTACCACTTATATGATGAGGCACAAATTTAAGTATATTCCAAACATAATCTGTCGCTTCTCTAATATTTATGTGACTAGTGACTAATGAAACATATTGTGGATAATAGAAAAGTACTACCTCAGAAGGTGTACCAGTGTTCAAAGATTTAAGTTGCATGCTCACAAGTTTGCTATTGCGGATATCATGCTTAAGCTCTATGATACCGTCACTTGACCATCATTGTTTCAAGCCATGAGCTTCGAGAAATTTCTGATCTTCCTTTGTAATAACATACAACTTGGCTTCATTGTGCTCGTTTGAAGGATCCATATTCTCCACATTGGCAATGTTCTCTCTTGTTCCATCGGTATGGATATAAAAGTAACTGATCCAATCATTCTTGTTAACATAAAGATGAGGAACCCATTTTTCTGTTCCTAAACGAGCATCCATCAAGCGCGATAATCGAGGCATCATTCTCTTCAATCGTATAACGTAAGTCTCATCCGCATAAGTCTCGTCCACATCATTGCTGACTTGAGCTTCACTACTTGAAGGAAGCACGGTTTTAATTATATTCCAAACATATTCAGCCTTTTCTCCAATATTTCCAAAACTCATAGAAAGTGAAACAGAAGGTGGATTAAATAAATGTGTTTCCACATTAATCATTTTCTTTGCCAACTCCTTTCCTACTTGAAGACCAAATCCAGCACCTAAAGAATGCCCTCCAATGCATACATTTCTGCTTCCATATGTATCATACAATGATTTTACTGCATCCATAGCTACTTTAAACCTCACAGAGTCCTTCAAGCTTTCCCAAACAACAAAGCGGAAATCGTCTTCAAAATCTCTTTGCATAGTAGGGGATCTGATCAATGTTCCTCTGAGGGCTAAAACAGCTCTGGGGGCACCAATTGGTTTAAATGGTTTGAATTCAGACAATGCTGCAGACCGATCCCATTCAAATATTGCACCGAAAATGGAACCATCTCTTTCATCAATCAATATTTGTGTGGGTTTATACTTGAAGGGAATACAAAAAGCTGGAGCTAGAGAGTTTTCTTTTGTTTTGTTCTCCTGCCTATCGAGTTCAAGATAGTACACTGCTTGTACAAGGCTTGCAATGGCTCTTCGCCTATAATTTGTGTCCTTCCTGTTTGCAACAAAACAATTATCAGGAGCTTGTACTCAAAGAAGAATGTAAATCCCGCCAAAACCGGCCGTGCTTTTGCATCAGATTTAAGATGATAGATCAAGAATAAAGCAGATTTAAGTTGACAAATGAAGAATAAAGTGCTCTTTGTTCGTGTCAACACGGCACTCTTGGTTTCACACTCCATACAATAAAAAACCATGAATATAACTGACATTATAAAAACAGTCTCTGATTGACAGCATAAGGTAACCAAGCAATTCTTATACTTAAGTCAACTACAGCCCGAGTTAGATTATAGCTTAGAGGAGCTTCTCGATTAAAAACTAGGAAGCACTAGACACCGTCACCAGTAAAAATTCGAGAAATGAAAGTGATTGAATGTAATCAGATTAGACACGCTTTTAATCTTTTAATCTAAAGTGTCGGTGCTACAAGATTAAAATAAGTTTACGAATCTTCAGTTGCAAAAAAAGTCCTTAGTATCTTTACAAGGGGTTTATAGAGATTATAAATACAAAAACTTTTTTAAAATATGAGATACATAAGCTATTGCTTAAAAGCTCATTGTAAGGTTCTTTCAATTTATTATTTTTTCATCAGCAATTGTGGAAAAGTTTTTGTTTATCCAACAATGTTCTAAACAGATTTCTTCCATTTACGGTTGTTGGTTACTTCTCTCAGAAACAGTAAAATCACAAAGCAAGCAAACCAATTTGGTAAAGTTTTCAACTTTATACAAATTTGTTACAACCCATGATGCCAAAATCCTAATCAACTTCAACAAGAAATCATATGCATGCAATTGCAACTAGTGTTGGTATGTATAACAGTAACAAATTCTTCACTTCTAAGATCATGCATCATCATGAAATAAAAAAGTGAAAGAGTAACAATATCAATCTATGAAATGAAATGGATACTGACCAGCTAGAATCAATGAAGTCCCTCCAATTAAGAGTTGTGATCATGTTACGAGGATCAGATGATTTACTTTCATCTAAGGGAGGAACAGCAACATGGTTTGTGTAAAGAGAGCTGTGTTGAATACTTGTTTTATTTGATATAACAAGGTTTACATTTATACAAAGAATAAGCATAGATCAAGGCTGTACTAGAGCTGATCTATTTGACTGAAATTATAAAATGACAGACAACACTAGTAATTACAGTGAATGGTAATAATTACAATGAATGAGGAAATACAACAAATTGATGAATGCAATAACTAGGAAGATGTTGTTGCATGATTTGTGTCTTATTTATTTTATTCCGTTGACTTGAGATATTGGTCTAACACGCCCCCGCAAGATTGGGGTGCCATCAGAAACACCAATCTTGTTTCTTAGATAATCATGACGAGTTTTTGAGAGAGGTTTGGTTAGACAGTCTGCGAGTTGATCTGTAGTGATAACATGTTGAACTTTTATTTGGCCTTGTTGCACCAAGTCGCGGACAAAATGAATATCAATGGAGATATGCTTCATGCGGGTATGATATACCGGATTTTGAGTGAGATACGTAGCACTGAGATTGTCACATAGGATGGAAGGTGTTGAAGAAGAGGATATACCTAACTCAAGGAGTAGAGATTTAAGCCAACATAGTTCAGCTGCGGTGTTGGCTAAAGCTCTATATTCAGCTTCTGTAGAAGACCGTGCCACAGCTCGTTGTTTAGATGATTTCCATGAGATGAGGTTAGACCCGAAATAAACAAGGTGAGCTGAGGTAGAGGTGTAGTCATCTTTATTTCCTGCCCAGTCAGCATCACTATATGCTGTGAGAGTGGAAGTTATTGGTTTTTGAAGAAGAAGGCCATGAAAGATTGTTCCTTTGAGATACCGTAGAACACGCTTGAGAGCTGTAAGATGTGTTGTGGTAGGTTGCTGCATAAATTGAGCAAGTTTGTTGACAGCAAATGCAATGTCAGGTCGTGTCATGGATAGATATTGGAGACTACCGATGGTACTGCGGTAAAAGGTAACATCAGTGGTGGGAGAACCGTCGTCCTTTGTTAAGATGACTGATGTTGATAAAGGAGTGATGACAGGTTTCGAATCAATCATTTTTGTTCTCTCGAGAAGGTCTGCAATATACTTGTGTTGGGAGAGAAATAAACCTGTGGATGTGGGAATGACCTCAACACCAAGAAAGTAATGTAGCTTGCCCATATCTTTGATGGAAAAAGTGCTGGCAAGCTTGTTGATGCAGTCATTAACCTTGGCATTAGAGTTTCCTGTAACAATTATATCATCTACATACACAAGTATGTATAATGTTGTGCCATGACTTTGGAGAATAAAGAGAGAGGAGTCAGATTTTGAATTAACAAAGCCATAGCTACACAGAAACTTACGCAAGGTTTGATACCAAGCACGTGGTGCTTGTTTAAGACCATAAATGGATTTTCTTAGACGACAAACATGATGAGGTTTGTCAGGATGAGTAAATCCAGGAGGTTGTTGCATAAAAACTTCTTCAGTGAGAGTGCCATGCAAGAAGGCATTGTTAACGTCAAGTTGACGTAGTGGCCAGTCATGTTGAAGAGCTAAGGAGAGGACTAACCGCACTGTGATTGGTTTAACTACAGGGCTGAAGGTTTGTGTATAGTCAAGACCAGGGCGTTGGTGGAAGCCTTTTGCAACTAATCTTGCTTTGTATTTCTCAATGTCACCATTTGCTTTCCTTTTTATGCGGAAAACCCACTTGCATCCAACTAGATTTTTGTTTTGTGGTCGAGGAACTAGATCCCATGTTTGTTGTTGAATTAAGGCATTAAATTCATGGCTCATAGCATCACGCCATTCAGTTGTTTTCATAGCTTGGCTTAGGCACGTGGGCTCGGCCAACTGAGGGAGTGGATGTTTGGTAGTGAGAAGGTATTTTGGATTTGGTTGATGAATGTCGTTCATTGCTCTTGTGACTGGTCGATGAGAAACTGATGGCGGAGGCGCTGATGATGCAGAAGAATCCAGTTGTAATGATGAATCTGTATGGTTGTTTGATGAATTTTGATCGGATAATGGTGTGGGTGGTGTAGGAGTTTGTGATTGATTTGTTGATATAGGTGGGGTAGGTAAAGAGGCCATTGAATTTTGAGGGGTGATTGATGGAGGCAAGTTTTGATATAGCTGATGAAGAATGAGTGGATGGCGAGACACTTGTAGAGGAGTGGTAGGGCTGGATTTTTGGGGGGTAGATTCTGAGTGATTTATAGTGAATGGGAAAGTTGACTCTTGAAAGATAACATGTCTAGAGAGATATATTTTTTGAGTTGGAATATAATAGCATTGGTAAGCATGGTGTTGAGAGGAGGGTCCTAGAAAAACACACGGCAAACTTCTATTTGAGAGTTTGTTTTGAGAGTAAGGACGTAGCCAAGGATAACATAGACTCCCAAAGACACGAAGGTTGTGATAGTTGGGTTTGGATCCAAAGAGAAGTTCATGAGGACATTTATTATTGCATTGAGGGGAGGGCATGCGATTTATGAGATACACAGCCATTTGAAAAGCATAACACCAGAATTTTTGTGGGACAGAGGAGTGGGAGAGGAGAGTAAGAGCAGTCTCTACAATATGGCGATGCTTGCGTTCAGCAATGCCAATGTGTTCAGGGGTATAAGGTGGACTGACAAAGTGGGAAATTCCATGATGACTGAAGTAAGATTTTAGTTTGAAATATTCGGTACCTCCATCAGTATATATGGACTTGACTTTGCGGGTGAAAAAGTTTTCAATTTTAGAATGAAATTGAGGAAATAGGACAGCTACTTCTGTTTTACATTTTAATGGATAAATCCATGTGTAGCGTGTGAAATGATCCACAAATATAAGATAATATTTGTAACCATTTACGGACAATATAGGAGACGGTCCCCAAACATCAGAAAAAATAAGTTCAAGTGGAGAAGTAGTTTGAATAGAGGATACGGAAAAAGGAAGTTTGTGACTTTTATTAATAGAGCATGAATTACAATGCAAGGTTTTATTAAAATTTCTAGATAGACCACAAGTAGACAACATTTGGGTCAGAATTTTTGGAGATGGGTGACCAAATCTTGCATGCCAAAGATCGAAGGTGGATGTGGTTGTGGATAATGCCGTGGGAGAAGAGGAGGCTGGGCTATAGGTATACAGATTACCATTACATGGACCGCGCATCAAAACCGCCCCCGTCACCTGATCCTTCACACAAAAAAAAGAGGAATGAAATTCAACATAAGCATTGTTAGACTTACAAAATTTAGAAACAGATATAAGATTATGTTTTGCATTTGGAACACAGAGAATATTTTTAAGATGAAAAGTTGTGTTTGGTGTGGGGAGGGTGCTTGAGCCAATATGAGAGATTTTTAAACCTGTACCATCACCGATTTGAACTTCTTCAGGACCTTCATATTCAGAGTGAATATGCATATTGTTGAGACTGTTTGCAACATGGTGACTGGCGCCGGTATCAAAGACCCAATTAGAGTTGGTGGGGTTGGCAGAAGCATAATGAGCTATCGGAGAGTTGATTGGTTTTGGAATGTGTGGACAGTACCGAGCAATATGTCCAACAGTTGAGCAAAATTGGCAACGTGGAGGAGGTCTGTTACCACGATTGTTGAAGCCTTTGGATTTTCCGCGACCGTAACCTCGACCAGAATATGAGCCACGTGAATTGGAGGATGAATGGCCATGACCAGATGACGGTGTTGGTAAGAGACCATCATTTTTGAAATTTTTGTGGGCTAGGTTTGCAGTTGGAACCTGAATTTCAACTTGGGTTTCACGACGGATATATTCATCATGAGCAAGCAAGTGGCTATGAAGTTCTTCAAAGGTGAAGGGTTTCTCACGGGTACGAATGGATGCAGCAATGTCACGATATTCAGAGCCAAGGCCATTGAGAACATAGAGGGTGAGATCATCATCAGAAATTTTTCTGTCAATGACAGTTAGTTCATCAGCGAGACTTTTGACAGAAAAGAGATAATCAGTGATGGATTTTTCGCCTTTGGTACAATGCTGAATTTGATTTTTGATGGACATGACATGAGATCGAGAGGTGTTTGCATATTGGGCTTCAATGGCATCCCACAAGGTTTTAGCAGTATCATAGGAGGCAAATGATATACTATCTACTTCTGTCATAGAGGAGAGAAGAAGATTGATGATGAGTTGGTCAATAGTGAACCAATTTATGTATTCTGGATTTGGGGTTGAGACACCAGCAGTGACAATGGTGGGAGATTGAGAAGGTGTGGTTCCATCAATATGGCCATTGACTTGGATGCCAGAGAGAAGGGAGGTAGCCTGACGTTTCCAGGCACGATGACTGGCTCGAGAAAGCTTAAGAGTGATGGAAGCATGGATAAGAAGACTTGTTTTTGATGGGTTTGTGGTGGCTGCCATGGTAAAGGAGATATGGATCGTGAGATGCTGTTAGGCTAAGGCTAAGGCTGATACCATGTAAAGAGAGCTGTGTTGAATACTTGTTTTATTTGATATAACAAGGTTTACATTTATACAAAGAATAAGCATAGATCAAGGCTGTACTAGAGCTGATCTATTTGACTGAAATTATAAAATGACAGACAACACTAGTAATTACAGTGAATGGTAATAATTACAATGAATGAGGAAATACAACAAATTGATGAATGCAATAACTAAGAAGATGTTGTTGCATGATTTGTGTCTTATTTATTTTATTCCGTTGACTTGAGATATTGGTCTAACACCATCATTGTAACAAAGGTTTCTTCCAATTATGTAATAATGTTTCTTTATTTGGTTTTTCTATTCATGTGTACCTTTGCACTATAACATGATTGATGACATGTAACAATGTACAGTAATTCACACTTTACAATTGAAATTTGAAATCCACGTTGTGATCATTTGGTTCAAAATGAACCATCCTTTGTGTCATCTGATCATATATATTACTCACTGTTTGTCACAAAATAAATGACATAATTTTAACATTCTTAATTATCTATTAACAAGAATTATTAAAAGTTAATATTTTAAAAATACTCGTCTACATAGTTGTTTAGACTTTAGTGTGTACTATAGAGCAAAATATAAGGACCAAACGATGCCTGATCGACTTGAATATTGAGAAATACTTATACGAGGATTGCTAGCAACACTCGCTTTTCAACACTCTCTCAAACACTCACTATCTTATTGGGTGAAATCAATGTATGTCCCACCACTTTAAGTGGGTTTTATTTTCAAAATTTAGGACCCACATTGATTTAAGCCAATTAGAGAGTGAGTATTAGAGAGAGTCTTGAAAAGAGAGTGTTGCTAGCACTACTCATACTTATATAGTCATAAACCCAAATAAATTAGTTTGGACACACTCACATTGTTACACAAAATTTAAAGAGAAAAGAATTAAATAATGTTAAATGATGTGACTAAATTACTTTTTTTTTTAATTTTTTATTTGTTTGTGCCCAAATATTTTTTATTTGGATTTGTGATTATGAAAGACTTACTTGTGAATACTTTATATTAAATCACACGACCTTAGATGTGAGAGAAACTCTTTTATAGATACAACTATAAATGATAAATATTTAGACACATTTTTTTTTTGGTGATAAAGCTAGAAAAGGAAAAATTAGACACATTCACATCAAATCAAAAATTAAAAGAGAATAAAATTAAATGATGTTGATTGATGTGATCTAATTATTTTTGTTTTAAATTTTTCCATTTGATGTGAGTGTATTTAAATATTTATCATTTGTGTTTGTGTCATAGAAGAGTTTCTCTAGATGTTATTATTCCACTAGTCCTGCTCTGTGTTTGGTTTTGCGGTGGCAAAAATTGAGTTTAATAGAATTGATTTTGGTTAAAAGTGAATTGAAATAAATTGATTTATGTTTGGATGCAATCAAATAAAATTGATTCTTACCAATTTATGTTGTTTGAATAGTTTAAAGTAAAATTGCTTTTGAATGTATAATTACCGATATGGATATTAATATTATATTTAAAATTGTTATTAAAGAGTTCACTCAAAAAGTTGTTAAAGGACATTAATATAATAAACCACAATAAATGGTTAGAATCAATTCCATTGAAGGCAGAAGCTACATTTTCCAGTTTCATGTTGAATCACTTTTAGTTACCAAACTCACATCAATAAATAATTAACCAAACATATGTTTTTAGATTGAAAGTGTTTTTGCCATGCATAGACTCACGTTTGGTGCACTCCACCGTGCAACCAAACCAGCACTTAATTTTATTCTTTTGACCAGTCAAACTCAAACAACTTTACTCCAACTACTACAATATCCGAAAAAATATACCTATCCTTTCCGTTCATAAAAACAATCTTCCCTGGTCATTTCCCTAAATCAAAAAAAAAAAAAAACTTCCCTGGTCATTCAAAAAGAAACTTTGTCACCTATTATTATTGAGAAATACTTACTTGAAAAAAAAAATCAGGCATACACAAATAAATTAAAAAAATTAAAAGAGAAAATAATTGAATAATGTGATTAGATTTTTTTTTCATTTATTTTTCTTTATTTGTGTGAATGTGTCCAAACATTTTTCATTTGTATTTGTGTTCAAACTCTAAACAAGAGTTGCTCTTCTCATTATCTTGAGTAATTTTATTTTTTTAAAAGGCATTAAAACCACAACTTTTTTGACTTGCTACTTCATTTTAGGGTCCGTTTCTATTCCAATTCTTTCAAAATAAAAATTATATTTTTTTCTAGAAACATTTTTATTATTTTTACAGTGTTTGTTATAGATCTTCAAAAAATCTATCTTGTTTAAAAAAATATTTTTAACCTCAAAATAAAAATCGGTCCTTACTAACTTTTTTAAAATCTATTTTTGCTTCAAAAAACAAAGAAATCAAATGTAAGATTTTTAAATCTTAGAAAAATACTTTTTTATGATAGTAAATAAACAGAAATTAAATTCGTCTTTTTTCAAAAGTCTCTAGAAAACAATCTCTAGATTTCTTAAAAATAAAATCTTTGTTTTGAAGCTATAACAAACACACCCTTAGTTGGATGAATGGTGTTGACATTTTTTTTTCTTAGGCAAAATAAAAATTAAATTAAAAAGAAAAGGAAGCACAAGACTGGGGGACATGGACTTGACCCAGTAAACCACAAAATACCCTAACGGGTGATACAACAATTCAATACAATGGTGATATAAGAAAAACAACCCTAATAAACCACTACCACGGACAATCCAGCGAATGGTGTTGGCATTTGATTAAGCTTGTTGAATAAGTTTTCTCCTTCCACTCCTTCCCATATACAGTTCTATCCTCCTTTCTCTATTGAATTTGAATCTTCTAAAATGAATAAAATGTAAATGTGATAAAACTTATTTTAACAACTCATGGTTTATTATTATGTATATACAATATTTACCTTTGATTTCTTAATTAACGGATGATATAATTCATTCTACCTTCCAAAGTGAATTACTCACTTTAATAGTTTGTTATGAGTGAAATTGAAAACAAAAGTAAAAGAAAGAAGCATATATTTAAATAGATAAATTTCCTTAAACAATTAAAAATGTTGTTACAAATTATAGATAATTTAAACTGGAATTTAGTAAGAATATACTTTATTAATACAAATAATATTTGAAAATACAACAATATTTATTTATTTTCAGATAAAGAATAAAAAAATTGTGGCCAAGGTTAAAAAAAAGTAACATCTTATCTTATATGATTTAATTTAGGGTATTATGAACATTTTGGTTGTTTTTTTTTTTGTTAACATAAGGAAACAAAAGAGTAGGAAAAGAAGCAAATAGAAACAAATTATTCTATAGAAAAGGTAATCTTAAGTGTGTCTGCAAGTAAAGAAGCAGCAATTGCTCCACTAGAGTCATTAATTGATGTTTAACTAAATATGTGAGCTTAAATGGTTAATGAGTCGACTAAAGATGAGTTGTTTTGAACCTATTTAGATTGATTTTGTGGTATTCACTTGAATGATCTGTGATGCTTTTAGTGGTATTGACTTAAATCATTGCTGTCTTGAGTTTCACTACTTGAAACAAACTTTTCCTTTTCTCCATTATTTCAACGACGTATGGCTGATGGTATTCTTTAGTTTACATGCCATATTATATAAAGCCATGAATTTAACATGGACTTTATAACGACGGTCTCTGATTGACAGCATAAGGGAACCAAGTAATTATACACAAGGCATCTACGACTCGATTTAGCTTCTACCTAAGAGAAGCTTCTGAATTAAAATCTACGAAGCATTGACAAAGGTACTAGAAACGACACTAACACGTGAACACCGGACATAATTTGAGAAAATGAACATCGAACACACCTTCAACTAATTCTCGGTGCTACATAGATTAAAATAAGTTCTCTGTTGTGAAAAGGTGTATACAATTTATGAAGGAATCAATCATGAGAGCTTTTAAAAAATCTAAGATACAGAAGTGTCGGTATTAAAATAAGTTCTCTGTTGTGAAAAAGTCTATAAAATTTATAACGTATATTTATGAAGGAATCAAATCAATCACGAGAGCTTTTAAAAAAATCTAAGATACAGAAGCTAAAAAACTCATTATAACAAATTCTCTCAAAAAGTGAAATAACAAATAGAATTTTTTAGGTGAAAATATAATAAATAGTCTTTAAAATATATCAAATCAGTTAATATTGTTAACAATACAAAAGTGAGAAAGAGAGAATAATAACAACAATGGAGGATTTAAAAAAAAAAAAACAATGGAGGCTAGGGTTTAATAAAATATCAATAGTTTAACCTTACAAAAAGTTATAAGAGAATATATAATAAAACTTAATTAAGTCCAATATTTGATTATCTAACAAATGTAATTTCTAAATAAAGTGTTTAAAAATTGGTCAATTTAATTTTTTAACATTTTATCGATGATGATTGCTTAGTTAGTAAAATAACTATTGTGCATTTTTCATAGAAATGATCATATCAACATATGGATCTCAATTTTGACATGTAAATAATAATAGATGCACAATAGTTTTGACACAAAAAAAAAAAAAAAAGCACAATAGTTATTAGCATTTTTTTTTCTTTCAAATATCATTTGTTATTTTCCATTGCAAAATTAGGAAGAATGACATAAATCAGTTATCGTGATTTTGACAAATTCAGCATATGTCAAACATGTATCAAGAAGGAAAACAAGCAAGAAGCATATGCCATATCAATATACACTATAATGTACGGTTGTTCTCATTTTAACAAATGGAAGAAATTACATTTCTAAATATCCTCCGTTTGGTTTTCTAAAGGAACCAAATTTTCTCAATTTCTCTATTGAATTTACAACATTTATTAGTAAACAAAAAGGACTGGACTTCATCGGAGCTATGGCTTGGTGGTCATGATGATTGAAAGTATATGTGGAGATAGGCGCACGTTTTTACATATTTCCTGAAGTTGAACAACTCCATGCGACATGTCAAGTAAACTTTCCCTAAAAAAAATGTCAAGTAAACTTGTCACATTGCACTCTGACCCTACGTTCAAGTCAGCTAATCAAAAACCTTTTATATACCCGTAAAAAATAAGCTTCTAATTGTTTATTAAATTTTTTATTAAATGAATGGTCTAGAATTAAAGTTGAATATAAAATTCAACTCAAATTTTTTATAGGAGTTGTCCCACATTAAAACCTATTTGAAGAGCCTATAGAATTTATAGGGAGTGTCCCAAATAAAAAAATTTCAAGAATATTTTTTTTCATTGTACTTCTATTTTTGAAAAAAAAGAGGATAAATATGAGATGTTTTGTTATATTTTTCAACATTTTACAGCTGCACATGCATCGATTATTTTACAAAAAAAAAAGCTCTAATTTTGCAAAGGATTAAAATTACTATTACAATTTTATATCGATTAAGCTTAAAAACTTATGATTTGTATGATTAAAAACTATTTAATCCATTTTATGGTGTATGATTCATATTAAGTTTATTGTTACTTTGAACGAACACAAGGCTTTGTTGCTGAAAAGACGATTTTCATCTTATCCATAATAAATGTGTTAACATGAATTTTGTTCATAAAATCCTTTGAAAAAATTTCATGGATCATTAATATGGTTGATTGTATTGCCACAAAGAAGAAATTGAGCAGGGGTGTTATACTAATTTTTAATGCTGGTCAGTAGTCTTTGAATCTTTTATGTCGATATCATTTCTTTGGTGTAATGTAATTTGTAATCATGAGTTGTTTGTCATTTGTTTAATATCTATTGTATGTTGTATGTTTATCTACTTTGTTGTTTTAACGATTATATCAACATGAACTTTGGTGTCATTATTTATTTTGTTTTATTTTGTTTTAATGATTTATTGGTGCCTTTTATCCTTTTTTTTTTTGTTATTGTGATAACAGATGTATACAATATAGTTATTCCTTTTTGCATAATTTAATTTTCACATAACTATGTATATGGATCATATGAAATATCATCCCCATTTATAAGGTTATGGTAATTAACACATATTAAAGCATAGATAATATAAACACAGATAAAAAAAACAAAATGTATCTTAAATCATATCTGAATGAATCAGAAACGTCAATACTAATATTGTATTTTTATCATCACTAATATTTCATTTTTGTCATCATTGGCGGCGCTTGATAGGAAGGCTAAACATAAAATAAGAATCAAAAACATGTTTCATTTCCCTGCATTTTATTTGATTGTAATAAATTTTATTAGTCGTTAGTAGAAAATACTAAATTGTAAAGGAAAAAAGCTATAAAACATCATTTAAAATTATAGAATTTAAAAAAAATAAAATTGATTACCGTTTAAGAATTAATTGCAGTTAATTATTCGCACCCACCTTTATCGATAATTTGTTGTCATTTGAAAAACTACAAATTAATTAGATAATATGTTATGAGTGTAGTGTTTACCTTAAAAGTCGTGACACCTCATATTAAATTGAAAGTTAGTGGTGTGGAACCGCCAAAGATATTTTTGGTTTAATAACAAAAGCCACACCAAAAGTGGAACTACCAAGGTTTTTTTAGGTTTAAAATAAAGTCTTAATTACACTTTTGGCCCCCTAAGTTTTTCAAAGTTGTGATTTTGGTCCCTAAAAAAAAAATTCTTTTTCTTAAGTTTACTTTCTGTTGCAATTTTGGCTCCTTAGCCCAATTAAAAAAAAATATTTTTTTTTATAGATAGTTATAGATTTTTGGTCTAAAAGATGATCTAAATTTCAGCAAATTAATTCTTAATGAGCTTACTTGAACGTAGGGTCAGCGTGCAATGTGACAAGTTAGTTTACTTGACATGTCACATGGAATTGTTCAACTTCAGGAAATATGAAATGGTTTCAAGGCCATTAATAATTTCACTATGCTATCAGATGGAATGATAGCAAAAGAAGGAGAAATTTGAATATAGGTTTAGTTATACTATCATAGAGTGAAGATTGTACATGAAATAACTTAAATATTCTAAAAATCTTCATTTGTTTATATGCATCTACATGTCAAAATTGAGATCCATATGTTGATATGATCATTTCTATGAACAAAGGAAGTTGAAGCTTTGCAAATAGAGCAATTGGAACACAAACCAAAAGAGCAATAGGAATTGGAGCCCATGTAAGTCTCTCTTTTAGCAACATAGATAGAGCTGCACCAAATGCTATCATTGTAGTCACTACAGCAAAGAACAAAGAAGCCATGCCTAATATTAATCTCTCAGGCAATGCCATGACAAAATCTTCTTCGGCGTATCGTGCATTTAGGATTGCTAGAAACATCAGAAGAGAAGCCATTGAGGAAAATAAGGCTAGTGCATCTGACACAACAAATACCATGAATGTGTTATCTGACAAGAATATTGGTATTCCTTTGTCCTGGTTGTTGCCTCCAGGTACAGTTATTACGGCTGCAAAGGCGATTGTCGCAATAAGAGTTGCTACTAACATACAAGAGTTTGATGTATCCTTCATCCAATTTTTCCCTTCTTCAAGCAATGCTTTATGCTCTTCCTTGAACACTTGCCAAGCTGTTTTACCTTCTTGGTTTTTAACTTCTTTATGGAGAGGGTGATCCAATTTCTCTACTTCCTGTTGGTGATATAGCTATGTTATCAAAAACATATTTAAAGTTTCAAACAGACCCTACGTCTTTTTTCGTGTCAAGTTGGTAAATTTTTCACGTCTTATTTACAATATTGACCAACTTGACAAGAATATTGACCAACTTAGTGGTGAAATATTCTTGACAGTATATGTACAAATGTGTAACATAAGTGGACTAAGAACATTGAAATTTGTCCGACAGTGTAATCATTTTTAAAAAGAAAGGACTAATTTGAACAAAAAATGATAAATGACATGTTTCAAACTTTAAATTAAGTTGAAGGATATGGTTTACTTTTCTTTCTTTCTGGAATTTAATGTAAAAATTACTAAGAATGTACTTATGAGATTAAGTTAAACAAACCTTAAACCACTGTAACTCTCTTTGCATTTGAAATGCTGCACCGGAAATTGACTCTACTTGAGAAGCAAACCTTGCAGCCAGATGTGATGTAGTGTTCTGTGATTCATCTAATGCCAAGACTAAAAGCTTGCAAATTATTGGCATCTTGCATAGAAGACTAAAAACTTTTTGTTGCCTATTCTTGATGGCAATTTGAGCCATATACCCTTCATTTGGCATGTGAGTCCAAACCAAATCAGGAAAAAACTTAAAACAGATCCTTAAAATTTCAACAATGCCAGATGATGTTGCACTGAAAATAATGTCCGCACTCACAAAAGATTGCCAGAATTGACAGTCATTCAGGTTTGAAGCTTGTGAGGAAACAAATTCTACCAATCTCACAGCATATACATGTCTCAACTTTGTATCTCTAACTAGCTTTATGCTAGGAACTGCAAAAGAAATTGTCTATTTTATCAATTTAAATAAACTAAGAAACATTTGTTAAGAGAATGGATTATGTAGCACCTATACTGAAGACTGAAGGTGTGTCTGGTCTGCGACACCAACACCACACACCGACACACGTGGTTACATTCAATTACTTCCATTTTTTCAAGTTATCATCAGTGTTTACATATCAGTGTCGTTTCTAATGTACGTGTTTGTGTCAGAAATTCATAGAGAATGTTACATTTAGAGAATCTTTGGGGATGAACTTCCCTACAAGGATAACATACCAAGAGTTTGAAGGGAATTCCATATTGTATTTCCGAAATAAGACTGGTGATGGCTTGACTCCCCATATGAATCTTTCAGATCTCCTCTCAACTGATTGGGTGGTAAATACTCGAGTTCTACAGGAGCACCTGATATAGTTTAAGAATGTTAAGTTTCAATAAGGAAATAGAGCTACATAGCATCAATGCTTCATATTTAAGGCATGTTTAGTATCTTATACCGACACGACAACGATACACGTGGTTACATTAAATCTCTTCAATATTGTAATTGTAAATAGACTACCAGAGCATATGTGTCACTATCAGTGTCCTATCCAGTGTCAGTATTAGTGTTTCATAGCATAAAAGTTTTTCAATCAAGCATTGTACCAGAAAAGTACACCTAAAGAAAATGTACTTACAATGGTAAATGCATCTTTTCCAAAATCCAAGCCTGTGTCCACTTTGAAAGTGTGATGGCAATTTTGACAGAACATTTAGTATAATGCTTCCTTTTGAATCAGAAATTGTTGCCAAGTTAGGGTAGCGCTGAAGAAGATGCATAGTGATATCTGTGTATGGAACATTAAGAAAGGATGTAAGCCGGTACTATAGCAGCACAATAATCTTAAGAAGACAGAAACAGGTACATAAATGTTTGAAACTTTGGATACTTTGATAACCTTGTCCCAAAAAGTTTGTACTTTCTCTGAAGGACTGATACATTTAGGTTTAACGAGTTATTTCAGTGGAATGAATTATATTGAATTGAAGCAGCAATGGTTAATTTCCCCAATCAGTACCACTTACTGTAAACATTAAAGCCTCTAAGCATTCAATTTCTGCATAAGCCTATTTGCATTTTTCGACAAGAATTGAGCCTATTTGGATTAACTTATTTCAACTTACCTACTAGTATAAGCATTTGCTAGACTGTTTTGGAGAGCTTATAAAAACAGGTTTTGACATGTCAATAAGCTGTTTTCATCTTATAACCTCTTCAAAATAGCTATTGAAAACTGGCTATAACTTATATTAAAATAGTTTGACTTTATTTTATTTTTTGTTAAATCAAATTATCAATAACTTAAACATAAACACATATAGTGGACTTATACTATGAGCACTTAATTAAGTTGTTTATCTAAACATCTTCAATGTTGTCGACAATAGTTTATAGATCATAGATTTAATTACCATGAAATCCGGCAGCAGTAAGCAAAGCAACAAGTTGACTAGCTGAGGGACCAGAGAATGGACAGCTAGGTCTCTCATCAGTAGTACTCAAAACAAGATACCAAACCATGTCTTTACATCTTGTAGAGGTAACACTATTGATGAGTGGTGTGAATCCTTTAAAATCAGTTACTTGTGTAAGAGAAGGATATTTAGCCACCAACGCCTTAGCAGAATCTACACTTTCGCCCATTGCAACATAGTGAAGGCAAGTACAACCCATCAAATCCAATTCCGATAGCATATTTGCAGGCATATATTGCACCAATTTCTCAACAAGTTTCCATTGAGCTCCTACAGCTGCAACATGAAGTGCAGTCCTACCAAGTATTGTAATCTTCGCTGTCAATGTGCTTGGATCGTTATCAAGGAAAGCCTTTGTGGATTCCCAATCGCCATTTAGTATTGCTAAGTGCAGGGGTTGGTAGTAACTGTGGTTAAATCCCCTAGCTTATGGCAAAAATATAGTGACAGCATGAGTTTATATGGAAGGAAGAAAATATAATGGCCAATAGACTACAAAAATTTTAAGCATAATACCACTTCATAAAAATGCCTCATGTGTTTTTAATGTGATTGCAAACTATAGAAGCGTTTGTATGAATCAAGTATCCGTACAAAGTACATTTGAATATATGGAGATTAGACTTCAAATTCTCTAAAAGAAATTAAGAAAAATATCTATGATCATTTTTTGCGTGCATCCTTCTGCCTACTAAGTACCGATACAAAATCCAAAACATTATTTGTTTCTACTAATCCATAGTTGGTTTCTGAAACCAATTGTTTCAATCTTAAGATACTAGGAAATAAGGATCATAGTCTAACATATACTGAAACACATACCGAACTCGGTGACAGAAGCCTGGACATGATCAAAAGACATCAATGGACTTGATTCTGCAGATGCCATTTCTTTTTCAAAACTTTTTCTTGGTTATAGAAGCTAAAAACTGATTCAGATGGATAATCAAAAGCTGCAGAAGTTAAGGTTAAACATGCACAGTCACACTAATTTGGCTCTTTCTGATATAAGAGATGGAATTGGAATATATTTATGCTTAAACTTGAAACTACAATAGCAATAGTTTGCAAATCCTATTCTGTACAGGAAAAACAATAGAAGAATAACAAGTTGAAAATCAAATCCTATCCTGTTATAAATTAAATATTAATGCACAGGTTAAAGGGACTTATTCCTTCTTTTCACTTTTTTAAAGACTTGAAAAGCAAAATGAGTTCTGTGGGGCTCTTGATTCTCACTTTCACATTCCACTGCAGCATGGACTTTTTGTTTTGTTCCCATTTAGTGCTGTGGATGTGGACAATATACTTGCCTAGAAAGAAGTAAAAGCAATCTATGTAATGTTTTTAACACTTTATTTTCTTCCACATGAAGCTTTAGATTTAGCTTTTATTTTGTTTATTTCACACTAGGAACATCTTTATTTTAATTACTAGTCTTGTTATTTTTAATAGCACTAGCATGCAACTTTATGTTTTATTCACTAAAATATAAGTTGTAGATTCCAAATGAAACTTGTTCTCCCTTTTTCATTTTTAGAAATCCAAAAGTTGCAAAATTTTACTAGTCACTAGTCATTTTTCTTTTTAAAAAATGAAAACTCTAATTGCATCATGTCATTATGAAGTTATTGTACCTTCTACTAAGGGATTAACTAGGAGAGGCAGTGATACTATTGATGGTTTACTCTGACTAATATTGTATGTTCATAGTAATCTTTCTTCATACCTTGAATCCGAATTTGAACTCGCATCCACTCCACACATCTTATCTTAATCTTAATCTTAATAATATACAATCATGAAGACACAAATAGGAAAAAATTGGCCTCCAATCCAATGTGTCACAATTCTAAGGCCCCATCAATAAATCTTAATTTTTTAATGTCTCATTTTATCATCCAAAATAGTAATAGGGACCACAAGTCAACAACAATTCTCACATTTTCATAATAAATAATTCATCAAAATTATTTTTAGACCATAAAAATTTGAAAGTGTTGATTTCCCTCCAACAAACATCATTTTCGGGTGTATTATTAAGAAAAAAACAAAAACCAATTCAAAATATGGCCCATATGAAAGAAAGCCCAACACTCCAAACCCAACTTTTTTATACTTTTTCTCAGAAATAATAAATGCAAAATACCAATTGGGGAAGCTTTTTCCCTTCTTTCACGTTGAAGGGGTTTTTTCCCAAGCCCTCTTATGTGAAAAACCATTCAACACAGCTCTGTACCAACCACTCTCTCTTCTGAAGTAGCACAACAACTAAAATGACTGTACAACAATTCAAATTCAAATTCAATTCACTCTCTCTTTCTTCTCTTTCTCATCAATCAAAATCCGAGAGAAATCTTCCTTCCTCTTTTCACTCTTATTTGCCTCTCCAACATCTCTCATATCTGAATCACAGAACTACAACTCAACCGTTCTCCCTCTCTCCCAAATTCGCTCACTGTAATCAAACACTACCACCGTCGAATCCGAAATCGCCGCCATTCGTCAAATCCCAACTTTACTGTGGATTCACCGCTGAGGCTATCTTCGTCCAATCATTCAAGCACATCGAAAGGTAACAAACTTGAAATCCCGAAATTTATTTTATCACAATCACTGCAAATCGTTTTTTGGTTTTTGAAAACTTGATTTTTTTGGTTGATTCAGCTGAAACACACAACACATTGAAGAAGATGAACAAAATGGTGTTGAGACCACCAACACAACTTGAGTCGTTTGAAGGTCAAACTCTGAGTTTAATGGCGTTGATAATCCTTTGAAGGTAAGTCTCTTCTTATTACTAGCTTTTTGTTACTTTTTATAAATTAATATTTGTTTTATGATCATTCAAATCAACCATTATTTGTTTTGGGTTCGGTAATTGTTTTGGGTTTCTCTTCAAGTGATTGAAATGGTATACTCGCTAATACACAAGGCATTATATCTTCATAATTTTTAAAATGGTTTGCATGTTATTGAAAGTTTGCAAGAACATGTTAATAATCTTCACTTTGAATTGACATAACACTATGTTCCTTTCACCATATACACGGTAAAAATAAAAAAAAGTTTTTAAATCATTTTGACTTTTGATAATATGTGGAGTTATAATTGCATGAACTTGACCATTGAATCTCTAGAGTAATGACCGTGGATTTTTTTTTTTCAATCATTAAGCTTATCTATAGACATGACACATTGTCACTTACATTAGCTTATCATTAAGTTATTTGGATTTTTGAAATGATGAAGTTTATCTGCATTCCTTTCAATGGTTGGTTCTCTGTTTTGAATGGAATTGGATTTATAAGGTACCCCATACACTTCTGTGTTTTTTTTTAACTTTTTATCTATGATTTTAGATTTTTTATCATCAATTATTGAGTTTCTAATTTGAAAGTTGCTCTCTATATGTTCAGGTGCTTAATAGCAGCAACTGTTTAAAGGTTTTGATGATCATTGAAATTGCTTTTGCCCAAATCAGGTAAGCTATGAGATGATTCATGTGATTGATATTACTCTTTTATGTCTCTCTTTCATTATTTGTGGAATGATTTATAGTTTTTATTGTTTAAATATAAATCTTATGGAGCATTTATAAGAAGTTATAATTTTATGGTAGGCTTCATGAATTGCAATGATTATTCATATTTCTTACGTAGCTTGAAGTAGTATTACCTTCACATTGCTCCCTTCTTACGTAGCTTGAAGTACAAGTGGATGACTTTATGTGCTCCTTAATCATGAGAATATTCACAAGAACTTTATGAAAAGGTACCCCTTTTTCTATCTTTTAGGCATTAGTCATTCACTTGACATGAATAAAACCTTGGAAATTAGATAAACAAATGATGATTTACTCATGTAGGTGATTAGTTTAATAGACGTTCAAGAACACAATTTAGTAGATCTTGACAAACTATCTCCTGTAGTAGATATGGTCACTTTTGAGTTTAGTAGTTTACATACATATTTGATTTAAGTCCAAAGTTTTATATTCTTCAAACACTGGGGTTTTAATATCAAACAACATATATATTCAAGAGATTGTTACTACCAATCTAGAATTGAAATGATGAATATATTGATTCTCCTTAGTCTGATTGTTTTTAATTTTGTAGCTTTGTTGTCATGTTTGACGTTAAAGTAGAACAATTTAAAAGGAAGATTTGTGCTTTGTTGTCATGCATGATTTCATATGTCAGTTTTGTTGTATATGGCTTTTATTTTATATGCCTTTCTTCACATTAGGATTTGTAACTTGGTTTCTTTTTTAATTTTAATCAAGTTGTGTTATTTTGAAGGATTGGGAAAACTTCATTATTTAAGTTGAACTTTCTTCAAAACTGCAAGTCTGCCATACCTTCATTTGGGACATAATTCTAACATGGGACATTATTAGAATATGACATGTGACATGCATAATTGATTCTTGACAAACTAAACTATCAAAATAATGAAGCTATGGCAGACTTGCAGTTTAAGACTTTACTATTTGTTTTTACCTCTCTTCCTTGAACTCCTTGATGTTTAAGGCTATTTTTTTTTAGATTGGCATGTCATATTTGTGCTTCTTGCTTAAGGAAATCATTAATATTCCTATTTGTTTCGGTTTCAATTTTTATTTGATTTTTAATTTTTGTCATCATTTTTTTGCTTTGTACTTCAAATTTTGATTATATGAGTTTTTCACATATGACTAACACTTTATTTTGAACTCTTTTGATACCTGTTCATTTGGTTTTTTTGTTTTGTTTCAATGGACAGGTAAGGTAGAATGTTGTTTGAACAATTATTTGGAGCAGTTTGACTGTATATTATAAGCAAGGACTTTACCTCAGTCTACAAATATTGACATTATGAGCAAGGACTTCATTTTAAGGTGAGTAAAATTGCTATTTTAACCTTTTGTGATTTGATGATTTAAATTGAACTTTAGATCTATGAAATAATTTGCTGTCATATTGTGTATAAGTGCAACTTCTTATGCATATAACTTTTGAAACTGTAATTACAACTATTTTTTGTTAATTTTTTCTTTCAAAGTGAAACTTCTTATGCATATAATTTTTACTTGAATCTAAATATGACATTTCTCTTTCTTTTGGTTTTTTCTTTGATAATCTTTGTGTTTGGATTTTTTGCGATAAAAGGTTAGTCTTTGATTGAATATAATTGTACAAGAGCAAATCAAACATTGATTGCTCTCTTATTGTACTATTAGTTTTAGCACAACATACAAGTTTTATTGTTCATCTACCTCAAAAGTTTAACTAGACTACTACCTTCTCTTTACGAAAACATGTAGTGAACCATATTATAAGGTCATCCTGTTCCAAACTCATTAATTATTATAATAATAGTACCTTTGTTTTTTCAGATTACTCACACATTTTCTTACTACATACTCCATGTCTTCATCGATTTGTGGCTTCAAAAAAGTCACACTTCTGTAGCTTCCTAAAGTAGTAGAGTCTAAGTTGAATGACATGTACAATTTAATGTACAAAGAAAACTGTGTAATGAAAATAAAGGTTTTTTTTTTGTAATTTTAAGAAGTAATAATGAATATGAGGGATTATATGTTTTGCTTCAAGGCCTAATCCATAATATGTGAGAATGGAAAGTCACATATGAAGTTTCATACTACAACATAAAAGATAACATTGAAGGCCTTGAAGCAATTTGTTTTGACTGTAATTAAAAAAGATTATTAATTTCAATTTTTCTTTCTTTCTATAGTTGTATATGTTTTGCTTCAATACATTTAATTTAATTGCAATTTTTTATGACAGTAATTTCAAAAGATTATTAATTGCTGCAACTTATTTGAACTTATAGAACTATCATTTCCACTAAATTTTACGAGACATTATTATGCCTTTGGGTAGTGAGTAATATCTGGTTTACTAGATTTTGTAGTTTATTATGTATATGCCTATTAATAATCGTTAGTTACACAAGTCTTTTATGACAAAATGTTTCTAATCTAACGTGGATATGTTGTAGATAAATGAATGCAAGTTTTCCATGATCTCTTGGGTCAAATTGGAAATGGCATTCTCATGCATAATCTTTTTAAACTTATTTATATTTTCATTATATTTGTTAACATGGGATTCCTAAATTTTGAGGCTGAATAGAGATATATTTTCAAGTAATATGTACTCGCTTCTTTGTTATCATCAGGTATTCCACAAAACCTCTGCCACAACGAAAGGTTTCAAATAATTGAGGAACAAACTAAAGTGCAACTTACTTGAAAGGTAACCATGTGCTTATTATATGAAGAAAAAAAAAATTATAATCAAAACTATCAAAACATATCCTCTATTCAATACTTTATACTTTTGAATTATACTTTGTATTAAAAAATTGTTAACTAATGTTAACTAAAGTTGATTGTCATGTCTAATGATTCCTATATCTAACAATGTTATGTCTAATAATTCCTATATCTATCAACGTTTAATTTCTTATGAATTTGAAAATGACTTATCAAACTCTTGGGACTCATAGCAACTGTGAAACTGACTTATTAAAACCTATTCGAAAAATGTTTAAAGTTCAAAATTTGATCTAAATATGACTCTTTCTTTTGGTTTTTTCTTTGATAATCTTTGTGTTTGAATATTTTTCTATAAAAGGGTAGCTTTTGATTGAATTTAATTGTACACACATCTAAAAATAAACATCTTTGTAACACACATGCACATTATGCACGCTGCTCTCTTAAATAACAAAAGTCCAACTTAAAGAGACATTACTATAATTTTTCAATTCATATAGCAAGATAGATCTTAGTAGTGATTCTTACAAAAATTAGTTATAAGATTATTTATTCTATCATTGTTGAGAAACATGTTTTTGTTATATAGTATCTTTATTTTTTAGCCATTTTGACTAAGATGCAGATTTATGTATATTTAACTCTTCAAATCTGTTAGATTGGTAACGTGTTTTTATTATTCTTTTCATTCTTTTTTACATTTAGTTGTAGGTAACACTGTCATTGATTCAACAAAGGCTTAATATTTTTTTGACAGTATTACGGAACTATTAACATTCAACTGAAGCATACTTTTTGAATTTTAATTAGACTTTTCTTTGGACATATTAAGATTCAACTAAGGCTTAACATTGAGAAGCTTTGCTGTTTCGATCTCTTAAGATTCAACTAAGGTTGCATATTTGAAATACCCAAGATTGTAGTTTGGACTATCGAAGTATTTACAAAATTCCCTTTGTAATTGGACAAATCTATTTCATAGTTTGTTGTTTGGTTCTTTGTTGGTGACCTATCTATTCAAATTGATGAGTTTGTTGTAACATGACTTACCAGTTTTGACAAAATACTATGTAGGAATTGGCCATTGAGGGAGATGTTACTATTGAAAACGGAACCAGACTTGATGATGTTGCTATTGGAAAGGGAGTTGGACTTGATGATGTTGGTTCATCGTCAAAAAGTGTCTCATGATGAGAAGGAATATGAAGACATCAACATACGTCTCAATATATTCAAAATCACTATGCAGTTTTAGTTAAGAATTTGGTTATATATCTAAGTAATTTGTGACATGTACTGTATTGACAACCAATGTTAAATGTTACTTGGCTTGGCCTTTTTGGTTGATACTTCGGAACTTATTTATGATCTATTTTATGGTTGTGTATTATATTCTTTCACTAGGTCCATGTTATTTTCAAACATAATATTTATATTTAATTTTTTTTTTGTCTTTATTTTCATAAAGACAATAACATTTGATTTATCTATGAATTGTATAATGTTTTTTATGTTGTGATATGTTAAAAGTAAACTTTGTTAACACCACAATAAAACTTTGTTCGCCCGTGCGTTGCACGGGTGGAAATACTAGTTCAAACACAAATATGCATATATATATATATATATATATATATATATATATATATATATATATATATATATATATATATATATATATATAAATAGGCTTAATTACACTTTTGGTCCTCGTGTTTTGGCCCATTCACGAAACTGGTCCTGCCCTTTTAAAACAAAACAAAACAGTCCTTCAATTATCATTTTTGTTGCATTTTTCGTCCTACCCCCCATTTTATCCTTCAAAAATGCACATGTGTCAGATTTTTTAGTGATGTGGCAAAAAAAGCACTTATGTGGCAATTCCAACATGGAAAATGACATTGACATGTCATCAAATCAAATTTTTTAATTGAAAAATAATTAAAATATTTCAGAAATTAAAACAAAAACATCAATTAATATATCAAGTTAAATAAATTATGGGTTTCCAAAAATAAAACTAAAAATCCAAAAATGTTTATCTTCTTCATTGGTTTTTTTAAAGGATTCTTCATTAATCTTCATCTTCAACCTAGGGATAAAACTCATACATAGAAAACCATCACACACCAACACATCTCTCTTCTCTTTTATCTCACATCTATCCTAAATCAAAACAAACCAAAATAAAAAATCTAAAACCTGAAATCAAATAGGGGAAATGGGTAGCATCAAAGAGGTTCATGTCTCATGATTAACATAAATCCAAATCCAAATCTGAAATCATTGTTTTTTACTGATGAGAAAATCGGTGGCATCAAATTAGAAGATGAAGATGAAACCCAAACCCAAATCTGAAATGTTTGTTTCAGAAATTCGAATCTGAAACGATTTCTTTAGAAGATAAAAGTTGAAGTGTTGTTCTTTTTGTGTCTTTAAAGTTGCACAGGAACAAATCTTTCTTTTTTGTAAAGCTTTAAATTTTTGTTTGTGAAATGGGTTTGGGATTCAACCATGTTTGTTTGGTGCGAAAACTGCAGAATAAGAAGCGGAGGAGAAGGAAGAAGATGAAATGGTTAACTTATTCAATGAGTTCATAGGGATGAACAATATTTCTTGTGGACTTAGAGATGAACAAGCTACTAGCAAGGCCAACCGTGAAGCTTTTCAATGTTGTAGTTGCTGAGGATTTGGTTGTGAAGAATGGAATAGTTCTGGTGTTAATGAATGCATACTTATTGTTGTTTTTTTGCCATAAACAAGTTTGTTTTTGTAAAGTTTGAATCTTTGTGAGTTTCTTTTTTACAAAGTTTTAATCATGTTAAAAAGATAAAGATCTTGTTTTTATCATGTTTTTTTTTAGCTTTAATTTTCTTAAATGATATTATCCACATATGCAGTGCCACATAGGTGTTTTATTTGCCACATCAGTTAAAAATCTGACACATGTGCGTTTTTGGAGGATAAAATAGGGGGTAGGACGAAAAATGCAACAAAAATGATAATTGAAGGACTGTTTTGTTCTGTTTTAAAAGGGCAGGACCAATTTCGTGAGTAGGACAAAACACGAGGACCAAAAGTGTAATTAAGCCATAAAAATAAGGTGCAAAAACTAAAGCAAAGAGAAGGATAATCATATGTTCAAATAGGACTTCAGAAAAAAGTGCTTTAAGTACTTTTCTTTGACGCCCATGTACATCTTATTCATTTGCTACTGTAAGATGATAAGGTTTGAATATAAACCAAGTACAGGCTGCATTATTAAGTTTGAAAAATGATACATTTTGCAATGTATCCAATGCAATGCATATATTGCAATTTACAATGCCTTGACAATTGTTACAATTCGGGAAGGAGTAGAAGTGTATAAAGATGAAAGTTGTCTACTTATGAGTTTGCTGTTATGAATAACCTGTTGAAGTTCTGCATCACTTGACCACCATTGTTCCAATCCATGAGCCTCAAGAAATTTTTGTTTTTCCTTAGACACAACAAATAATTTTGCTGCAATTTGTCCACCAACATTCTCCTTATCAACCACTTTCTCTGCTGTTCCATTAGTGTCATTGTAATAGCAACATATATAGTCACTATTGTTAACATACAAATGTGGAATCCATTTAGTAATGCCAACAACACTAGCATCCTTCAAACCGGAACCGGACCTGGGTAGCCGAGACATCCAACTTTTCGATGCGACAGCCGAGGTCTTATTATCCACATCGTTGCTAACTTTAGCTTCCTTACCATAAGGAAGCACGGATTTAACTCTACTCCAAACATATTCAGCCTTTTCTCCTATATTTTTTAGACTCATCGCAAGTGAAACAGAAGGTGGATTGAATAAATGTGCCTCCACGTAGATTCCTTGTTTTGCTAATTCTTTTCCTACTTGAAGAGCAAAACCAGCCCCTAAGGAATGTCCTGCAATGCATACATTGCTACTTCCATAGGTTTCACAAATTGATTTTAGAGTCTCCAAAGTCACTTTAAATCTGACAGACCCTTTCAAGCTTTCCCAAGCAACGAAACGGAGGTCATCTTCGATGTCTCTTCGCATTGTAGGACTTCTGAGTAATGTTCCTCGGAGTACTAAAACAGCTCTAGGGGCACCACTTGGTCTAATTAGTACTAAGTCAGCCAATGCTGCGGACTGATCCCATTCTAGTATTGCGCCAAAAATGGATTTATCTCGTTCGTCAATTAATGTTTTTGTGAGTTTGTATTTGAAGGGAATCCACCAATTCGGAGCTAGGGCATTGTCCGGTGTTCTTTTCTCATGTCTATCAAGTTCAAGCAAGTACACTGCCTGTATAAAGCAGGCAATGACTGTTCGCTTGTACTTTGGATCCTTCCTGTATTAACAAAATAAAATTACTATCAGCATACACATAAGCAATTAAAAACTGTTAAAATCACTAAAACTTGAGTGCCTTTCCATCAAATTTGACAAATTATTGTTTAACGAGTTTTGCAAAGTTAATGTGAATTCTCTGAAGTCACTAATTCATGCATTCACTACAGTAATAAATCAAAATTATTAAACGAATAATATATCGCTACAAGTTATGGAAATACTGAAAATTTAAGGTCCCCAAAACTCCATTCCAAATTACTGTATCAAGTATTAAGGTAACTAAGAAACTAGGCACCAGAATGAAGATTATAAAGGCAGTCCCTGATTGACAGCACAATTCAATCAATTTATTACCCAACATGGAATCCTTAAATTCAAAAACTTTACATACTCATCTGACAAAAGTTCACAACTTTACACAATATGGTCCAACTCATTGTGTTAACATCTTCAAAATTGATCAACAAATAAACCAAGACTTAACACAAAAAATCACACAAACTACTAATATACCTCTCTTTCAACACCCCCATTAACCAAGAGTGTAGCTAACACATTAAAATATTGAAAATGTTATTAATTTGAATTTTTTCAATAAAATACTTTGTAACAAATAAGAATTGATCCAAAAATAAACAAATACTTATCCCAAAAAATCACACAAACCACTAGTATTTATTTCTCTCTTTCAAAACACCCCATTAACTAGTAGTGTAGCAAAAACATTAAAAAGATTATTCAAAACAAACATGTTACTAAATTAATGATATATGAGAACTGCAATGGACACATGATGCTACATAGACTTACCAACTAGAGCTTATAAGGTCTCTCCAATTAAGGGAAGTAACATTTCTAGGACCAGAGACATGAAAAGCATCAGGATGAGCTTCACGTGGATTTGGAACAACACGGTTTGCCATGATCACATAGCAAAGAACACAACACAACACAGTTGTTCTTGTTGTTTGTTGGTTTCTTAGTTATGTTGTTTTATTTGCATTGTACGTGTGATGTTATGATCCTTTTATGGGAAGGTAATGACTTTCAAGTGTGAAAGCAAGTTGGAGATGAGATGGCTTTGCATCCTATTCGTTATGTGTATGGTATGGCCCTTTACTTAATCAATGGATGAACCAAAAAAGTTCAAATTAACTTTTTCATTTTTCTGATGCTTAAGTAACGGTCAGTGTTCATTCATAATAATTAATAATGATGCACTTAACGACTAACGTGCACTTTTTTTTTTGACAATATACGTTAACTTTTTTTAAAATTTATTTCTTAATGAAATTATTAATTTATTGACCTTTTTAAAAACATAATAATAATTTGTCAAAAAAAAAACATAATAATAATAATAATTCATAGATATTTCTTCAAAAAAATAAAATAATTCATAGATATACGAAGTAAAATTATTTTACAAATATCTATACAATTACTAGTATTGTGATTAGATTCATGAATCGTGTATGAGATGTGATTGGTAGTTGGAACACATTTTTTTTGTCCAACACTTTTTTTTTTTGTTACAATTGTCCCACACTTTATCACATTCTCTTTTAATGCATAAAATTCATGAGTTTTATCAATTTATGGAAGTCCATATGGAGATTGTATATTGAAGCGAGAATTTGTGTCTAGAAATAAAACTTAAGGTCATAAATATGTTTTAAATCTCTATATAATTTATGGTTATGCTAACTTAAGGTCATAAACAAGTCAAGAATTTAAAAATAGAATTAAAACATAAATTTTGTGTTGAAAAGATAAGATTTTAAACTTCTAAAATATGAAATGTACAATTTCTAATAAATTGTTTTAATCTTTGATTTCTTAACTTGTATTTTAAGTGCACAAGTTACTATTTCCCTATAAAATACTAGTAATATTTTTTTTTGAAAGATACTACTATGAATATGTCATAAATACGAGTTCTTTTGGTTACAATGTCATAAATATGAGTTCACCCCCACATTTTGGAAAACTATTATAAACATATTTACTATGTATTTTTTACCCAAAAAAGAAGCAGTAAATATCAAAATTTTCAGACATTAACATTTCATCTTATTTGGGTCAAAACAAAACGATCCTCATCTTATCTTATTTGAATATACTTATTGTGTCTCAACTCAATTTTCCAACAATGTGTAACTCCACAACAAAGATAAGCAAAATGAATTTTATTAAAGCTATTGATGTTCTAGAAGACATTAATAAAACCAATAACGATTTGTTCTATAACGACTCAAGGCAACAACCTCGCGCTCAAAACCAATAACGATCTTTGATTACATCGAAGGTTCGAGAATATCAGATGTTGCAACACTTTCGTCACAACATGAATCGAAATTGTGGTTCCTATCTTCAACCTTCTCACCTAATTCATCAATAATAAAATCGATCAAATTATAAATGAGTTACAAAATTCTTGAATCATCAAAACAATTACAAAAATACGAATCCTTAAATAAATTGTAAATGAGAAATCAAGATTGAAGCGAATCTAAAAAACATGTTGGACAAGAATGGGCAATGGGGAGATAAGTGATATACGAGGGAGAAAGAGAAGGAGTTGCAAAAGAATTGTTCAAAAACCCTTTTAAAAATCATACTACGAATCCTTTGAAAACTGGATCTCAGACCGATGTCACATGACAAGCTACCAACCACCAAACGTTTTCAGCGCATATTAGCCCCATTTTGTTATTTGCTTTCCTCACTTGTTATTTTATTTCTTAGATAACCGCTTTATGTACTTTCATATATCTTTGGTCATTTTCATTAATACAAAACTATTTCATGTAATCTTTCTTTGGATAATTGTCGTTTTATTTTCTTTGATATTTAAGTTAGATAATATTATCTACCACTAAGACAAAGTGATGGTGATGTAAATTACTTGCACAATTTAATATCTATATTGCATGATTATTCAATCATATATATTATGAGAATGTCTATCTTATGTGAGAATGATGAGAATATTTATCAATCGTTAGATTAAAATAGATGGTTTAGATTAAAAGTCTCATTTTAAATGACACGTGTCTCTTGTATCATCCCGATTTTTAATATTAATTTATTGGTATTAATATTAGTAATATTATTATTATTAGGTAATTATGTGTTGATGTTTTCGATAAAAGTTTTGGATAGTGTGCGAATGAATCAGTTAATTGTTGAAAAATATGAGATTATTGGAGATTAAGGGAAAAGAGATATTTTTAGCAAATATGAGAGAATAGAGGCGTATTAGTAAAACGGAGGGTTAAGTAAGTAAGTTGAGTAGTGTTTTAATTAAATAAATAGAATGAAGTGTAAATAGTGGAGCGAAATAGTTATAATATAATTAGTAACCAATCTGAGGGTGTGCAAATAGTAAGCCTATTAAAAAGATTAAGTGAGAAACAAACTCTTGGCGGTATAAATAGAGGAAGAGATTAAAGAATTAGGGTTATAACAAAAAAAGAGAAAAAGATAGTGGAGGCAAAAGAAGCAAACTAGGGTTAAGAGGAAAGGAGGCATAAAGAGACGGCCAAGAAGAGATTCAACCGTAGGGATTCATCAATTTGCAAAACATCGAGGTAAGGGGGAGAATCTTTGCACTTTAGGGTATCTTGATCTATGATGGGAGGGTTTTAATATGTTGTTACTGTTATGATATGAATTTTTATGAGAGAATGATGACGAACGAATTGAAAGATGAAGTTGAAAGTTGAGAATTGAGGAAAACTAGTTTAGGTTTTGAATTGAGTTTTTAGTCTTAAAAAGAGTGGATAATCCGGTAGGTTAATGAAGAATTAGTGTTTGAATGATAGGGTAATCATGGAATAAAGATTAGGGTCGAGTTTGACGAGCTTAGGATCGAAAACGAAGTTAGAAAAAGTCCTTTAAAAGCTAAATCGCATATGTGAAATCGCAAAAAATGTGATTTCGGTAGTCGAAAACAAATATAAAAACTGGGACTTTTCTGTTCAGAATTAGGTTTCTCTGTCTTCATGAAAGTTGTAGCTATGAATGGTAGATTTAATTGGGCGTTGGGTTGACCTTATTCCAAAGTCTAGAACTCTAGATATGATCAAAATACTACACAGGGGTCAACAAGGTCGTGCTCTTTTCAATTTATGTGACCGAAAAACAAAAATACAAACTGAGACTTTTCTGTTCATATTTAGGTTTTGATGTCTTCATGAAAGTTGTAGATATGGATGTTATCTTTCACTAGCCTTTCGAGGGACTCTATGTAAGTATCTAGAACTCAAGATATGATGAAAATATTACACAGGGGTCATCATGGATCAGCAGGGTCGTCCTCTTTCCCCAAACATAGGAAAATCAATTTTTCTGTATCTTTATGTTCCGAATTAGGTTTGGGGGTCTTCATGAAAGTTGTAGATGTGTGTGTTAGCTTTAATTTCCCATTGGTTTGAGTCCTTTATTCCATGTAGAACTTGAGTTATGTTTTAAACACCATGTCTGGGTCATGCTGCGTTTTTTCAAGAAATTTCAACACAACCCTTTTTATGGACTCTAAAACAACTATGAAAGCGATAGTGAGTCTAAGCAAGCCGTTAGCGTGTCAAGTAAAATTAAGGGTACTTTAAAAGATATGTCTAATGAAGAAGTGTGCTTAGGCATAAATAGGAGTGATTACCCCAAGGTAATGACGAGTCCAAAACATGAACTTGTGAGAGTGGCTTAAGACAATAGAAGATAGTAATGATTAAACTATATATGAAAATATGTTCCTAAACATAATGTGCCTAAAAGAATAAGAGGATACAACTAATGAGGGATGTGTGTTCTAAACATGATATTGAAATAACGAAAATGCAAACTATATATATATATATATATATATATATATATAGGGTTTAGGGATATATATGATATGTAGATATGATTTTAATCGATGGATTAGACGTTGACGTTGAAATATGATGGTTAGTATAAATGTTATATGGCGACGATGCACTACGTAATAAATGATGTTGTGGAAGACTTGAAGGTAAAGTAGAGAGATAGTTGTAAGAGGGTAATTCATGAACTAATAAATGTGAAAATAATAGTAAATCTGAGCAAAGGGTAACTGTAGAGACATGTATATAAGAAGAGAGAGTACATAGGAAAGTTTTTAGGTTGAAGAGAAGAAGAGTCAAGGTGAAGTCGAAATAGGTAATTGACGACGATAAGGAGATTGTTAGGATTAAATATAAACGAAGATATAAAGTTAAGTATGAAGTAACGACCTTAGGTTAAAATAAAATGAGTGTGGTCGATTTAACAGTGTATATGATGCTAAGAGAATTGATAGGACGAAATAGAATGGGAATAAAAAGTTGTGTTAATTAATGAATAATGTAGGTGTATGGAGTGTTGCCGTTAGAATGAAGCACATAGTAAGTAAGGGGAGCCAGTGTTGAGTGTGAGTTTTAATGACAATGTTGAGAAATGACAATGTTGAGTAATAACAATATTGAGCAATGAAGAAATCATAATGTTGAGTAATGTTGATTAATGATGAGTCTGACATATGAAATTCTGTTGAGTGTGTGCTATATGTAGTATTTAGAAAGTCTCACCTCATGCATCATATCATCTTTAGGACCATGTTGAATGATGAATGTTGTATGTATGTTCAGTAACACAACTCTGACATACAAATGTTGATTAGAAACCGGTACCGGGATGCATATATGTCTAGGAACGAAGTGCATTTGCATATGTCTCATGTTAGGTGTATATGAAGTATGTGTGATATATGTGGTATATGTTATTTGTGTTAATGTGATGTATTGTGCGTGATATGTGCATTTCTTTAATGTGTTAAAAATGAAAAATAATGATAATGATGATGAGTTAATGATGTTGTATAACCTGATGAAGAATTGTGAATATGTTGTAAATGATGATCAAATGATGTTATGCCTATTTATATATTATTCATGTATCCCAGTATATGTTACGATGAATATTATCACTCCTTTGTTGTTGTGTATTATGGTGTCTGTACTCTTGGGGTACAGACACTCGGGATGAGAAACTCTAGTTGCAGGACATTTAGAAGGTGGCGAGAGAGATATACTTCTGTAGCTATTATCTAATTATTTATGTAGTCGAATAATCACGCGCTCTGATATGTAACATTAGGGTTGGGGTCAAACGTTGAATGTTTAAATTTAGGAATCTTAAGTATTTGAAATCATTATGATATTTTTCACAATGACGATTGAGAATCACAATCGTTCATTTTATAAAATATTTTTGAAATATTTTCCACATTTTGAAGTATAACCTATTATTTATTATTCGAATGATTGATTGATGAGTATGTGTAACATTCTTTTTGTTTAAATTTATTTGCATTATTTATTAAATCAACGTTGGGAATTAAAGTGTTACATCTCTCAACATCTCACCCAATCTCTTGAGTTGTTCATATTCTTTCTCAAATGAGTTTCCAATCGCGCTAATTATTCTCCAATCCCCCATGCTCCTTCAATCATCTCACTTACAAATGACATTGTTGACCGGTTTCGGAAATTAGATTCTCCTTGAGACTCAAATTGAAGGAAATCAACAAAATTGCTACTACCTGTTTTCTAATCGAAACTGCTACTACCCATTTATATTTTGAAATCGTTGAATAATAAATTCATTATTAATTTTTTTATGTTCCAAATAAATTTATTATTAAAGTTGTTGAATACATCTCTCTCAATATAAGTCACAAGACAATTGTCTATCCATTTATTTCATATTTGATTACATAATACTATAGTCTTAAAAAAGTATTTTATATAGTTCAATAAATCCACAGTATAAATCTAGCGAGACCTGTAGTTTTGCGATAGATCAAAGCAATGTTAAATTAAATACTTAAATGCAGTTTTGACCCCAACTTTCTTAAGTATACGATTTTGAACCCTAAATTTTATTTGTGCAATTTTGGCCCACAACTATCTTAATTGAGCAATTTTAATCTCTTACATTTACCACTTTTCTGATTTTAAAATTTCTATACTCATGTATGTTGGATTTAATTGAAGTTTATGATAATACCATACACCCTTATAGGCTTTTACACCGTTTCCTTATCTCCCTCATTTTTTCATTAACCAGCTTAACATGGTTTATCAAAATCAAATTTCATTTTTTTATTTATCAAATTGGCATATTAGTGTGGGGTTTTGTGTTTGGGGAATTGAACATGAATTTAATATTTTTGTTCTTATGCAGGCTCACTTTTAAAGAAATTAAATCCATTTATTCATACTCTTCTCAAGTTTCATCTTTGAAAAAGAAGAGTGTAATTTACCCTAATATTCAATTTTTCCTTGAATAAAAAGTGTCTCGTCTCTACTTTTTGTCATATAAATCATCATTCTCTGTTTTTATCTTGACTAAAGGATAATTGTGTAAAATTATTTATGGTAGTTATGTCTATTAAAATGAATGTGGGGGTGGGTGCATCAAATGGGGTGGGGATAGTAAGTCTAAAATTCCAGCAAGTCAATTTTACTAGAATTTTCAGACACAAAGCTCAAGGTTGGTCCTACATAGAACTAGAATTCTTGATCACACATAAGTCGGTAATTAAATTAAATTAATATTTGTGGCAATGAGGTACCGCCTTTGTCTAATTCATAAAAAACCAAAATAGAAAATGCAATTCCCAAACCAATTTTCAGTGAACTAATTTTGAGTTCTCATGAAGCAAAATTCCATGGCCACCATCAATCTAACCACTACTTCTTCTCTTCATCCAAACACTTCCTTTCTCGCACGAAAATATAATAACAATTTCCTCATCAAATTCAATCATGCTTCTTCTTTAAGCAAAACATGTGCTCAATCACAAGGGACTGAAACTGGTGTCTCTGAGGATGATTCTTCTATTGGTATGTATGCCAACTTTTTATGTTATTGAATTTGATTCAAATATGGGCTTAGCATGAATTCCATATAAACCGTTGAATCACAGAATAAAATTGTTCTTTCTTAGATTGTGTCACTGTCAGTTGTATGTTAATATTTTATTTCATTGTTCTATAGCCTCACACCCGGCTCATTTCTAGCCACAAGGAGAGAAATATATCTTCTCTCCATAAAAAGAGAAAAATATATCATAGCTTTTCTAAATTTGAATAATTTCCAGTAAATTAATGGGAAATTTGTGGGCTAATATTGTATGTCTGGTTTCATTGTTTAGGAGTTAAAACTGATGGTAGGGATGTTAAATTATTTTCGAGTATTATTTTAACGTTGATATTAGGCATCAGCTTTAAAGTTAGAAATATTTTTAAGCTAAATTTATTGTTTAAGTCACCTTTATTATATGCTTCCTCCGGTCACTATTATAAACAAAATTTCACTTTTTAGATACATTAAATAATTAATGTATCAAGTCTATAATAAAGACTAGATACATTAACTATTCAATGTATCTAAAAAATCAAATTTTGCTTATAATAGTGACCAGAGGGAGTAATATATTTAAATATAAGTTACTTTACTTTAGATTCACACAAAAAGGATAAAATAATAAGGATTAAATATATTTCCATTCCTTTCAATTTTACCAATTTTTGTTTTTAGTTCGGTTATTTTCTTTTTGCTTTTAGTCGTAGTGAATATACTAGTTTTCTTGTACCAATATATATATATATATATATATATATATATATATATATATATATATATACACACACTAGTTTTGGTCCTGGTTGTTTCTTTAGTCACTCAAAAATTTATTTAATATCAGAAATTGGTCCATGTAATATTTATATTAGTCCTTATCTAGCTCATATTAAAGGACTAAAATTAATAGTTAAGATTTACAAAAGCAGAAAATAATATATTTATAGGGTCTAGAATGTATTTAAACCAAATAATATGAATAATGTATGTTAGCGCAAAACACTTTTCAACAACGCATTCTCTTTAATCGGTTAAAATTTAGGATTGAGTTCATCAACATCAGCTTCGGTATTTATTCATCATGTTTGTAAGTTTTTTTTATTGTTTTATCAGACTAGTAAAAAATACTACTACTACGAAATATTTCTGAATATGACTGATTTGTTTTTTATGACTTCTATTGTTAGGATCTTTATCTTCTTCTCGTGCACAGCTCGATCTTTTGGAGCAATTTACATCTACAAGCTCATCAGCCAATGGTATGCAAGTTGACTTCTTCTCTTGAAATCAAAATCAATGAATATGTTTAGTAGAGAAAAACCAATTGTTCAATGGTTATGCAAATCTCTAAAGGAAAAAATTTTGTAACAGAAGTAGTATCTTTGAAATCATGTTGCTGCCATATCATTGAAAATTCAAGTGAGATAAGAAATATGTCATGATAATATATACTAGAGAATGAATCCTCTTGTGCCCGAATTTTACATTACCTTCACATGAAACTTTTATGTGTTATTTGTCCAAAATTAATGTCTATTAAGAGAAATATAGACACATTGTTCATATCAAATAATCAATTTCCTATTTCTCCCTTACCCTGATCTCTATGTTAATGTGTCACTACTGATATGGATTCGGATTCCGTCGAATGGGAAAAATATGCGGTTACACACAGTTTTCAGTCTCGGCTCTTAGTCTACTCTAAATCAAATCCCTACTGACATGCATGTATGTCTCAAAGATTTATGTGAAAGGAACAGAAATTTTATAGCAATGTCTCTGTTAGCTATTTGGTAGATTTGGTTTAACTTCTTTCTTTGATTTTGGATAACAAGTATGGGAGCATTTCTGGTTTGTAGGTTATGCAAGTGATGGCAGCTCTCAGAGACTTACAATACGCGAACAGCTTGCACAGTTGGTTGGAGAAAGGGATGATGATTTCAGCCTTCCCTTAGGTAAAAACTTGAAGAAAGTGAGTGCAAAATTCTTATCAACTTCACAAAGGAGAAATATCAAGAGACAAAGTTATCTAAATGAAGTGTCTCAAAGGAATGATTCAACTTTTTTTGCAACTATAGGAGCATTTGTGCTTCTTCCACCTCTTATAATACTAGGAATAGCTATATTAACTGGTTATGTACAGCTTTTACCTTGAATCATAATATATTTACTGATACTTAATACAAATCTTTGCATATCACTTAATTACCCCATTTGCTACTAAGGCCTGTCTATTGACGCACTCCTTTTTGCATTAGTTTAGTCAACAAGTGATCAAATTCCTCTAAGGAAGCACTTTTTCTTCCATCACCATATAACTTACTTTTCAGCCAAAATAATATTTAAGGGGGTGTTGAAAAGGTTTTCCCGAAATTGAAACTCTCCGGCAATATAAAACAGTTGCATTTCACAACGCGCACGAAATTATTGTTCCAAAAGACTCAATCCCCTGAAGAAGATAGGAGCTTAGAAAGATGGCAGCGGTTAAGGGCTAACCGTAGAAGCTTGTCTGACTCGGGTGATGAAGCCCGGAAGAGGAAGACACTGGTCTGCCCCCAGGGTTGCTCAAATATGGTCCTTCTTGCCAGAAGAATTGTATGAAGACGCCGATGATGAAGAAATCTATTTGATGTTAGGAATCAAGAAGTCTGATGATCTTGAAAAGGAAGACACTGGTCCTATGCCCTGGAGGTTGGTAGAGATGCTCAATTTTGGCCCTCCTCAACCAGACGAATTGTATGAAGACGCTGATGACGATGAAGATCTTGCGTTGCTCTCAGGATTCAAGAAGTTTGATGATCATGGTAATAAGGATACGAGTCATAGAAGTCACAACGACAACAATTCCAAATAGATTTATGTAACTTTCTTTTCCATATGCTAACAATTTTCAATGGGTAACTTGTATGATTTTAACATTCTCTGCACGGACACATCACAATCACATATGGAGGTGTTTCATATTGTAGTAGTAATTAAGACTTGATTTGTTGATAGATCATTAAAAAATTGATTTTATCTCTTTTTGTATTATTAATACAACATTAATTAGATGAATTAACTATCAAGTTGCTTTTATCTTGTTCATTTTTACTTTTGGAGTAAATATTACTAGTATGGACACCGTGCCAAGCACGGGTTAGAATTCAGTCATACTTTAGAGAGAAAATATTGTAATGTATCAAATGTCAGTTACATTTCAACATTAAATAGAAGAGTGAAGGTTGGACAACATATAAGTTGGAAGACTCATATACTTAATACCTTAAATATTCGGTGAAAATGTGGTATCATTGTCGTTTGGATGATTGCTCTTGATTCAATAAATCGATTTACACCACAGTTAGCTCCCCACAAATCCCAATGGTTGTAGCGTAACTTGGTTCGATTTTGTGGCGTAAACGCGAGTGGGAGAGATGTTAATGTATGAAATGTGAGTAAAGGTTCGACATTGAAAGCAAGAGTATAAGCTGAGCAACATAATAGAGATCTGACCCATATACCTAATTCCTTAAGATTTAGGGTGAAGATGTGGTGTCAATATCACTAATGTAGTTTCTTTTAGTCTAAAGTGATGATCAAACTCAATGTAGGAGCACCCAGTAGTAAGAATATTATGATGAATTTTTCTTTTTAGTTTTTGGATGTCATTTGTTTAATTGTTGGATCATAATATTTAGTTTTTGAATGTCATTATGTTTCATGAGAATTTTTTTATTTAACCTCTGTTATTTTAAATTCCTTCACTTTTGGTCTTTGATTGCAAGTGAAAATGAAAAAGTGTAGATGCATTATGTTGAATTGACAAAATACATATTTATTGGACAATTTAAAGTATGACATTTTTTAATTTACTCTAACTTTTGGTAAAATGATTGTCCAAAAAATTTCAACTCCTTCAAAAAAACCCATAAAATTACCACTAACTTAAACTATTTTATATACTCTCACGGACAAAACAAACAATACTTATTGTTTTCCTTTATATTCTCTCATGTTCGAATTCCGTTTTCACATGCTTTTTTTTCCTTCTAATTTTTTTTATCACTCATGAAATGAAGGAACATAAATCCCCCTTATAAAACCACCACTAACCAACCTTTTTGAACATGTTGTGACTCCTCTTGACCTTATTTGATTATGTCACATAATTACAAACACGAAGATTCAAACACTTGATGAAGATCTGTCAATGTGTCAAGTGTTATTTAAAGTTATATATTGGATGAAAGAGTAGATTTTGAATAAAATATAAGTGAGATGATTCATATACCTAATGACTTAAGATTTTAGGTGAAGATTTTGAATCAACCTCACTTGTCTGATTTATCGTAGTCAAATTTGATGATCAAACTTAGTGTATGAAAATAATGAAAGGCGGTATAAGGGAGTGACATTTGTCTCATAGTTCTAATATTGTTCATCAAATAAAAGAGGATAAGGATCGCTAGCAATGTCATCCGCATTCAAGATTTTTTTATTCAACCTCTGTAAAATTTCTAACTTTTGATCATTGGTGGGATGTGACAATGAAAAAAATACACATGTTCTATGTTCAGTTGACAAAATACATGTTTATTAGACATTTTAAAATCGAGTAATGATAACTGAACACAAAAATGTTGACACAAATAAGGCATCAAGGTTAATTTTGTAATTTCTTTCAAAATACAATGGCACAATTTAAATTTTAACTGAAGATTAAGGGTATTGTGGTCAATTGTAGCCAAAATATCTGGTTTTCATTTTTCTTCAAAATCAATCAATTTTAATTTTTCAAGTTTGTATAAGTGTTGTGAAATAATTATTTTTCGGTAGAAGTGAAAGATGAAGCAAAGATTGTAGAAAGAGTTAAATATAAAGTCAATTTTAAAGCGTTTGTCATTATTAGTTTTTATAATAGAATGAATGCATTGAATACAAAAATATGGCGTTGAATTAGGATATTAATTTTAATAATCTTTAATTAAGATGTTAATTTTAATAATAGTATGAATTCATTTAAATATTTAATTAGGGTGACATCTTGCTCTCTTTTGTTTTTGGCGATGTACCTTGCTCCCTTTTAGTAAAAGAAAAAGAAACTTTTTACCCAAAAAAAAATGATATAATCAAATATAAAACATACATGGGTAGAAAAAGAATGATTCACCACATGAATGGTATATCAAATATAATAGAAAGTTTGTCATGTATTATTTCTTATCATTTCCACTCCAAAATTATCCACTCCAAAGTTATTGATTCAAGTGAAAATGTGATGGATTTCTTCTTGTCTATCTGGTTTCCATCTCAAGTTTAAAGTAGGAAAAATAAAGAAAGATCAAATATAATCACCAAAATAAAATATGAAAGAGCAAAATATTAAAAGTAAAATAACAAGATAAGAAACATAAAAAAAGTTAAACACAGAAGAATAAATAGATAGATAGAAAAAGTTGCGAACATTTAGGGATTAAAATAAAACAAAAAGGAGATGAATGTAGTTATATTGAAACGTGGTAATAGATATCCTTCATATATCTTTTCTCTTGATTGACTTCCATGTCTAAAATAAAGATCCACTCAAAAACAAAGAACCTATAAACACAAGAGAAAATTTAAATGAGAATATGAATAAGAAAACAATAACATAAGAAATAACAATAAAAAGTAACATAAAATAAGAAGTGTTAAATAAACAATAAAACGATAAAAAAAACATAAATAAATAAATAAAAGAAGAGAGAATGTGGTTGAAAGCATTTTTTTTTTTTGGGAGGAAGAAGTAGATGAAAATAATGAAAAACAAATTGTCTATATATAAGAAAAAATCATGTCATGATCAATTTTGATTGGATGATGAAGAGCATTAAATGCTAAAAGAAAAATATGATGTCAAGTGTACTTTGACTCATAGATATATCGTTTTATATTATATAAAGATGTATTTGGTTTTTTCATTACAATGAAAGCAACCCTGATCTGAGGAACAAGATCGTACGCTGCTCCGTGTTTGGCATCAGCATTCAGCATGATTCTGCGTCTCCTTTTGCTTGTATTTGGCTTCTGCCTAATCATCAACTCAATTTTCCATAAACGATAAACTCTAGAAAAGGATGAATACAAGCTATCAATGAGTCACAAAGGAAATCAAATAAGCAAGCAATTGTTGCTACCCTCACATCTGAATTATTGTTGATTCAAGCATCATATTTTGCCACAAACATTCCAAACATATCAACATTGGTTGTCATTTTATCTGCGAGTATGTTCGTTCTGCTTTCCTCAAATTTGTTCACATCAGCTCCAAATATCAACAACTAGCTGACCCATTGACAAAAGCACTACCTAAAATCCCTTTTCAGCATCTCTTTGTCAAGTTGGAGATATTGAACATACACCTTCCAACTTGAGAGGGGGATATTGAGTATAGAGAAAACTCTAGTTTAAATTTTATTCATGACTCTAGAGTTAAATTATAATTAAAAAAACATGTCTTTATCCTTAAAATAAGGAACAAACAACAAATCCTAAAAATATTGTAACAAATATTTCAAATTTAAATCATAATGATATTTTAATCAAATTACACACTATGATACCACCTTTTCAGGTTAGTTCCTAAAAATGATTTTATTGGATGTAAAAACTTTACACAGTCAGTCAGTACATGAAAATTAATCTCTATCTATCTTATTTTAAATCTAAACCTAAATCTAAAAAACAAACTTTTAAAGATATTTAGGTTAATATTCTCGACACCTCTTTGTAACCAACTAGAAGTAGCTAGCTACCTGGCTGCTTCAAACTGGAAGCACCTCGACCTCATTAACTGGCTGAGGTGCCACTGACGCCGGTGAGGGCGAACGCCACCACTTGATGAAGATATGGTATAACATATCCATTATGACATAAAACATGAGAACTTCCCCGACAGCTATTACGCAAAAGAAAATAAACTTCAAGATGATGACAAAGATATCCAATGGGAACGGCATTGTTGGATTAGAAAATGAAGAAAACTTGGTAACCAAGTAGTTTGTTTATAAAATAAAATAGAGAGTTGATAAAAGACGATAGAAGGAATGAATGAATATACATTTTTCTCCTTTCTTGTTCTTCTTCTTTTCCATTTTAAGAAAGATAAGAGGAATCAAGAGTTATTGCCATAAAAAGCAAAAACGCCGTAGATGATGATCAAGTATTATTGCACTGCCAGTAGTAGAGTAGCCTGCATTGCAAGTAGACTCCCAATATATAATAAAACAAATATCCCTTCCAAGTTCTACTTTTTTGTTACACCGTCACATTCATTTTTCTATATTAAACAATGGTTAATAAATGGACCATCCCTAAAAGATGACGACTATTCATAATTTTATGTTGTAACGTATAGGTACCAAGTAAAATATGTCGCAAATGAAAGTTGCACAGATTGTGGACTAACTCACGAATTTGTGAATTTAAAACTGCATACTTTTTTTCTCTTTTGGTCCTTGTTGATTTTTTAGTCATTCAAAATTAATTTTTCTAGCTCATATTAAAGGACAAAATTAATTTATCCCCGTGAGCTTATTTCAGTTGATAGAGATATTGCATGGGGTTCGAACCTCGGACACTCACTTCTCCATAATTTAATTGTGTGAGTTTTAGCCACTAGACTATTTGATCATAAAAAAATGACAAAATTAATTTTTAAGATTTACAAAAGTAAAAAAGAATATATCTATAGGGTCTACAATGTATTTAAACCAAATAATAAGAATAATGTTAGCAAAACACTTTTCAACGACATATTCTCTTTGATTGATTAAAATTCGAAGAAAATGAGGGATTGAGATTGAGTACATCAAAATCAGCTTCGGTATCTATTCATCATGTTTCAAAGTTTCTTTTATTGTTTTATCATAATAGTAAAAAATAGGCTTAAATATGTCATTAGTCCCTACAGTTTTATCAAATTTTGACATTGGTCCCTGCATTTTTTTTGTTTGGCATTGGTCCTACACTTTGCAAAAACTTTGACTTTGGTCCTTTTGTTAAGTCCAAGTTATAAAAATAAAACCAAAACTAACGGTTTGCCACGTGGATCAATCATTTCACACCACGTGGCACACTAAAAGAATTTTTTTTTAGAATTAAAATATTCAAAAGTTTTAGTATTAGTCTTTGCACTTCAACATTTTTTGATATTTAATCCCTACACTTTGGTATTGGTCCCTGATCCCTTTATTTTTTTTATTTTTCATTTTACAATATCTTCCAATGATATTATTATGTTTACTCTTGTTTAGTTCATTATTTTTTATTGAGAATAATTCTAAAAAAACTCCCCTAACAAAATTATAAAAATAAAATGTTTTTTAAATTTAAATCGGCAATATGGATTCTTTAATAATGATGAATCACCTTTAAAGTTTAAATCACCATTATTTGTGCAATATGACAGTTGTATGACCAATAGCCAAACACAATAGTACGAGAAGGGAAAACAAATTAAAAATATGTCGTGAGAATGGTTAGTCGTTAAACTTGTAAATTTAAAATGATGGCCATGTTGTATTTTTTAGTTATTATTAAATATTTAAGAATTTATTTATTAATAGGAATCATTTTAAGAGTAAATTGCAATTTCCTCCTCCAAGAGAACCTTGGTTCATTTTCTCTTTCCATCTTATGTTAAAATATAGACCAAATACCTCCCTAGGTCTTTTAAGTTTTACGTTTGTTTTAGATAGGTCATTTAAGTTTCGAGTTTGTTTCGGATAGGTCCTTTAAGTTTCTAAGGTTTTAGAGAGGTCCTTAAGTTTTGAGTTTGTTTCAGATAGGTCCTTAACGGAGGTTGATAGAAATGACCAATCTGAAACAAACTTGAAACTTAAAGGACCTATCCGAAACAAACTCGAAACTTAAAGTACCTAACTGGAACATTAGAAACTTAAAGGATCTATCTGAAACAAACATGAAACTTAAAGGACCCGGAGAGGTATTTGGCCTAAAATATACATCATCTTCACTTGCAAAGTAAATATATATGAAAAAATATACTCCTCAATGATAATTAAATTTAAATATTTTATTTTTAATTTAAAGATTTTAGAATATAACATATAATTTTAATTAACTTATTTCATATTCTGTCTTCTTCAAATTCATCAAACCTAAACCAAAATATAATATTGTATATATGTTTACTGAAATAGAAAAATTAACATCATGCATTGATTCGATAAATGTGTTGATTCAACTGAGAAAATCTGTCAATTCTCTATTTGAATCGTAATTGTAAATGAAAAGAGAAATTAGCTGAAAACTTTGAAGTGTAAAACAATTCAGAGTTGTCCTACAATGCAGAAAGACTGTATGATACTAACATTAATAATTAGTCATGCAATTAAGCATAATGGATTTCGAAATTCATGAACCATATTATAAGATTAGCCTACATAATTGAAGCCTTACGGTCTAAGAAATAGACTTCAAATTAGGAAGGAAAATTCGAAGTAGAAAATGTGTTTTCTAATAAGCTAAATTGGCATTGAAGTAAAAATGTTATGGCCAAAAAGGCTAACCAAATACATAAATCAAAATGGAGGGATTGCCTTGAAGATTTGAAAGAGCTTCTCATAATTTTCCAATTCAGATTTAGTTTCAGGAATTTGATCTTCAACACTTTTCAACTTGATTTGATCATCAACGAGGTGCTGGAAAATTGACTTAACTTCTTTATTCAAAGATGTAATCTTATCTTTCTCTTGATCTTGAATCTCAGCAATTTTGGCTCTGTCACTTTGTAGTTTTGCAATCTGAGCATCAAGAGAGTCGAGTTGTGTTTGGTGGTTTGTGAAGGAAGTCTTTGAGTTCAATATTTTCTGTCTGGTTTCCTTCAATGCTTCATTATCTTGGTTAGTGCTCTTCTTGGCTAAGTCTCGCTCTTTTTTCAAATTTTCAATTTTTTCAAGCATCCTCACAATGTTGTTGAGAAGGTTAACAACAGCACCGACTTGTTCTAATTGGAGAGGGGAAAACGCATCAGCATTAGCATCAATTTTTTCCTTGACTGCGTTGAAGTTAACTTTAGGAGTGAGACCTTCTTTAAGTTTTTCAACCAAGTCTCCTTTAAAAGCAATATCCCTTAATTCCTGAAGAAGTTTCTCAGGGAGATTGGGATCCCGTTTTGAGAATTCTTGTCCTTGGACAGAATGCTGGGCTTTTAAGGAAAGAGTAATCCCTTCTGATAAAACTCTGTCAATTGCAGCAATGACATCCTCATCTACCATAGCATCAAATTCTTCCGAGTCTATGCTGACTAATTTTGAAGTGTTGGATTTGATGGTACCTTCATCATGAGTGGTCTCTATTTCCCCTTTTGACTGTTGAGCTTCAATGTTTTTGTCAATATTCGTTTCTTCGGATATAATGTTTTCGTTTTTCTCATCTGATGATTCTTCATCTTTGGGTTCTATGTCTGAGAGACAAATAGGAACCTGAACAAGGAAACAAGAAACTGAGTTCAGTTCAAGAGAAGCCTAATAAAGGGGTAAGAATAAATAAGTAGCTTTTATTTTTGCATCACATCAAATAAAACTAATTTCCTTTAAATAAACCTCAAAAAGAAAATACCTGGCGATTGTGCACATATTTCATGTATGAAGGCACATCGGGATAGCGGAAATGTTTCTCGTTATCCATTGCAGAAGCTTTCTGAAAGCATATAATAGCACCATTCTTTAACTGCATTAAAGGAAAAACAAATCAATATGAAAATCAATGATACAGTAACTTAGTGAGCATCGACTGGATATGTACTATACCTCGCTTTGTAGAAAAGTTAATTTCTTGTCAACAGGCTCACACATGACACTTGGTTCAAACTTAATTTCCTGCAAAACAATGCACACAATTAACTCAGTCGCGCGTCCAGCCAGCTTGCGTTCTACCGTGAAAATCAAGAAGCTATAAAGGGTAGCTTAAAAAAAAAAACACGTCTGGCTAAAACCTACTGCAGAAACAAACACTTGCTAAATCCAATGCTAAATCAGACAACACAAACTAACCTCATAAAGTTCAATCTCTTCATCAAGATCATAACCAGCCAATTTATTTAACCTTGCTAAAATTGCTGACGGGTTACCATAACAGTTAACAAAGAGCCTTCCAACATAACTGCCATAGAAGGAAAATACATTTGATGTCAACTCAGATCCACCTTGTACACCAACAAATATTAAAATCAGCACAAAAAATTATTTAGTACCTCAGCTCTTCTTTTTCAGGATCATATAACTTGAAAAAAAGTAATATTCCTAGTGCCATGGGGCGTAAATCCTAAATAATAACGTAGTTTGTCAACAGGACTGTGCCTGAATGATGTTACATAACATCAAAAGAGTATACAACTGCACAATTTAAACGTTACCGGCCCACGCTCCACTTCCAAAAACAATACAATTTGTCCAACCTGCAATTTGAATCAGAATGGGAAAAATATTGAAAAAACTTCAGATCATAGAGAAATTGATGTGCTGCACAGACAATGAATCTCCAATTAATATGCGAAAGAAAGAAAAAAAAACTATGCGATCCAAAATAATCATACAAAAACCACTTGCATTTATTGCATATACATTTGTGCATTGATACAGACCTATTAAAATAGGTGCAAAGATGAACCCTTATTGTATTTAGTAATATAATTGATGTTATAATATAAAAAAAGGAAAGAGGTCTAATGTTTTATTAAAAATTTACTAAAAATGGTATGGTCCACATTTAGACCCTTTTTTTTAGACCCATATTAGATGCATCCCCGTATACATTATGAAATTTGAAGAAATAAAAAGAAGGTAGTCAAAGATAGGGGGTTGGGTGGCTCAACGGGTTTGAGCTAAGTGAAAAGAAGTTGGGGGTCCTGGATAAAAAATTAAAGGTAGCCAAGGATGGAAAAAATAACGATAAAGACAAACAAAGCAAACACATAGAATTAACTGTTGGTGTAAAATTTCATGAACAGATTCAACATAAAGCAAATGAACTTACGCTTCTTGCTTCCTCTGTTTGACTCATTGGCGAAATAGGACGATATGTATGGTTTTGACTCCTTGCCCAATACCAAAAGCGCTGGAATCGAGCCGGTATGTCAAACTCTTTAGCAAGCAATTTCTACATATCACATTAACAATCAAACAGAAAATTAAACTTTACAAAAAGACATTATAAAATATATTTTAAATTACAAAATCAAAAGTGTAAAAACCACAAGGATTCAATACGAGAAATTTTTTTCTTCTTCCAACTAAAGCATCATGCTTTTAATATTTTAGTACAGTTTTTTAAAAAATTGTTCTCTATAAGGATGCATCGAAAATAATGATTTTCCTATCGGCACTTCACAAACAAAACTTTCCCAACTTCCATGATTCTTATGTGTATAAAAATTTGAGAAGATGGTACAAAAAGTTAATGCAATTATTCACAAGGTAATTGCCTAACTAATGATGATACCTTGAAATCTTTAAATGTCGTATTCTTGGGAACACGAAAACTGCTCACTTTATCAGGGTCAACAAGATCAAAATATATATCCTTTCCAATCTGTTGTGCAAGGTCTTCATCTCGTACTACCTAAGTTATCAGTATAAATATAAATGCAATCTGATTGAGCAATTAACAAGATGAATCTAAAGAAACAGACATTACTAGTTTCTAGGGAAGCAAAGCTTAGAACACCTTTATAATAGTGTAGAGGTGAGCCTCTGCATTTTCTTTATTTTTGTGCTTTTGTACTTTCTGGTCTTTCTTCAACCTCTCCTGCATAAACCCATTGTACAAAACCAGTGCAGATTTTACAGAATAGACCAACAGAAAAAGTACGACAGAAATTAAAAGTTAGTGGCAAACATAGGTTGGTTTTATTGTCTTGAAATACTCATAAGGAACATCATTAAAGTATTGGTTTAGGAAGAGTTCAAATTTTGAGGGGGGGGGGGGACATACTTTTGGTCAGGAACACTCATTGATTGCAATAGTCGAATGTGACATGCGTTCTTATATCAATCATAAAATAAATTAGAGCTCTAAACTTATTTGGAAGTTAAACTTGCTGCAAAAGATGATAGGTCGCTACCTGGCTTGATTTATTTTGGGCTCTAAAGTACGTACGAATATCTACTTACCCTTACATGGTCAGCGATGTCTTGCTCATCCACATTGCGTGTTACCTCAACTTCAACTACAAGAGTATTATTCACAACATACCCTCTTGCAGGATCACATAATTCACCAACAGGTATGAAGGACGGCTCACCCCAATCACATTCTTGTTCATTGAATCGGTGCTGCAGGTCTGCATAGTACAAACGAAGTTTCAAAAATAACACAGCTTTGCCCAAAAATATGTGCATTTTCACTTTTTTTTTAAGAGGTGCCTTCTGGGGCTTGGAAAGAGTTCAAAAAAGAGAATTGAAGTCATGATGGAGACTACACAAAAGTGGCTTCTCTCTCATGTTATCTCTTCTTTCTCTCCCACATTTTTCTCTCATAAACTACCCAAAAGTCATGGTGAGTTCCCCACGGTAAAGGTAGAGGATACTTTTCCACTGGGTAGTTAGACCCTTCTTTTATTCAACATGTCAATACTAACAAAAGTCCATTGAAGACAAGTAATATGATTGAGGAAGTCAAGGGTTCAAACCCCACTGCCAACATATATAATACTAACAGTACCAACATTGACAATTGACAATATAATTATTTTCAGATTTTGATACAAAAATATATCTTATCAGGGAAAGAGTAATGTACAAGTGGTAGTTTCAAGTCAAGTAGAAAAGTTCAATGAGGTAAAATTTGAATGAGAAGATGGGGAGGTAGGCACATGTAGCGAAACTAATTTAGCAAGATTCTGAAATTTATATCAACACCAAAAGCATTTTTCCGCGAGGGTAAAAAATTATTGGTTAATCAGAAAACAACCTACCACAATCATGCAGACTTCTTGGAGAAAGTGGCAGTGCAACAAGTATAAAATTCTCTTTCAACAAATGCAACAAAAACAAATGCATGGTAGTTCATTTTATAACAACGGTAAGGAACAAACTGAATACTAAATAGGGTACCTTTTGTCACAGAGTCCTCAGCATTGATTTGATTAACTAATGACATGCTAAACTGTGTATAAATACTCCAACCGTTGGGCAAATTTTCTGAATCTGCAACGCCAAAATACATGGACAAATGGTCCATCACATTGTCCCCTTCTGGGAAAATAATTACATGCCTGCTCAGATAAAAGAAAAAACATTAGAAGGGATCACAGATGATAAATACACACAGGAACTAATGTAACAACTACAACAAAATCACTTCCTCCAATAGATAGAGAGCCCGTTTGTTTGAGATTTTTTTTTTTGAAAAAAATCTATTTTTTCAACTAAAAAATCACTTTTTTTGTTTTTGTAGTGTTAGTTTCAGATTTTTTTAAAATCCATTTTGTTAAAAAAATCATTTTTAGCCTCAAAATGAAAATCTATTTCAAATAGCTTTTCCAAAATCTATTTTTTTCTAAATACAAGGAACTCAAGTGTAAGAGCTTCAAATCTTAAAAAATGATTTTTATGTTAGTAAACAAACAAAATAGCTTTAGATTTTTTTAAAAAATCTCTAGATTCTTTTAACTCAAAATCTATTTTTTTTAAAGCTGAAACAAACGCACCCAAAATCTACATGGGTCAAACAAAACCAAAATATTATATTGTATATCACGTCAACTGAAATAGAAAGATAAACATCGTGAATAGATTCGGGGAATACCATTTATAGCCCCCAACATCAAATACATCTGAACAGAGCTTTATCTCATTCCTCCAAGAAAATCTTTCAATTCTCCATGTGAATTGAAATGGAGAAGGATCCTTGCCAGGATGGCTATCCACAATGGTGGCATTTTCAGGTTGAGGACCTACTAGTGTTCATAAAAATAAATGAAAACAGCAATTAAGTAAGTATCAAGACTTGAATTATCTGAAAACTTGGAGAGGTAAAACAAATAAGAGTAGTCCTACAGATGCTTAGTCCAGCAATGTAGAATGGCTTAAGAAGTACATGAACATGATTGGTGTATATGTCATGAGTTCGTGAATATGATTTTGAAGTTCATGAGCCATATACCAAAATAAGCCCACATAGCCGTATCGTAAATCATTCATCCATGTTTACCAGATTGACTTATGGACCTTTGAGTTACATATTAGCTATGAAGCATGGACTCCGACACAAACACCTGACACGACACTGACATGTTGACAGTACTAAATAAATGCAAAAAAACATTGGACACCGACACCGCTACAAATATATTTATTTATTTATAAAAAAAGACATTACTAGTTTCATAGCATAGCATGTTACATAGCAAAGAAGACATTACTAGTATTTATAAAAATAAAAAAGACATTATTACTACTAGTAATCAAATATCGGTAATACCTGAATCTGTTGTCTTTCTTCTCTTATGAGCTGCAAAAGAGGTTCTTCTTTCGTCTACGCGTTCTCTTCCCATCTAGCATGTGGTGATATTATTGATTTTGAAATGAGAGAGAACCGACACAGACCCAAAATGCAATTACAGTTTTGAAAACAAACATACATATACATTCCCAAACTATGAAACACCAACACTCTTCATTTGATTCCCAAAATGCATTTTTGTTGTTAACATAAAATGGAAAAAGGGAAAAGTTTTGAAAAAATCTAATGAAGTTTCTTTTTTCAGTGTGTCAACAAAACAATGCATGAAGTTGCTTCCTTAATAGAGTGACAATAAAAGAAGAAGAAGAAAAAAAAAATGGTACCTTTGTTTGTTCTCTGCTGTGGCGAAAATGGTGGTGGTGTGTTCAGGGTTTTGAAATGGAAAAGGAGAAGCTTATCACTGTGTTTGGATGGAACTGCTGATTGACTGAAAGCCTGCAGCAAGGAAAGACTCTAGAATGGCTTATGTGATACGCTTTCTACATTTTCTTTTTCACAAACCCATTTTTAATTATTTTTATATTTTTTAAAATTTTAAATAATTGGCTTAATTGAAGTTTTAATCTCCTAACTTTCACAACGTTGCGATTTTGACCCCTGAGAAAATAAACTACAAAACGGCCCTCTATGTTTTACAACTGTGACAGTTTTGACCTCCAATGTCAATTTTGAGTCAATCTACGCCGATGTGGCACCCTAAGTGAGGTGTCACGTGTTATTTTTTTATTTATTTTTTTGCTTTATGGGACCAAAAGTGCTATAGATGCAAAACTTATGGGATAGTTTTGTAGTTTTTATTCTTAGAGGGCCAAAATTACAGCTTTGTGAAAGTTATAGGATTAAAACTGCAATTAAGCCTAAATAATTTCGTGACAACCATTTTTCTTCACTTCTTATTAGATAAAAAGAATAAAAACACTTGTAAGTATGAGAAAAAGAGAATTGTTTCAAAAGTTTTTAAAATATGGTTGTACAAGTATCATTTTCTCATTAAAAATATAATGTAAATATGAATGAGAAAGTTGTCATAAAAATTATCAAAAATGGATCTACAAGATATTTCTCTTAATTTTAATTTGATGGCTTACTCTTTCCATTTTTTTGCAAATTAATTAATCTTGTTATTATTATTTCAATTGTAAGAAAGATCTTTACCCGTTAATGACCTTAGTTTTACAGAATTAGAAATAGTAACTTTTTTCTTTTTTATATAAAAAATAAATAAATAAAAAATAACTTATTGTAGTATATATGTTGTGATTTAACGAACAACATATCTGTTTAAACTTCGTCACATTCTGCATCAAATATTTATGACATCATGCCTAATTTTTTGCTTTTACATTCCAGATCAATACACTAGGCATGTTAAAGCTTGATGGCTTAGTAATCGAACTTATGAAATGGAGTATTGATTTTATCAAAGAAAATGTGAAAATCAGAATTGTGCAAAATTTTGAGAGTAGTACCAAAAGTCAATGCACTAAACCCAATTTTTTCTTCTTCTAGGCAACATGCTTTACTGGGCTTAACTAAGGACTTTAATTAATCCATTAACTAATATGGGTTACCTATGACATGACTGACCAGCATCATCACACAAAGGAAAATTGAAGTTGCAATGACATTAATCAATGTTCCCAAATCACTCTCGGCTGACATTTGAATTTCAATACTTTGACAATGAAAGGAAACATGTCATTTAGGGCATTAAATCTCTTGTAAGAAAATTAAAGGCGTTGCATGTTTTTGGGAAGATACTCAGTGACATGGATTAGTAAAAAGCTAAATGTAGTTGTGAGATCAGGTGCAGAGGCAGAAAAATTGGAGCTATGGCTCATAGGATCTGTGAGGTGTTATGGATGAAGATCATACTCCATGACCTCGAAATAAAGTACAAAGATCATATGAGGCTAATCTGTCTGTGATAATACTTATTCCATTAGCAATGCATGTAACCCAATACAACATGATAGAATCAAATACATATAGATACATTGACCCTTCATCAAGGAGGAATTAGATAGTGACCTTATAAACTACAACCAACATCTGTATTGGTATTTTGGACTTCAATTTGCAAATGTATTCACTAAGGGAGGACTTCCGAGTTCCGACAAAGCAGTTTCAAGATCTTGCAAGCAGGGAATGATTGACATTCTTTAAAGGAGAGTTGTAAATATGCAATTGGCGCCAATTTAGGATAGAACATTCTCGGTACATATTTAGCTATATATGTAACTATTGAACAGATCTGATTCCTATTTTTCTTTATTAAGATTTATTAGGCTTATTCTATATAATCACATTAGTGCTTGTACATAAGTCCTCGATTGACAAGAGTGTAACCAATGATGATAACTTGAAAACGTTAAATGACGTCTGCTTTTGACCGCAGAAATAACTCAATCACTTTATTGTTCAAGCATTTTTCCTTGTAACCAATGATGATACCTTGAAAACGTTAAAGGACATGAAACCCAATCACTTTATTTTTAATTGAATAGGTGCTCCTTGTCTACAATTATGTGCATTTTTCCTCGTTTTTTACTGTCGTCGTGTATAATGGTCAATGCAGGGGTGCCCTTGGGACACTTGAAAATAGAATCCAAAACAGATATGTGGAAATTTATATGAGCAACTTCAATGCTTAACACAAAAAAAACAGCGAAACTCCAATGGTGATTTCCACCAAAGGTTATTTTGTGAGACTTATTGAGCAACATCATCTTAAAATAACTCCAATGGTGTCATATGTAAATAAAGGGATACTATTTTTTTGGATAACTTAGGCTTACCAAGTTGGCAAAGTTTCCAGCAAGAGTAAGCCCCCCCTAATATCAACCAGCCACAATATATTTTCAACTATTTAGGTAGTTGGAAATCTCCTAATAGATGGGTTACTAATTTTCCTTATTATAGAATAGATTAATCAAAACCGAGTCCAATAGATTGCTTTCTGTAAGTAAAATATCTTTAATTTATATAACAAATCCATAAAATATTTGAATCCAACAAGCAGACGAATTCAGAAAGAAAAAAAATGTAATACTACAAACTGTTTTAGATTTACAAAATTGAGAATATCAAGAAAATCAAACCAATGCGTATTAGTTGCTTAACTGTTAACTGCGTGATTAAGGTCAAAAACCAATATTGGATTTCTCGTAAGCAAGAGTTTGCAGATTCAATGATAAATCATCACTTAATGCAGCCGTTGCAAGTTGTGAAACAAAAATAGAGATACATCATATATGATCACATTGGTACCAAGCTGCCTAGTGAGTAGTGTAGAGTTTTCTGCAACAGCATGGTGAAGGTGTAAATATCACACATTAATATAGTCTGGCGTACTCCAGTCTACTAAACATAAGCATGAAACAAAAAACCTAATAAATGAAAAGCATCTTCCTTGATTGTTGTTATTGGAACAAACAAAACATCAACAAAAGTGATTTTTGTTTAAGCTAGTAACTAGATCATCCGTCAAGCAAGTCCTCCAATGGAACAAAAGGTCTGATAGGGGGGTCTACGAAGGGCCCATCATACGTGTAGTGGTTGTTTGGATTTCGGTAGGGTGCTGTTATCTTGAAGAGTAGTTGAGGGTCTTGTTGTAGATCATTGAAAAAGAGTTGATAATCAGATTCCCACTTATCCTTGACAGCAACAACTCTACCATTCTCTTCGGCATAACTAATCTTGCTGATCAAAATGGCAGCAGGAAGGTTGTTATTGGTGTTGGTGTTAGCTACTCCTTCTCCTCCAGACAGGTCATAACCAAGAGCATGGTCACCGGGTTTTAAGATACGACCGAGATGAGTCCTGATTTGAAAACTTGGGTCATTATTTCCAGTATCTTTCACACGAGCAACCACAGCATCAGCTAAACGATATTTTTTGGCGGCAGCAGCAGCAGCAGCATCCTTCTTCTCCTTTTCCTCCTCCACCACCTCTTGTTCTTCATCTTGGTTGTCCTGGAGGAGGACAATATCGAGAACAACATATTCGACTAACTGAGTCCTATTGAATGAATGTGTGAATGGTGCTTTCCAGTACTGATCAGCATTTAAGAAACAGTGGGTCAAGGTAAATGGATCAAGCAAAGTAAATGTTTTGGCAACCCTAGTGCATATGACAATAGGACCAATATTTGGACCCAAAGAAGCAACAACGTTGGGAGGCAGAAAGATCAAATCCCCGCAGCAAATGGGGACGATTTCAACAGAAAAAAGGTATCTTTCAGTTCTAGGAAGAATCATAGCCCAATCAGACTTGACAGGAACTATTTCCCCTATAAGTCTCGCAAAATGCCAAGCACGAGATGTTATATTGAAACAGAAAGAAAAACCTTGATCAACGTCGTATATGATTCTCTCAACTTCATCAACGACAGCAAGATTGGTCATAATGCTGATCTGCTCCAAATGAAAGAAAGTACGAAGTTGAGAAACATGTTGTTGACGAACTTTCACAACCGAACGCCACCCTTGCTCCATCTTCTCCACTTTTTGACCTAATTTCTTTGCAATAAAAAAAAAATACTATTATTGAGTTAAACAAAAATAATAAACTCTTTGAGTTAAAAAAAAAATACTATTATTGAGTTAAAAAATAATCTCTTTTTCGTTAAAAATAGTAACCGCAAATTATTGAGTCCCTGGATCACATCACTCGCTTGCGACGCTTTCAAACGGAATTATAAGCCTTGTTCCTTGCTGATTAGTTACAGCTGCAATCCAAAATCGTTGTTGGAGATGGAGAAATGGCTTAATGCTACACATGTTCAGGTTAGCAATCATGTACCTGATGATATTGTCTTCTCTATTTTGTCAAAACTTCCTTTCAAATCTTTGAAGCGATTTGAATGTGTATCCCAATCATGGTCCCTCGTATTTGATAACTCTTATTTCATCATGACTATGTACCGCAACTATTTATTAGTGAAGGACCGTTCTTATTACGATGGTGCATCTGTACTCATACAAACGACGCAAGATGACGATGCTGGCTATCACGATTATAAAAATGTTTTGAATTCTCTTTCTGGTGAAAGGTGTGAGAATATGGTCAAATTAGATTGGCCAAACCCTCCATTTCAAGAGATTGACCTACCGCCATTCAATGACTCATTACTTGTAGACGCATACTTAGCATATGATACTCGTTTTGAAATGTTGGGTTCTGTTGGTATTAATGGCACTATTTGTCTCTATTGTAATCGTGGAACCCCACTTTCATTTTGGAACCCAGTTACACATGAGTTCAAATCCATTCCTCCGAGCCCTATTAAGCAAGTTCTTGCCAATAATCGCGGTGCTCGATTTGGTTATGACAGTGTTAAAGATGATTATAAGGTGATTCGGTTCCTACAGAATTTTCTAACCTGTGAATTGCTACCTATTTGTTTTTGGGAGATATATAGCTTAAATAGTAACACTTGGAGGAAAATTGATGTCGATATGCCTCGCTCTTATGACAATACAGATGTGTACATGAATAGTGTGTGTCATTGGTTGAGTAAAATTGAAAAACGTTTACAATTGGTGTCATTTAACTTCAACAATGAATCTGTGATTACAACTCTCATACCCTCTTATGTGGATGATAGTTTTGGTTGTTTGGCCAGGAGCCACTTGGTGCTATTAAATGGGTCTATTGCTTTCATAAATTATATCGGGACATCTACATTTCACATATCAATTTTGGGAGAAGTCGGTATAAAAGAATCATGGACTAAACTCTTCATTGTTGGACCTTTACCTTCCCTTGAGTATCCAATCGGAGCGGGTAAGAAGGGCAGGATATTGTTTAGGAAAAGAGACTGTGAACTAGCCTGGTTTGATTTAAGCAATGAGATGATTGAGGAGATTGGTATTATAACAAGGAAATCTTATGGTAAAATTGTACTCCATAAAGAAAGCATTCTTCCGATTGGAGGAATAAAGAATTGATTTTTGTTCTGTTTTCACTCACAAGTTATGCCTAATAGATTTTTCCCTTGTAGAGTGGCTTGTTAAATACGCATAGCATAGTTATTATCAACTGTGTGCCAAATTAAGAAACTGTTTGATAATATGAATTGTTCTTTATTATTTTTAATTTAAAAGTTTACTCTTTTCTATATGTAAACTGTTCCAGTTTCTATTTTAATTGTATGAATGCGTTTTTACCGATTTTATGCAGAAATAGCTTATAAATTTCATTACATTCTACTTGAAATATCTGAGTTTCATCATGTTGTCCATTCCAACAACTACTTTTATCATTGGATCACACATATCATTAGAACCATTTAGAGAGCTTATTTTGCTTTGGACATTACAGGAGACACTCTTTCGTGACCATTGCCAACCAATGATCGATTTCTGCTAGTATTTATTTTGATAAGAACATGCCTTTATTCTGATAAGAATCACTGTTATTCAATTGTTCTGCTTTTACAAGACAGCTTTTAATGTACATGTTAGTTGTGTTCACTTTTGCTCACTTCAGTCAACAAAGCAAACATTGGTTCTGCTACAGAAGTTGCACATCAGCTACCTAGTAATCTGGCAGCTAAACAATTGAGTATGTGGATGCAATAGTTTCGTTAAACTTTAGGATACAAATTCTGTCTTGTTTGCATACTATAAAATGCAAGCTTCCTTGAATAGAACTCAAAAGCCAAAAGAGAGCAATTTGAGGATATGGACATCACTGATGCTGAGTCAACTAATATTGCTAATGATATTTCAAGTTGTGCTGCTGTTGAATAATTTTATATGCCTATATCTCGTGTCAGCATAGATTTGAGGGACGTATATATATGTGGCAAAATCTTTAGAATAGACTCCAAATTGCACACAAGAGCAAGATGGTATTGATATGACTAAATTTGGTCCTTCTTCTGGTTTACCAAATTGATACGACTAGATGGATCATAAGAGCATGTAAGAAGATTCATAATACTAAGATTGGATCAATTCTAGACAAACTTTTATCAAGTTGTGGATTCAACACATGAGAAAATTATGTGAATGAGAGAACATATTATAATATCTTGAGATCTTAAGACATACTCAAAATTCTGAAGTGTAGCAGGTTTATGTATATCTATTTAGTGGTATAAATATAATTGCTTCCTTTTCTTCATTATATATTATGTTAGAAAATAATCTGTTAATTCAGTTACATTTAAGCTCTTATCCTATAACAACTTATATCTTTCGGGTATTGAGCATTTAGACATTTTAAATATAAGTACCTATTCACAGGGCGTTCCTACAAATCTGGAGGCTCAGTTCTGTAAGTGAAAGAGACCCGTAATAAAATAAAAATGTATTTTTTTTTAAAAGAATAATGTTCTATTTAATTTTTTTTAAAAGATAAATACAAGGTGTTGTATATATGTTGTACACCCAAAAGTGAAAATCACTACTGTATACATAACGAACCTCAAATCACCCTCCCAAAAAAACACCCACCTAGTACTACTGGACTATAAAAAAAAAAAATTGAGGCCCATACTTTAGGAATACCCAGCTCCATTGAATGGTTTGCACACCCCAAGGTCCGGCCTTGCCTATTCACACAATCTCTAACTGCATGTTACTCATTCTTGGATTCTCTGAAACGTCACTTTAGCTTACTAACATACAAGCTGTGATGAAAAAAATCCCCCTTTTTCTATTCATGTATAGATTATAATATATATTGTATGTTACTTGATGCTTTACATGAAATTATGGCTGATACTTGTAGGTTGCTCTTTGCCATTAGCTTTGCATTCCATTTCTCTCTTATATTCTCACCGGCCTTATTCATATTACTAACTAGCATTCCCCTCGCAAAGGATTTGGTGGAGCGTAACATTCCAATCTTTCTTCATGTAATCTCTAATAATCTCTAACATGTTGCAATAATGATGAAAACGGTGAGTGTTCATAGTCAGTGATTGCACCACATGAAGTGAGTCAGAGTAGCATATGATCTTCAAAAAATCGGCTTGCCAACACATAGTGAGCCCAACAAAAAGGGCATAGTCACTTTGACCCTATCAAATCTTAATAGAAATAACTTTGGATAAAGCAAATGACATGTCTCTATAATTTTACTTGACGTGGTCGAAAATAATTTTACTTTGACACTATCTTAGAAATTGTGATAGGACTTAACACAACTTTATAAAACCGACTTATGTGATAAAGATTACCCTACTTATAAACCATAGTAGTCAATAGTGGTGCTATAGCGGCCGCGCGGTGCGGTGCGATGCCGGAGCGCTATGCAACAAGCCATAGCGTTGTGGTGTGAGATAGCGGCGCAACGCTTCGTAGCGATTTTGCGGTTTAGAACCGCTATTTCATTTTAAGAGAAAATACAAAATTGTCCTTGGTTTAAAAAAACAAGGGTATTTTTGACATTTTCATCAAACCCTAAAAAGTTCAGGTTCTCTCCTCCTTCTTTCATTCTTATGCAAAACGGGGTTTATCTACAAAACGCAAAAAGCATTTTCTCTCAGCATCTTCTCTATGTTGTTCTGTGAAACTTCTTCATCTCTGCTGTAAATTTTCCTCTACTTTGTCGTGTTTGCTTTGTTATCCTGTTATTTTTTTGTTTAACAATCTCAAACTTTGTTGTCCTGTTACTTTTTTGTTCTAGTTTTTTTTGTTATTATTGATTCCAAACTTCATTCTGCTCTCTCTGTTTATGTTTGTAGTTTGTACAAACAATCCTATGTTTTGTTCATATAAAACTTTATTATGCTCTCTATGAAATAGCGGTCATTGCGCTATACGCTATCCTGCTATAGCATTTTTGGGGTCATTGCGCTATACGCTATCCTGCTATAGCATTTTTGGGGTCGGCTGCTACGCGCCGCTATCCGCTATTAACTACTATGTTATAAACACGAATTCAAATCATCGTCATCCAATGTGAAATGCTTTAACCACGATTACTTTGCCCATTGCTAAATGCCAGCTTTGGTCAACGTTATTTGTTGGTGTTGATGTGTGATGGTAAATTTGTTGTTGATGTTTGATAATGATCATACACTACAAAGAAATTGGTAAATCGATGTGTGTGCTCCCGCGCGTGTGATGTGAATGGTACCATGCGAATGGCAAAGTTAGATATGAAATGCGTCAATAAGTTGCACTCAGGTCTGATAGCTGTCTCATGGAGTTTCTATTATAAATTTACGAGTATTAGAATGGTTGTTCATAAGCCTCAAGAATAATAACATGGAAATTGAAAAGAAAATTTAAATTGGAATTTCTTTTATTGAAGGGAAAATGTAAATTGGAAATGTTTATGTAAGTCTTCCAAGAAAAATTATAAAACCGGAAATGTATGCAATCGTTTTCCAGAAGAAGAAAAAAGTTTTCCAGAAGAAGAAAAAAAAGTGAATCGGAAATAAATTTCAGATTGTATTCAAAAAATTCACTCTTTCTTGTTCTCCGAAAGACTATAAAAAATTTCTGAAAAAAAAAATATATAATTTAGTTTATATATTAGGATAAAATAGGTGGTTCACGATAAAATAGGGGTATAGTGTATTTTTTTAACCTACTAAACTTTTTTGACCCGTGTGTCTTCTCGACTATAATAGAGACCAATAAATAATCTTTAACCCGTAAGATCATGGGTCGATCAATAAACGCAAATTAGATTATTAGAGATACAATATTACAATCAAATGATAATAAAAAAATTATAAAAAAAAAAGATAAAAAGAAAACAAAATTATATTGTTGCACAGGTCAATTTTATTTATTACTTTTATAGTTAAACATAAAAAATTAATGCAGTTCATGGTTCCTAACAAATTATTTAGGGTAGCCGAGTTTGTATGAAAATTAGGGTATTATGTTTGTAAACGTATTAAATAAGTGTATAACAACTTGTCAAAAAAAATATATCTACAAAAACAATAGGTTAAGTTGTTGTAGACCTAATAAAATTAATAAATAATAAGGATAAGGATTAAAATATCTATTAAATTTTTGTTTTGAAAAATATTCATGGTTATTACAGAGAGAAATGAAATATATATGATGCAAATTTAAAGCCAAAATTTTAGGATAGAGTTGTTGTAAACCTAATAAGGGATTAGTGGAGAGAAAAAATTAGGTTAAGCCTTAACAAAATTAATAAATATGGATTATGTGTAAAAGATTAATCTCTATTTAGTTTATATATTAGGATACAAACTATTTAGAATGGAAGGATTACAACTTAAACCCTATACTATAAACCACTAATAAGTTTTTTTTTTTGTGATGACTAATAAGATCATTTATATATATATGAAACAAAAACATATTTATATGGCCTATTGCCTTCACGATTTGTGTGACTAAAAGCATGGAGGTTTGGTTCTCATGTAGGAAAGTACAAAAAATGCTTTCTTCCAATAGGAGGAATGAATAATTAATTGTTTTTCTTGTTTTCATCTAATATGTATATGACTATGTATATTATGATTTTACATGCATTTAATTTTGCCTAGTATTTGAAGTGAGTTGTTAATTGCACATATTATAATTATTGTTAAGTACAAGACAAAGTTAGAAGTCATATGGGTTTTTTTTATTTTTTATTTGCTAATAGTAAGAAGTCGTATGAATATGATGGTATGAGTTACGTTGTATCAATTTAATTTTTTTGAAGGTTTACGCTCAAACTATTTGCAAATTAATTTGTTTTCTATTTCATCCGCAAGAAAGTTTTCTTTTCTACTTTTACTGAATAGATTTCAGGATACATAAAAATAACTTATATATGTTTGTTTGAACATCAATACATTTTGCATGAAATATTATGCCATTGTGCTTAATTTTGTTCTTTAGTTTTTACTTTTTACTTTTTCGCTGAAAATCAGTTAACTATATCAAACTTGAAACATTGATAAACACTGAAGGCTATAAAGTATTGCTCTTTAGTTTGATGGCTTAGTCATCAAGCTTATGAAATTGCATATTGATTTTACAAACTACAACTTAAGATATCCAAGTCTATTTGTTAGAAAGTATGCAATACATTGAAGAGAAGATATATATGAAGAAGAAGAAAAAAAAAAGGTAAACTTAGAGCTAATCAAAATAAAATACAAACCATATCCGAAAAAAAAAATGAATTTCAAATGCACGAAACATTGTTTTTTGGGCTAAAAAGAGAAACATATTAAATAAAAATTAAAAGAGGCAAAAACCGAAGGCATTAGACCTCCTAACTCAGGTACAACAAACTCACGTACGGACATGAAACTATGTACAAAAAAAATGAGAAGCGAACATCTGAATGAATAAAAAAATATTATAATTTGTTGGATGAATCAAAAGAGATTATGATTTGATGAGAAAATTGACCGTCAACACAATATTAAGATCCATGGACCATACATTTTAATGCAAGCTCTGTCGTTATCTCTATTTTTGTTTTTTTAACAAAGGAACAAACTCTTTTTATCTCTATTTTTGTTTTTTTGACAAAGTAACAAACTCCTTATTTTAACATTTTTCTTCCTTCATAAACACAGAAAGAATCTAGCATAATAGTGTCATTGTTCATGAATTGGATATCACCTGTGTGACAGTCATTGTTCATGAGACATGGTAGCGAAAATGTCATCTACATTTTCCAACCACAGTATGACAAGTAACTCTTTCATTTTTACTTTCACAAAAAAATTTCATTTTAAAATTTATAAAGTCATTATGTGGTTGAGCAATGTTAGGTGACAGATAACACTTGGGTGACATATAGCACTTGAGTGACATAAAAATTGGTGACATTGACCAAATACAATGTCACATGTGACTTTTTTCTCTCTCCTTCACATGGATTGTGACATTGTGATTGACCAATGTCATCAATGTCACCCAATTCTATGTCACACAAATGCTACCCGACGTTCTCTAACTACAAAGGCACAAATGTGAGATCCAAACTCTATTTTAGGGAATTTATCTTATCTTACCTTTTTTAACTCACTTTTATATTAATTTTTTATACGACGATTAATATTCAGACACGAATAGTATAATATGCATACAATATGTGTTTGTCTTATATCCACGGTTTAATATGCAAATTTTGACATCTTCATAATAGTGTCTGCATTTTTTCTTTAAAGAGGATAAAGACCGTCTGGCAAATCGGCATGTTTCGACCCATTGAGGGCAAAAAGTGTAATTAAGTAAAAATAAATAAATGTTTTACATCTATAAGTGTAAAACTAAGACATTGAAAAAACCTTATATTTCAAATCAAGTAAGGCTAGGGCACATTACTGCCTCTCAGCATACATGTTTTAGGCAGCATTGTAACTGATACGGTTTAACGTACATTAATAAGATCAAAAACTGCATGCACTGAATATGCATTGCTTGTATTCAGTCCTTTTGAAAACCAACTGATATTTTAAAATAAGTTCATGAAAAACAATAGCCCGAACCACAAACAAAAACGAATGCACAATGCCTGAAGTCAGAATAAAAACCTACAAGGCTGGACACAATGACTAACACAGCTTTGTTCATTCCCTACCGCAATCTGGATTTACCTTTTTTGCAGCAATAAGTGCACAAACAATAGAAAATTATAAACCCTCCTTTGAAACAAAGTGATCGCTAAATTCAAAACCGAGCTTGTAACAGTACATCAAAAAGAGAAAAATAAATAACTGCATAACAAAAAGATAAAACAAAATCCTCAGTAAATAACAAACTAGGAAAAACGCAAACTATGTCTTGATGGTAACAAGTTTCTTAAAACAAGATTATCTTCAGAAAGCTCTTAATGTGCTAACCGATAAATCAAGCAACTCAACTAGGTAAATGTGATTCACTAAATCACATAAACAGGTTGGGCTTCTTAGCTTTGTAGGTTGTTTTCAGGCTCCTAGTTGGTGGCCTAATCTTCTTGTACACCAAGGGGAACTTGATCTTGGAATTGTGGAACTGCTTAGTGCTCTCCCTTTTGCATAGATTAGCTGGGATGGTGGCTGTCTTAATGATCTGGATGCAAGGAAACCTGACCCTATGACGAGATGCCATTTCGTTGTACATTGTCTCCACAGCACCATTCAGAGTGGTATCACGGTATTCCTTGTACATATTGTGATAACCAGTACGACTCTGATAACGCAACCAAATTCCATAGTTCTTAATCTTGGTAGGATTTTTCTCAAAGATCTGCAAACAAAAAAAGGTACCATAAACCTCTGATGTCCAACAAGACTGCAATTGAAGGTAAATTAAAAAACTAAAGCTAACACATGGAAATCCTACTCCAAGTTCAATTAGCCTTACTTTTCCTAGAATAAAAGAAAAAACATGCAATAAAAAAAACAAGCATAATTTTCAAGTTCAACTATGAAATTAGTCACTGGTTTCATGCTTAAACCCTTTCCGAATTACTTATAGATAGGCATAAAATTTGAAGGAATAAACTGGAAGGAAAAATTTGAAGTCAACAGCACTAATCAAAACAGAACAAGCTTATAGAATACCATGACAGGTTACCTATGTTTAGATTTTGAAATAATTAGCCCTAAATCAAAACAGCTTACGCTTAAAAATTTAACCAGTGACTTCTCAAAAGAAGTTAACAGAGCTAATATTATTTTATCCCAGCAATAATCACAAACAAAACAAGCTCTACTTGCAATTAGAGGAACACCTGCCTTTCCCAACCAATGTACTGACTACTTTGAATCAGTTTGATAAAAATTGAACGCAAAATTGTTTTTAAATTTTGTAGCAACAGCATATAAATAAATAAAAATACATGAAAATCAAACTCCATTTTAACATGAATCACAATTTAGGGAAATATTATATAGGAAACAAAAACGAAGAGAATAACATAGGGCGGAAAATCAAACTTCTTTCCAAAGGTGACAGATATCACGTAAAAAAAATTCCCAAAATAAAATCACCACCAAACATAGGGCCCGAATAAATTGGCTTATTTTTGAGCTTATCAAAAATTGCTTATGTAAATAAGCTTCTATGTTACTTCATATGTTCTCACAAACAAAAATTGTATCTTCATAAGTTTTTTTTTCTTCATAATCTACCTTACAAGCTGATCAATAATATATAAAAGCTTAATTATTTGCATAAGCTGCTTAGCTTAAGCTCAAAATAAGTCAATCCAAACGGACCCAGTCTCCCATTGCATGGATATATTTTCAATTCAACCAATTTTACATCATTTTTCCTATTTCACCTTAACATTAGCTTCAAGGGCCAGTTTGGTTAAACAACTTAATTAAGTGTGTATGAGTTAAGAGTTCATCATAAAAATGCTTATATAAGCAAATTCTATATTACAAAAGAGAGTTATCAAACAAGACATAAACTGTTTTTATATGATAGTATGGAATGCTAATCAAAATAAGTTAAAATCATTGAAATGTGGTATCAGTTGTTCTATTTAGAATCACAAAACACCCAAGAAGTGATTCTACGATTCGATAAATACAAATAAGCTGGTTATAAGTCTAATCCAAACACAGTCTAAGTATAAATCTAGCTTAATTACAACCCTTCTATCAAATTTCAATTAACAGCTACAGTTAATCAAAGTGCATACCTCATTGATAGCCAAAACTTGGCCATTGCTTTTCTTAACCTTCTTCAACTTCCTCAAGAAATACCTACAACAATTAACATTATTAAAAACACAATTATTAATCATATTAAATAGTTAAATCTTTATAGAACTAAAAAACATTACGATTTCAAAATGAATCAGAAACTTACCAGAATTTGGATTTGGCACGAACCTCATTGGTTGCCCAAAGCTTCATACGATAAATCCTAGGATGTTCATCCTTTTCGGTGGGAAGAGCCCTTCCGACAACTTGGTACTGGTGAAACTGTTTCAATAAAAATTGTATCAGTGTTATGATTCAAACAAAAAACACGAAAAATGAAGAAAATTATTAGTGGATTTGTTTACCTTAGCGTTAACCATTTTTGCGACAAACACCGATTCAGATTGCGAATCGCCGCCGCTGGTTGTAGCTGTCTAAAGGTTGAATGAGGAAGAAGCAGCATCGTTTATACGTAAAACCCTAATGGGAGATGTGGGCTTTTATTGGGCCAATGAGTTCGACCCAATTGAAGTGAAACACGATATTTTGAAGATTTCTTTTTAGGCCCCCTCTATATCTTTTGTTGCGATATTTTGAATTTTTAAAATGAACATTGCGGTAATTATTTACTGGAGATACAAAATAAAAATATTTTAAATGACATCCCGTAGTTAAGAACCTTATGCTCCGGTCGTTATATATCGAACGTGATATTAAGAGTAATTTCGGAATTTTAGGGGCATAAAGAGATATGGAGTGAACCTAATGAGTGTTTCTCTTTAGGCCACCGGCATCTCTAAAACCTCTTAAGTTCACATCATAATCATCATATAGTTATCTATGAGATATACTTTTTTATCAAACATACATCCGGTAGATAATTATTAGATGTGTATTTATGGAGCCTTTGAGATATTGGAGGGTATAAAGAAAAACTTTCTTAAAAAATAGGGGCTTAACATCAATTTTTTTATAAAAGGAAGGGATTAAACTTGAAAGATTTGTAATTTTATGATAATAAATAGATAAATAATTCCTTTTTTTACGGGAGATGAGATAAATAATTTTATTTTAAAATATAATGTAGTTTTTATCAATCACACACATGTATAAAAACTCGAGAAAAGTCTATGTGAACATCATTCTCAAAAGTCTATGTGAACATAACATAGTTGGCAATAATGTTGCAATATGTTGAGGTCGGAACCTCAGATTCTCCACTTATTCATCTTAATGAATTTATAGCCACTTAACTTCTTGACAAAATAAAATAAAATAAAAACTCAAGAAAATTAAAACAAAGAAAAAGCATGTAATTGATCCGCATGTGATTGGATATAGTTCAACTGATTTGAGTTAGAACGTAATACACTTCTCATATGCGCAAAACCAACAACCTATCCAATGAGGCTCCTCACAAAGTGAACCCCCTTGCTTGTTTTCCCTATGTGAGTTGAGGAACGTGGAGCTAATTCATTCTTGGTGACAATGTGATTCTTGTTCAATCCAACAAACAAACAACATCATAAAGAAACTGTTTTTTTAGAAACCCCGACACCGTAGTCTTCCGTGAGACAGAAGAAGCTCGTAGTACCATTTTTAATAAAGTTTATTTTTTTTTTTTAAGAAACTACTTTAAAAATAATAAATTCTTTGATCATACTAGACCTCTATAAGTATCATGAGAAACTATTTATTGTTTGATATGAGCATTTTTATTTTTTTTTTGAGCAATGATATGAGCATTTTGACTAAGGATTGTTTAGTAAAATTAAATCAAGAATTAATTTTGTCCAACTACTATTATGATTTCATATTTTATTTTCATAGGATATTTTAATCTTTATAGACTATATAGTTATTTTCGAGATATGAACTATATAGCTTTCTTTTTTCCGGACGAGATATGAACTATAGTCCCCGTGAACTTAACTCATTTGGTAAGGGATAATGCATGTATATGCAGGAATCGGGGTTCAAACCTCGGACACCCCACTTATTCACATTTAAGATGAATTTCTCTAGCCGCTAGGCTACTTGACAAAAAAAAATATGAACTATATAGTTAGTCGCTGCATTTCATTTTATTTTATTCTTTATAAAAATAAAAATAAAAATTAACAATGGTCTTTATAAATGTTAGAAAATTTCTCTTTTACAAATTTGTAAAAACACGTTTTAAGAGTAACACATGGCAGCAAAAAAGAAATATATATGTTCACCTAATTGATGGCTCATTTAACTGGAAGTCAATATTCACAAGGGGAAGGAAACATGGGTCTCAAATAAAATATAATTTCTGCCTCCTCATGCCTAAGTTTGAATGGACTTTGAAAGAGGAAAATATGCATATGCTATTAGTCAAATAATGGTTTTCCAGCTTATACACACAGGACCAAGTGAATGGAAAACTTAGCTTTCATACTTCACACTCATACGAAATTAATTAATGGTGTAGTTGGTAAACTAAATTTTATTAGTATATGTTTTGGCAAACATACCAATCCATCAAAAGATAAAAGTCATACAAAACAAGTAAACATAAAGGATTATCACTAATCAGGTTAGAAAACTGTCAAATGTAAAATTATATAAACCAATAGACATAGATGGCAAAATGTATGGGACATGAACTCTTTACAATTGAGTTGACCAATTCCTTGGTGGCATGCATTTGTTACTTTTATATTCAAAAAGTTTGAGGGGCCTAACCGAAAAAGACCATTGAATAATACGTTGATGCTACATCTAGGAAACTACTATACTATTTGATCATTTATTTAATCAAAATTCAAAATAGGAGTATTTTCAAAGTGAGATAAAAAATGTACAAAATGAAATGGTTCATGAGAAAGTAAAATGTTGCAGAATACACAGTAATTGAATAAACAATAAACTCAATTGAATCTGTTAAAATGTATACAAAACAAGCTTCTGTTTGGTCATAACCCAATTTCAGACTTTCAGTAATTACCTGAAGCCTAATTCTATTATCACTTGAAAAATATAACCTAAACTTATTTCTTTTCTATGTATATAACTTTCCATCTAATGAAAAACCAAAAATCTACCTTATGAATCATCATGTTTACAATTATGAGAATATACAGTATACACCTTTCAAATGCATTCGGATTGCATGCAGTTGGCACATCTATGTCCGTCCGATTAATATCGGACCGTTCAAAGTTTGAACCTGAAAAAATGTTAAACATCAGCACACTTCATTGGTGCATAACCAAGTCTAGATTTCTTCATATCATAAAGTATATGAAAATTTTGCTGCTGATAGTTCCCAATAATTGAAAGAGAAGACTTAGGAGTCCCCAAAATAGCCAAACAAACAACATCAGGCTCAATCTGTATAAAGTAATTCTCCACAGGAAAATCCCACATTGCTCCATCAGAAAACAAAATCCCAAAATCAGGTAGCTCCATTTTTTCAATTCCTGACACATTATAACATGGCTTAAGAGGTGGAAAACCCTCAATAAGTTCATAACCCTTAATCTTTTTCATGAAAGCCTGTTTGATAATCTCATAAGCAGGTTCAGCAAAATAAGTTAAAGTTGTTCCAGAATCAATTATTGTACCACCTCCACCTTCTTTTGACAAATGTCAAGTCTCTTCTGGTATCTTCAACACCTCGCCATCAACCATAATAGATTTTATCCCAACATAGTAAAATGTATCAACTGAATTCTCTTCACCACCAAGAAAAGAAGTGAAATTCAAATTAGGGTGGCTAAGAAGTTCTTTATCCTCACCAAAAATCAACTTGCTACTAACACTTGTGTCACTATTTCTATCCACAAGACAATATGAAAATGAATGACCATAGATAGATTGAAGCTGTGAAGCAAATGATAATGGTCCTCTACCTAACCCTAACAAACCAGCAGCACCATGAAATAGTCCTCTATTCCAATGACCACAACCAAACATAACATTTTCCATTAGGGGTGGGTCATTTCCGAAAGTAATGTTGGTGAACAAGGTTTTGTATCCAAGTTATCTATATCGCCTTCAGATGTCAGGATTCCCTTTAAGTTTCAACGAAGACAATTCCCTTTGTCTGTATCATTTGCAATGACAATTAACAAAAGTCAAGGACAGTCTCTTAAACATGTTGGTGTATATCTACCAACACCTGTAATTTTTCACAGACAGTTGTATGTTGCTGTTTCAAGAGTTACATCCAGAGAAGGACTAAAGATATTGATCACGGATGAAGATGGTGAAGATACCAAAGTGACTTCTAACGTCGTATATGATGTAGTATTTCGCAATCTGCGATGAAACAACATGCCAATTTACTAAAAATTTCATATTCTCTTACCGAATTACTGATAGGATTACCGAATTTTCTTTTATAATATTTTTCAGATTTTATACATTTTATGGAGCGTTTTATTTTGTCTACTCTAAATTATCATCTGTTATTTTTTCACCGTTACCAATTATATATTGCATTTTATTATTCGTATGTCATTTCTTTAGCAATAAACCCGTGTGGACACGGGTCCAATTTCTAGTATCAATTTATTTTATTTGTGTGTACGTGTTGATTTATCTATGGATATCAAGCATATAAACTTTTTGGCATCTCTAATTATTGCTAATATTACTATTATTTTCTCCATTTGTAAGTCTATTATGACTATTATATTCATTTGATCCTTTTATTCATTTATATACCGTGTTCTTTTTTAACAACTAACTGCTAATGTATGTCTTTAAAAAAAAATCCTTTATTTTAAAGACGAAACTTTAGTGCATTTTCTTTACATGTTTTTTATATGGTTCTTCACATAATTAAAATTTATTTTTTGTGGTTATAACAAACTTTGAAAAAAATGTGAATTTGAGAAATCATAGGTAATTGTAAGTATTTTATGTGAAGTACCACACAAAAAGCGTTTAAGAAAATACACTTAAGTTTTATCCTTATTTTAATTCTAGCAAAAAACTTATGTGTATTTTCCGAGGTGTTTTTCATATGGTTCCTAAATAAATTACTCATGAAAAGTGTATTTTTAGCTAAGAATCATATGAAAAACACATAAAAAAAATTCACACGAGTTTTGTCCTTGTCTCAATTTTTTTTTTTTGTTTCTCTGTTTTCTCCTTCATTAAATCTCATTATAAATTATATTTCATTTAGCATTGATTTTGTCAAATTTAATAGATAATTCATTCAACTTTTTAAATATTAAATTGATGTAAAAAATTTAGATGATTACTTCATTAAATTAGTGGTCATTATTTTCATTCTAAACACACCCTCTTGCCAACTTTTCAACTTAGATAACTATGATTTATTTCTTTTATATTTTAAGCAGTTTTATTTAAACACGGCATCGGGTCAAATGACCGACTAATTTGAAGGGTCCAATCCCACTGTCCATTTACGGGACCCCATTTAAATCCATATTTTTGGTAAATATTATCATTTTATTTAACAAATTACAGGTTATTTTTTTTGGGGAAGTCTGGGGTTCGAACCTCAGATCTTGCATATATTATGCATTATCCTTATCAACTGAGTTAAGCTCACGGAGACAAATTACGGGTTATATCACCACCAAATAATTACGTGTTATAATATGAGCAAATTTTTTTATCTTTTATTACTTTTAAATTATATTGATTTTCCATAAATATTATACATATAACACAAACACTAATATTATTGATAACTTGTTCAATTTAAATAACTGCAATTTATTTATATTTCAATAAAAAAACAAAAAATTATTTATTTTATACTTAAGGCGAATATTTATATTTTTTTTGAAGGAGTTAAGGCGAATATTTATAGTTTATCTAATAAAATACGGATCATGATATATGAGTGATTTTTGTTTTCTTTTATAACTCCTCAGTTATACGAACTTTTAAAAAATATTACACTTTTTTCAAAAAAATAATAATATTACACTTAAAACACATACATTAATATTATGTATATAACCCAGGCAACGCAGGGAAAATACATTAATAAATAATATAAGGAGGTAAATATACCTGTCATACAAGTCTTCTATATGTTATTATTAAAGAAAGGTTAAGAATGTTTTAAATATCTACAATATATCAATTTTTTTAATCTTTCTAAAAGATTTCTTTAATTTTATTCTTACAAAAAATTCCTATCGTTAGCCTTGGTTCTACTTTTAAATCATCTCATGTGTAGCTTTAATATTTTTTAATAAATTTCTTAGGAATGTTTAGAATATTATAAGAATCAGATTTTACCAAAAAAATTAAAACTCTTAAACAAAAACATGAATTAAATATGAATTTTTATGTTTTTTCGCTTAAACATACATATTTTTTTAAGGAAAAGATTCATATTTAATTACTGTTCAATTAGAAAATATTTTTTTTTACCAGAGAGATTGTTATAATATTCTACTAATTTTTGCAAAATTTCATGAAAAAATATGAAGGTTACGCATAAGTTGACTTCAAAGTATAGACCAATATTGGTGATAAAAAACTTCTATGGACTAAAATTCAGAGAAAAAAATTTAAAAGTACTAAAACAAAATGTTGACATAATTATAGGTAAAAAAAAATATATTTAACCTTAAAACAAATGATAATTTCCGATACTAACAAATTATTATGTTACTTTTTTTTTTAGGGAAAATTATTATATTAGTTTGTTTTAGGGGAATTACTAATATTACTTATATCCGTTATTATATCTGACTTAATAAAGACATTGTAATATGTATAGAACCAATATTTGAAGCTTGGGTTTTCTAATATTTTTTTTAGTAAATAATTTTAATTCCCATTACTAAACTAGTTCGAAAAAAAAAAAATAATATGCAATATCATCTTTTATTTTCAAATTATACGAGAGTGGTTTTTCTTTGGACGCTTTTCCTACTTCTAGATTACATTTTTTTGTTAGGATACTTCTAAATAACATGATGATTTAAGACTTTTTTTAACAAACATGATTTAAGACTTATTACTAAACAAAATTGTAGTATAGTGTTATTTTTATTTTTTTTCGAATTTCAATATTTCATGTTTTTTGTACTTTCAAAAAAAAAATCAAGTTTATTCTAGATGATTTTTGTTTTATTTTTTAGAAATTTATTAATATTATATGCAATAAATCAATGCACAAAATTATAAGATCGATATGGATTTTTCCCTGTTTAGCAATTTCCTAAAGAGATATGCTATACAGTACGGATGAAGCTGTTGCAAAATTTAACGAATTGCAAATTATTATTTTCTCTTGCGCAACTTTTGCTCATTTTTGATATAAAACAACGGAGATTAATTTAAATAAATAAGAAAAACAACACCCTTGATAGAAATATCCTCAATAAAGCTTATGTTACATGCCTTGAACGATAAAGTTTGGCAAAATGAGGAGTTGGTAAGTAATTGATTTCTTTGTATTTTAGAATGAACCAGTTTGTTATAACTTGTTAACTAGGGAGAAGTCACAGCTAAGAATTCAAATGGTTGTTGAAATCTGCTTAAACATAAAAAAGTATATATAATAAAATAATCAAGTTTTTGTCAATTGCGTGAAATTTTGTTGGACGTCTTTTCCTTTCCTAAATGAATGTCTATAAAGAAAAACGATTTTATAGACACCTCTCTTATTATTTGTGGATTCTTATTATTTGTGGATTCTACGTACACTAATTTTGTAGATAATTTTCTCTATTCAATTCTTATATTATTTTAATATTAAAAAAAAAAAGTTGTGATGTAATATTTTTGTATCAACCAAAAGTAAGTATTCGAGCATCGTTTCCACAAAGACTAGTGCATCACAAACCATTCAACACACATTATCGTTCTAAGTTAGGGTTTACTTGTTTGTTTGTTGTAAAACTTAATCCGGCTAAAATGCGAGAACTAAAATGAGATTTGATAAGACTTAAAAAATGTTAGGATTAGATTTCATTAACCAAGCTTCGCATATATCCTTACGACCACATATACAGATTCTAGCTATTAATCGATATTATCACATATTACTCGACAACATTGTTTATGTCTAAACAATGTTGTGACTTCAATCATATCGTATAATCGACGATTTCTCAATCTATTAAATGATCTGATAGCATTAAGGTTTGATATTTGAAGAGATTACCAAAACCTAAACCCCATTTCTAGAATTCAAGTTTCGATAGATGATTATCCTAAACCTAGATTTAAAAAGTATTTTTCAATATTATTTCAAATCAAACATAAACATGAAATAACAAGAATATTATCAATATCAAGTAAAAACTAGAATCATATATTGAAAAATCAAAAGAGATACATATTGTGTCTGATCAATTACATCTAATCCCAACAAGTGAGATTTAGCTACTCATTGTCATGGTAGCCTTTTAAAAATGGAAAAAAAAATGATGGAATTGCATAACAAGTTCTTGATTTCTCAAATGATCTTGATGAATCACCACTCTAACACTCTTGCTCTATGTTGTGCTCTCAATTTCACCCTATCTCTCTAAAGGTAAAAGTAAGTTATCTCTGAAAAGTAAGAGAAAAGGCTTTTAAACTTTGGCTGATAAGTGACATCTCACTCAACGTGATGATGCTTGCCATGGAAAATTGAGATTCCATCGCCAGTGGGTTTCTGCCACGTCACCCAGTAATCTGAGAACTGCCTTCACTCGCCAAGCGAGGCTTTTGCTCGTTGTGGCGAACCCCTTTTTCCCTAGAATCTAGACTTTCTGGAATTGTTCGCTGCTTCCTTGCTTATTGGCTCGCCATGGCCTCACTATGGCGTGTTAGTGACTTCACGATCATGTGCTCTCTTGAACTCCTCGTTGTAGGCTCACTGTGAGCTCGCTTCCTCCTCCTTGTGGCAAGGCCTGGACTTGTGAAAATGTGAACTTTATAACTTAACTCGCTTTGACCTAGCCCTTGGCTCGCTGTGGCGAGTGAACCTTTGCACAATTTTGATGTTTTATTTCTTACTCAGTGTCTTGGCATCCATTTTCCTGCACAATCGGATAAAGTAAGATGTAAAAAGCATAATTGGACATTTGTTCATATTATCTTGGCTTTTTTCTGGATAACTTGTAAAAACAAGTAACAAAAGTGCCTAAAATACACTACAAAATTAACACTTATCAAGTAAATTGTACCAAATAAATGAAAAAATATATAAACAAAGTAGATACAACTATTAGATGGATGTATTTTTTATATCAAAACCAAAAACAAATACATTACTATTTTTATTTTTTAAGAAGCCAAAAACAAATATATTAATAAAACTCTCTTTCAAGCCTACCGAAAGGGAATAAAAGTAACAAAGGCTAGTCCACCACAAATGAAACTCAGCAGAATAAATAAGATTGTATGTCTTCAACCACACCCACCATGAATGAAGGTTAATGTAGTCAAATATTTCTGCATAAACTCTATCTTTTGTAGAAAATTCTATCATTACGTTCCTTCAAAATAATGTAGATACAAGACAATTAGATTGACTGAAAACATAAACAGATATCATATCAGTTAACTAACAAAAGACATCCTATTCCAAGAAATCCAAAAGAAATCATTAGAAATAACTTGTCGTTGAATTCAAAGATTCTCTCAACCCTCGGGTTTTACCATTAGCATGAATAATGAGTTTTGGAAAGAAAAAGAAAATGTTTGGTGTAATGTTCAATTAAAAGGAGGTGAATTAGGGATGAAGAACATATGAAAAATTGTGGAGAAACACACGATAAAGATTATAGTGATAAATATAAATCTTTTTACAACTTTTGGGATTTTCTGTACCTTCGTTTTCATCTGTCCTTATTTTTTTATTTAAAATATTTAATCCTATTCTCTTTTTCTTTTTTTTAATCATATGTAATTTTTGCTTAATAATATTATATTATTCTATAAATACACATTTTTTTTCTTGTCTGTGTCTTTCATTTACTCGCATAACAAACTGCTTAGTAATCATATCATTTTCTACTGTTTTCTCTCATTTTAACTTTGTTATTTCATTTCGTTTCCTATATCTTTTCTTTATTTATGATTAATTCTAACGACACATTTTTTATCACACACTTTTCAATATATACATCATGATTAATTTAAATTTATGATTGATTAATTTTACATGAACTCCACTAGATTTATGTGACGCACATGATTTGATACGACTCGTATAAATAAGTGTGTGTGTGTGTGTGTGTGTGTGTATATATATATATATATATATATATATATATATATATATATATAAACTATTATTTACATTTGAATAGAAGACAAGTGGGCAACAAGAGACATAACATTGATATGCATGACTTTTTAAACTTTATGTAGAAGGTCAATGGTCTCTGGTACTAAGAAACAATTAATAGAATAAAGATAAGAAGAAAATATTCTCTTTAACTTTTATAAAAGGGTGCGTGATCGGAAGAAAAAGTGTGAATAAAGTTTCTTCTCCCTTTGGTATTTAACTTGTTGTGCTCTTTTTCTATCCCTTTAAGTATTTTAATTTACTGTTTTTGTAGAAATAGCTTAGTCCATAATTCCCCTTGTTGATCACTTGGATAGTCATTGTACTGTTGCATTGATACATCAATTCACTTTTCTGACTCATTCATGAATTAGAGGATTGAGATTTCTGATAACAGCAATGCAAACGACACAGCTAACTTAATTGATAAAAAATTGTTGGATTATGCATCCAAATCTTTACCCGTCGCCAAACAAACACATACTATGCACAGCTGGAAATGAACATTGTAATGCTGGTTTATGTTGCTTGCATAACTGCGACTCTGCTAGCAAATGCAGTTTGGGACTCCCTAACAAGCAGATACATGATAAAAAAATATTAAAATAATTAGGATGGCAGGGAGATTTTTATGACCTACACATTAAAAATATGTTTTCAAATCAATCTTCAATACCAACCAATGAAGAGATTTACTATCAGTTACTCCCACCATCTCATTTTAACCGTCGCATTTGGATTTGTTTAATTGGTATTCTAAAATGGCAATTATTTTGAAAGAGAAAAAAATGCAAAGTGACATTTAAAATGAGCCGATGAAGGTAACTACAAGAATCATTATTAAAAATAAATAAAAAATCAAAACTAGGCCATTGTATAAACCTTATATTCAAATCAAGCCAAATAAAATGTTTTAGGCACCATTTTAACTGATACAGTTTAATGTGCATTTGTACTATTGAAAACTGTTTGCACTCAGTATGCATTGCTTGTATTCGGTTTTGAAAACGAACTGATTTTTTAAAATAAGTTCATGAAAAACAACGGTCCGAACTCCAAACAATAATGAATGAGCAATGACTGAGGCAGAATAAACAACCTAGAAGTTTGTGCACAATTACCAACACGGCTTTGTTCATCCCCTTTTCCAAAACCTAGCTCATTAGCTATGAGCATCTGGAATTACCTTTTTTCCAGCAATAAGATTGCACAAACAATAGAAAATTATAAACCCTCCTTCAAAATAAAGTGAACGCTAGATTCAAAATCGAGCTTGTACCAGTACATCAAAAAGAGAAAAATAAATAACTGCATAACAAAAAGATAAAACAAAATACTCGGTAAGTAACAAACTAGGAAAAACGCAAAATATGTCTTGCTGGTAATGAAGTTTCTTAAAACAAGATTGTCTTCAGAAAGCTCTTAATGTGCTAACTGATCAATCAACCAACTCCCAATATGAGAAGCAAAATGTGATTCACTGAATCACATAAACAGGTTGGGCTTCTTAGCCTTGTAGGTTGTTTTCAGGCTCCTAGTTGGTGGCCTAATCTTCTTGTACACCAAGGGGAACTTGATCTTGGAATTGTGGAACTGCTTAGTGCTCTCCCTTTTGCATAGATTAGCTGGGATGGTGGCTGTCTTAATGATCTGGATGCAAGGAAACCTGACCCTATGACGAGATGCCATTTCGTTGTACATTGTCTCCGCAGCACCGTTTAGAGTAGTATCACGGTATTCCTTGTACATATTGTGATAACCAGTACGACTCTGATAACGCAACCAAATTCCATAGTTCTTAATCTTGGTAGGATTTTTCTCAAAGATCTGCAATCAAAAAAAGGTCTCATAAATCCCTTTGTCCAAAAAGACTGCAATTGAAGGCAAAGACTAAAGAAATTGAAACAATATACAATAAAAAAATATCGTAATTTTCAAGTTCAACTATGATATTAGTCACTGGTTTCATCCCCAAAATACTTATAGGCATTACAATTTAAAGGAGAAATCACCTACAATGAGTATTGCCATAGGTCCATAACTGGTTACCTATGTTTCAATTTCAACATAATTAGTCTTCAATCAAAACAGCTCGCTCAAAATTTTTTGCCAGTGACTTCTCAACAAGTTAACGGAACAAATTTTATCCCAACACTAATCAAAACAGAACAAGCCCTGCTTGCAATCGGAGCAACACCTTCCCTTTAGCAACCAAAGTACTGTCTACTTGAAATCAATTTGATAAAAATTGAACACAAAATGCTATTTAACTTTTAAAGCAACAAATTAAAATTGCAGATCAACATCAAAATTTATTTTCTCCAGCATCACAATTTATTTGTATCCATTCATACACACCCAGATTCCACCATAACTTAGGGAAAGATTACAAAGAAAAACATTTTCTCATAATCAAAACTATTTTCTGCTAAAGACAACAAAAAGGATTAGATAATATAGAAATTCCCAAAATCAAATCCCCACCAAATGAGTCAAAGTTTGCTCTATTTATCTACCCTCTGTTTATGAGAGAAATAGACACAACCGAAATATCATTAGTGGATCCACTCTATCGCTTGTGTCTATCAAATTATTTAGGGTAGCCGAGTTTGTATGAAAATTAGGGTATTATGTTTGTAAACGTATTAAATAAGTGTATAACAACTTGTCAAAAAAATATATCTACAAAAACAATAGGTTAAGTTGTTGTAGACCTAATAAAATTAATAAATAATAAGGATAAGGATTAAAATATCTATTAAATTTTTGTTTTGAAAAATATTCATGGTTATTACAGAGAGAAATGAAATATATATGATGCAAATTTAAAGCCAAAATTTTAGGATAGAGTTGTTGTAAACCTAATAAGGGATTAGTGGAGAGAAAAAATTAGGTTAAGCCTTAACAAAATTAATAAATATGGATTATGTGTAAAAGATTAATCTCTATTTAGTTTATATATTAGGATACAAACTATTTAGAATGGAAGGATTACAACTTAAACCCTATACTATAAACCACTAATAAGTTTTTTTTTTTGTCATGACTAATAAGATCATTTATATATATATGAAACAAAAACATATTTATATGGCCTATTGCCTTCACGATTTGTGTGACTAAAAGCATGGAGGTTTGGTTCTCATGTAGGAAAGTACAAAAAATGCTTTCTTCCAATAGGAGGAATGAATAATTAATTGTTTTTCTTGTTTTCATCTAATATGTATATGACTATGTATATTATGATTTTACATGCATTTAATTTTGCCTAGTATTTGAAGTGAGTTGTTAATTGCACATATTATAATTATTGTTAAGTACAAGACAAAGTTAGAAGTCATATGGGTTTTTTTTTTTTTTTATTTGCTAATAGTAAGAAGTCGTATGAATATGATGGTATGAGTTACGTTGTATCAATTTAATTTTTTTGAAGGTTTACGCTCAAACTATTTGCAAATTAATTTGTTTTCTATTTCAACCGCAAGAAAGTTTTCTTTTCTACTTTTACTGAATAGATTTCAGGATACATAAAAATAACTTATATATGTTTGTTTGAACATCAATACATTTTGCATGAAATATTATGCCATTGTGCTTAATTTTGTTCTTTAGTTTTTACTTTTTACTTTTTCGCTGAAAATCAGTTAACTATATCAAACTTGAAACATTGATAAACACTGAAGGCTATAAAGTATTGCTCTTTAGTTTGATGGCTTAGTCATCAAGCTTATGAAATTGCATATTGATTTTACAAACTACAACTTAAGATATCCAAGTCTATTTGTTAGAAAGTATGCAATACATTGAAGAGAAGATATATATGAAGAAGAAGAAAAAAAAAAGGTAAACTTAGAGCTAATCAAAATAAAATACAAACCATATCCGAAAAAAAAAAGAATTTTAAATGCACGAAACATTGTTTTTTGGGCTAAAAAGAGAAACATATTAAATAAAAATTAAAAGAGGCAAAAACCGAAGGCATTAGACCTCCTAACTCAGGTACAACAAACTCACGTACGGACATGAAACTATGTACAAAAAAAATGAGAAGCGAACATCTGAATGAATAAAAAAATATTATAATTTGTTGGATGAATCAAAAGAGATTATGATTTGATGAGAAAATTGACCGTCAACACAATATTAAGATCCATGGACCATACATTTTAATGCAAGCTCTGTCGTTATCTCTATTTTTGTTTTTTTAACAAAGGAACAAACTCTTTATATCTCTATTTTTGTTTTTTTGACAAAGTAACAAACTCCTTATTTTAACATTTTTCTTCCTTCATAAACACAGAAAGAATCTAGCATAATAGTGTCATTGTTCATGAATTGGATATCACCTGTGTGACAGTCATTGTTCATGAGACATGGTAGCGAAAATGTCATCTACATTTTCCAACCACAGTATGACAAGTAACTCTTTCATTTTTACTTTCACAGAAAAATTTCATTTTAAAATTTATAAAGTCATATTGTGGTTGAGCAATGTTAGGTGACGGATAACACTTGAGTGACATATAGCACTTGAGTGACATAAAAATTGGTGACATTGACCAAATACAATGTCACATGTGACTTTTTTCTCTCTCCTTCACATGGATTGTAACATTGTGATTGACCAATGTCATCAATGTCACCCAATTCTATGTCACACAAATGCTACCCGACGTTCTCTAACTACAAAGGCACAAATGTGAGATCCAAACTCTATTTTAGGGAATTTATCTTATCTTACCTTTTTTAACTCACTTTTATATTAATTTTTTATACGACGATTAATATTCAGACACGAATAGTATAATATGCATACAATATGTGTTTGTCTTATATCCACGGGTTAATATGCAAATTTTGACATCTTCATAATAGTGTCTGCATTTTTTCTTTAAAAAGGATAAAGACCGTCTGGCAAATCGGCATGTTTCGACCCATTGAGGGCAAAAAGTGTAATTAAGTAAAAATAAATAAATGTTTTACATCTATAAGTGTAAAACTAAGACATTGAAAAAACCTTATATTTCAAATCAAGTAAGGCTAGGGCACATTACTGCCTCTCAGCATACATGTTTTAGGCAGCATTGTAACTGATACGGTTTAACGTACATTAATAAGATCAAAAACTGCATGCACTGAATATGCATTGCTTGTATTCAGTCCTTTTGAAAACCAACTGATATTTTAAAATAAGTTCATGAAAAACAATAGTCCGAACCACAAACAAAAACGAATGCACAATGCCTGAAGTCAGAATAAAAACCTACAAGGCTGGACACAATGACTAACACAGCTTTGTTCATTCCCTACCGCAATCTGGATTTACCTTTTTTGCAGCAATAAGTGCACAAACAATAGAAAATTATAAACCCTCCTTTGAAACAAAGTGATCGCTAAATTCAAAACCGAGCTTGTAACAGTACATCAAAAAGAGAAAAATAAATAACTGCATAACAAAAAGATAAAACAAAATCCTCAGTAAATAACAAACTAGTAAAAACGCAAACTATGTCTTGATGGTAACAAGTTTCTTAAAACAAGATTATCTTCAGAAAGCTCTTAATGTGCTAACCGATAAATCAAGCAACTCAACTAGGTAAATGTGATTCACTGAATCACATAAACAGGTTGGGCTTCTTAGCTTTGTAGGTTGTTTTCAGGCTCCTAGTTGGTGGCCTAATCTTCTTGTACACCAAGGGGAACTTGATCTTGGAATTGTGGAACTGCTTAGTGCTCTCCCTTTTGCATAGATTAGCTGGGATGGTGGCTGTCTTAATGATCTGGATGCAAGGAAACCTGACCCTATGACGAGATGCCATTTCGTTGTACATTGTCTCCACAGCACCATTCAGAGTGGTATCACGGTATTCCTTGTACATATTGTGATAACCAGTACGACTCTGATAACGCAACCAAATTCCATAGTTCTTAATCTTGGTAGGATTTTTCTCAAAGATCTGCAAACAAAAAAAGGTACCATAAACCTCTGATGTCCAACAAGACTGCAATTGAAGGTAAATTAAAAAACTAAAGCTAACACATGGAAATCCTACTCCAAGTTCAATTAGCCTTACTTTTCCTAGAATAAAAGAAAAAACATGCAATAAAAAAAACAAGCATAATTTTCAAGTTCAACTATGAAATTAGTCACTGGTTTCATGCTTAAACCCTTTCCGAATTACTTATAGATAGGCATAAAATTTGAAGGAATAAACTGGAAGGAAAAATTTGAAGTCAACAGCACTAATCAAAACAGAACAAGCTTATAGAATACCATGACAGGTTACCTATGTTTAGATTTTGAAATAATTAGCCCTAAATCAAAACAGCTTACGCTTAAAAATTTAACCAGTGACTTCTCAAAAGAAGTTAACAGAGCTAATATTATTTTATCCCAGCAATAATCACAAACAAAACAAGCTCTACTTGCAATTAGAGGAACACCTGCCTTTCCCAACCAATGTACTGACTACTTTGAATCAGTTTGATAAAAATTGAACGCAAAATTGTTTTTAAATTTTGTAGCAACAGCATATAAATAAATAAAAATACATGAAAATCAAACTCCATTTTAACATGAATCACAATTTAGGGAAATATTATATAGGAAACAAAAACGAAGAGAATAACATAGGGCGGAAAATCAAACTTCTTTCCAAAGGTGACAGATATCACGTAAAAAAAATTCCCAAAATAAAATCACCACCAAACATAGGGCCCGAATAAATTGGCTTATTTTTGAGCTTATCAAAAATTGCTTATGTAAATAAGCTTCTATGTTACTTCATATGTTCTCACAAACAAAAATTGTATCTTCATAAGTTTTTTTTTCTTCATAATCTACCTTACAAGCTGATCAATAATATATAAAAGCTTAATTATTTGCATAAGCTGCTTAGCTTAAGCTCAAAATAAGTCAATCCAAACGGACCCAGTCTCCCATTGCATGGATATATTTTCAATTCAACCAATTTTACATCATTTTTCCTATTTCACCTTAACATTAGCTTCAAGGGCCAGTTTGGTTAAACAACTTAATTAAGTGTGTATGAGTTAAGAGTTCATCATAAAAATGCTTATATAAGCAAATTCTATATTACAAAAGAGAGTTATCAAACAAGACATAAACTGTTTTTATATGATAGTATGGAATGCTAATCAAAATAAGTTAAAATCATTGAAATGTGGTATCAGTTGTTCTATTTAGAATCACAAAACACCCAAGAAGTGATTCTACGATTCGATAAATACAAATAAGCTGGTTATAAGTCTAATCCAAACACAGTCTAAGTATAAATCTAGCTTAATTACAACCCTTCTATCAAATTTCAATTAACAGCTACAGTTAATCAAAGTGCATACCTCATTGATAGCCAAAACTTGGCCATTGCTTTTCTTAACCTTCTTCAACTTCCTCAAGAAATACCTACAACAATTAACATTATTAAAAACACAATTATTAATCATATTAAATAGTTAAATCTTTATAGAACTAAAAAACATTACGATTTCAAAATGAATCAGAAACTTACCAGAATTTGGATTTGGCACGAACCTCATTGGTTGCCCAAAGCTTCATACGATAAATCCTAGGATGTTCATCCTTTTCGGTGGGAAGAGCCCTTCCGACAACTTGGTACTGGTGAAACTGTTTCAATAAAAATTGTATCAGTGTTATGATTCAAACAAAAAACACGAAAAATGAAGAAAATTATTAGTGGATTTGTTTACCTTAGCGTTAACCATTTTTGCGACAAACACCGATTCAGATTGCGAATCGCCGCCGCTGGTTGTAGCTGTCTAAAGGTTGAATGAGGAAGAAGCAGCATCGTTTATACGTAAAACCCTAATGGGAGATGTGGGCTTTTATTGGGCCAATGAGTTCGACCCAATTGAAGTGAAACACGATATTTTGAAGATTTCTTTTTAGGCCCCCTCTATATCTTTTGTTGCGATATTTTGAATTTTTAAAATGAACATTGCGGTAATTATTTACTGGAGATACAAAATAAAAATATTTTAAATGACATCCCGTAGTTAAGAACCTTATGCTCCGGTCGTTATATATCGAACGTGATATTAAGAGTAATTTCGGAATTTTAGGGGCATAAAGAGATATGGAGTGAACCTAACGAGTGTTTCTCTTTAGGCCACCGGCATCTCTAAAACCTCTTAAGTTCACATCATAATCATCATATAGTTATCTATGAGATATACTTTTTTATCAAACATACATCCGGTAGATAATTATTAGATGTGTATTTATGGAGCCTTTGAGATATTGGAGGGTATAAAGAAAAACTTTCTTAAAAAATAGGGGCTTAACATCGATTTTTTTATAAAAGGAAGGGATTAAACTTGAAAGATTTGTAATTTTATGATAATAAATAGATAAATAATTCCTTTTTTTATAGGAGATGAGATAAATAATTTTATTTTAAAATATAATGTAGTTTTTATCAATCACACACATGTATAAAAACTCGAGAAAAGTCTATGTGAACATCATTCTCAAAAGTCTATGTGAACATAACATAGTTGGCAATAATGTTGCAATATGTTGAGGTCGGAACCTCAGATTCTCCACTTATTCATCTTAATGAATTTATAGCCACTTAACTTCTTGACAAAATAAAATAAAATAAAAACTCAAGAAAATTAAAACAAAGAAAAATCATGTAATTGATCCGCATGTAATTGGATATAGTTCAACTGATTTGAGTTAGAACGTAATACACTTCTCATATGCGCAAAACCAACAACTTATCCAATGAGGCTCCTCACAAAGTGAACCCCCTTGCTTGTTTTCCCTATGTGAGTTGAGGAACGTGGAGCTAATTCATTCTTGGTGACAATGTGATTCTTGTTCAATCCAACAAACAAACAACATCATAAAGAAACTGTTTTTTTAGAAACCCCGACACCGTAGTCTTCCGTGAGACAGAAGAAGCTCGTAGTACCATTTTTAATAAAGTTTATTTTTTTTTTTTAAGAAACTACTTTAAAAATAATAAATTCTTTGATCATACTAGACCTCTATAAGTATCATGAGAAACTATTCATTGTTTGATATGAGCATTTTTTTTTTTTTGAGCAATGATATGAGCATTTTGACTAAGGATTGTTTAGTAAAATTAAATCAAGAATTAATTTTGTCCAACTACTATTATGATTTCATATTTTATTTTCATAGGATATTTTAATCTTTATAGACTATATAGTTATTTTCGAGATATGAACTATATAGCTTTCTTTTTTCCGGACGAGATATGAACTATAGTCCCCGTGAACTTAACTCATTTGGTAAGGGATAATGCATGTATATGCAGGAATCGGGGTTCAAACCTCGGACACCCCACTTATTCACATTTAAGATGAATTTCTCTAGCCGCTAGGCTACTTGACAAAAAAAAATATGAACTATATAGTTAGTCGCTGCATTTCATTTTATTTTATTCTTTATAAAAATAAAAATAAAAATTAACAATGGTCTTTATAAATGTTAGAAAATTTCTCTTTTACAAATTTGTAAAAACACGTTTTAAGAGTAACACATGGCAGCAAAAAAGAAATATATATGTTCACCTAATTGATGGCTCATTTAACTGGAAGTCAATATTCACAAGGGGAAGGAAACATGGGTCTCAAATAAAATATAATTTCTGCCTCCTCATGCCTAAGTTTGAATGGACTTTGAAAGAGGAAAATATGCATATGCTATTAGTCAAATAATGGTTTTCCAGCTTATACACACAGGACCAAGTGAATGGAAAACTTAGCTTTCATACTTCACACTCATACGAAATTAATTAATGGTGTAGTTGGTAAACTAAATTTTATTAGTATATGTTTTGGCAAACATACCAATCCATCAAAAGATAAAAGTCATACAAAACAAGTAAACATAAAGGATTATCACTAATCAGGTTAGAAAACTGTCAAATGTAAAATTATATAAACCAATAGACATAGATGGCAAAATGTATGGGACATGAACTCTTTACAATTGAGTTGACCAATTCCTTGGTGGCATGCATTTGTTACTTTTATATTCAAAAAGTTTGAGGGGCCTAACCGAAAAAGACCATTGAATAATACGTTGATGCTACATCTAGGAAACTACTATACTATTTGATCATTTATTTAATCAAAATTCAAAATAGGAGTATTTTCAAAGTGAGATAAAAAATGTACAAAATGAAATGGTTCATGAGAAAGTAAAATGTTGCAGAATACACAGTAATTGAATAAACAATAAACTCAATTGAATCTGTTAAAATGTATACAAAACAAGCTTCTGTTTGGTCATAACCCAATTTCAGACTTTCAGTAATTACCTGAAGCCTAATTCTATTATCACTTGAAAAATATAACCTAAACTTATTTCTTTTCTATGTATATAACTTTCCATCTAATGAAAAACCAAAAATCTACCTTATGAATCATCATGTTTACAATTATGAGAATATACAGTATACACCTTTCAAATGCATTCGGATTGCATGCAGTTGGCACATCTATGTCCGTCCGATTAATATCGGACCGTTCAAAGTTTGAACCTGAAAAAATGTTAAACATCAGCACACTTCATTGGTGCATAACCAAGTCTAGATTTCTTCATATCATAAAGTATATGAAAATTTTGCTGCTGATAGTTCCCAATAATTGAAAGAGAAGACTTAGGAGTCCCCAAAATAGCCAAACAAACAACATCAGGCTCAATCTGTATAAAGTAATTCTCCACAGGAAAATCCCACATTGCTCCATCAGAAAACAAAATCCCAAAATCAGGTAGCTCCATTTTTTCAATTCCTGACACATTATAACATGGCTTAAGAGGTGGAAAACCCTCAATAAGTTCATAACCCTTAATCTTTTTCATGAAAGCCTGTTTGATAATCTCATAAGCAGGTTCAGCAAAATAAGTTAAAGTTGTTCCAGAATCAATTATTGTACCACCTCCACCTTCTTTTGACAAATGCCAAGTCTCTTCTGGTATCTTCAACACCTCGCCATCAACCATAATAGATTTTATCCCAACATAGTAAAATGTATCAACTGAATTCTCTTCACCACCAAGAAAAGAAGTGAAATTCAAATTAGGGTGGCTAAGAAGTTCTTTATCCTCACCAAAAATCAACTTGCTACTAACACTTGTGTCACTATTTCTATCCACAAGACAATATGAAAATGAATGACCATAGATAGATTGAAGCTGTGAAGCAAATGATAATGGTCCTCTACCTAACCCTAACAAACCAGCAGCACCATGAAATAGTCCTCTATTCCAATGACCACAACCAAACATAACATTTTCCACATGTTTGAGTTCTGATTTTCCATTAGGAGTTGTGAGATTAACAGTAAAAGTTTCCAAAGCAAAATCACCAGTTGTATTGGAACTATCACCATACCAATAGAAATAAGGACATGTTTGATTCTCATCTTTACAAGGCTTAGGTGGATCTGGTGATGAAACTAATTTACACCTAGGATCATGACATGTTATATTCTCAAAAGAGCTAGATTCTTTAGGATCATAATATGGTCCACTTTGTTCAAAACAAGCAATGCAAGGAACACATTGAATCCAATTAAGATCACTACCAGTATCAAGTATCAAAGAATAATGCTTAGGTGGTGTACCTATAAACACATCCATGAAATACTCACCAGAGCCAAGACTCACTCCTGATTCCAAAGTTGCCACAAGCTGACTTGAATATTCCGGCGAAGCCGCCGCAACCGGTGCAACTGCTGCCTTGTAAGACTGCTTTGAATTTGATTGTTTCTTTGTTGATTTTTGCAGCCTTGAAATTGTGTTTTGATTCTTCTGTTCAATGACCCTTGTATGAAGAGTTTGAATTCTTGTCAAATCCCTTATTGTGTAATCAATCACAGATTTTTTTGGCTCAATTTCTTTGTTCATTGAGATGTGTTTCAAATGAAACTTCACAGATTGGTTGTGTGGATTTTCAGCTGAAAAATCATCACCCTTTTGACCTTTATCATCACTTTCTTCATCTGATTTCATGGTAGTTCCAAATTTTTCTGAATTTGAAAAACTACAATCAGTGTCTTCAGAAGAAGAAACAACATTGAAACTTGGATGTTGAGGAAACTTTATTGCAGCAAGAGAAGATCCATTCTTCTTGAGACTATTGTGATTGTGATTGTGATTAATGGCTTCCACAGCAAAAGAGCATATCACAAGTAGAATCAAGAAGGAAAAAACCTTCAAAACCATTGATTAATGACTTTGTTTGATCCAATGAAAATTCTAAAATCAAGCACCTTATAAAATTTAATGGAAAAAATATGTGACCCAAATAAGAAAAGAATAAAAATTTATCTAAGAGGATGAAAGCAAAAAAAATAAAAAATGAAGTTTTGAGGCAAAAAAATGGTGAGAGAAGGAAGCAAGAAAAATGAAAATGAAGTTTGAGTTGTGTGATGATGATTTTATTGGTAGAAATGAATGAGAAATTGGTAACCAAATGTCAAAGCATAGTACAAAAACGCGGTTTTGATTAATACTACTAATAACAAAGGTTTTTATCTTTATATTATTTAATGTAGCAAAATGTCATAAGATGATTAAAAATTAAAATTATAACCATAGTACATGGTCTTGTTCTAAGAAGGGATTTCCTGTCAGTTTCCTGAACCATTTGTGTTTGTGAATGAATGTGTAGTGTGTCACGGTTTTTAATGACTTAATGTTACCTAGCTTGTATGCAACTTGAAAAGTCAAAGTAAGAGCAAAAGTACAAACTCATTTTGTCACCAAATTTGGTGAAGTAAAACAAAACTCTAGTCGCTGGTCAGAGTTTTTGAGCCAAAACTAGTCCTTGTCTTCCTACTACATAGTGGAAGATATACCAGAGACAAATCCACCCGTCACTTAAATAAATAATAGGCTTAATTGCACTTTTGGACCACTATCTTTTCAAAAGTTGCGGTTATGGACCCTTAACTAATTTAAGTACAAAACAGCCCCCTATGTTTTGATTCTTTAGCAGTTTTGGACCCCCAAGACAAAAAAAAAAAAAAAATTGACACGTGGCACCTCACTTAGGGTGCCACGTCAGCGTTGACCGAGTCAACAATGGACTGGGCGTCCAAAACTGCCAAAGAATCAAAACATAGGGGGCTGTTTTGTATTTAAATTAGTTAGGGGTTCATAACCGCAACTTTTGAAAAGATAGGGGTCCAAAAGTGCAATTAAACCTAAATAATATAAGGAGGTAAATCCACCTGTCATATGATTCTTCTACTCATTGATGTTGGTTGTGGGTGAGTGGGATATGGAGGAGAAAGAATGGTGTTTGAACATAGTATAAAGAAGGCAAATTCTATGGTACATCTACAAATATGAGTGTATTGGTACACCAAATCAATAACTTAATAGTTAAAAGTGTTATTTTTTGAAGAGAAAAATTGTTTTCTATCACCTATAATTAATTCTTATTTACCAAAAACGTCAACAAAATAAAATTTAATTTTTTTGAATTTTTAATACTCATAATAGAGAATTTTGATTACTTTTTACAATAAAATGTAAAAAAAATTAGTATGATTTTTATAAACAATGAAATGATGTTTTTCTTATGAAATGACATTTTCTAAAATATAAATATCAACAAATAACTCTTTATTCCATAAAAATAATAGTTAATTTAAAGATTTTTAAAGTAGGAGTACTGGTACACCTTAATTTGCAGATGTACCGTAGAAGCTCCCTAAAGAGAAATATTTAGTATTAAGAGAAAAATGATAAAAATATGTTTTTCAGTTAATCTGATGTTAAATCTAACTGGTCTATGGTGAGAATAATTTATATTTTTTTATGGTTAATGCCACCTAGTGTCTATATATATATATATATATATATATATATATATATATATATTATTAAATTGTATGATTTGTTTATTATGTACATGTACTATACTAACACATTAACAATTTTTTAATTAAAAAAGTGATATTTTGTGGAGAAGTAGATGATCGGAGTTCCAACCTCGACCCTTGTATATATATTATACATTGTCCTTATCAATTGAGTTAAGTTCACGGGAACTAAAAATCCGATGTTTTATATATTATAAATATGTCTATACAAATTGCACATCTTAATTATCATTATTTTTTTTGAAGAAGCTAAAATGGATTATAATATTAAAAGCTTGACAATTTCAGCACAAGCAGTGCCGAAAATCCAGCTGAAAGAGTATCAATTACAATAAAAACAAACGGGGAACAAAATCAGAAAGTAACCACAAAAAAGAAAGTTACCCTGTTACATAATAATTCCCAAGCAAGGTAAAGGATTTAACCACCATGAATGGTAGGAAAAAACAAAACTAGGACGATTTGCTTTCAGCCACCAGTAAGATTGAAGTTTAACCTTATCTAACAATTGATTTATCGACGCTTCTGTTTGGTGAAAAATCCGAGCATTCCTTTCAAGCCAAATCACCCATACACAAGATAACCATATAAGATGAAAAGCTGAGCGATTGTTATTTAAGAGGCCTCCTAAGGTGCCAAATTGATATAAATGGTCTTGAACATGTTCCGGAAACACTAAATGGTAACTAAGCCAATGGGAAATACCGTACCATAGTTTACCAAAAAATTCACAAGATAGGAATAAGTGTTTTGCATCCTCCATCATACCGCATCCACCCACGCATAACTGAGCATTTGGAAGTAAAATGTGTCTTTTAATTAGATTGTCTGTTGTTGGTAATCTATCTCGCAACAGACGCCAAGCAAAGAGACTAATTTTCAGAGGCTCTTCCTTGTTCCAGATACCATTACATCTATATATGCATCCATTAATTTAAATTGTGTGTAGAGATACCATTACATCTATATATGCATCCATTAATTTAAACTACTTCAAATATCAATTTATTTTATTTGTGTGTACGTGTTGATTTATCTATGGATATCAAGCATATAAACTTTTTGGCATCTCTAATTATTGCTAATATTACTATTATTTTCTCCATTTGTGTGTCTATTATGACTATTATATTCATTTGATCCTTTTATTCATTTATATACCGTGTTCTTTTTTAACAACTAACTGCTAATGTATGTCTTTAAAAAAAATCCTTTATTTTAAAGACAAAACTTTAGTGCATTTTCTTTACATGTTTTTTATATGGTTCTTCACATAATTAAAATTTATTTTTTGTGGTTATAACAAACTTTGAAAAAAATGTGAATTTGAGAAATCATAGGTAATTGTAAGTATTTTATGTGAAGTACCACACAAAAAGCGTTTAAGAAAATACACTTAAGTTTTATCCTTATTTTAATTCTAGCAAAAAACTTATGTGTATTTTCCGAGGTGTTTTTCATATGGTTCCTAAATAAATTACTCATGAAAAGTGTATTTTTAGCTAAGAATCATATGAAAAACACATAAAAAAAATTCACACGAGTTTTGTCCTTGTCTCAATTTTTTTTTTTTTGTTTCTCTGTTTTCTCCTTCATTAAATCTCATTATAAATTATATTTCATTTAGCATTGATTTTGTCAAATTTAATAGATAATTCATTCAACTTTTTAAATATTAAATTGATGTAAAAAATTTAGATGATTACTTCATTAAATTAGTGGTCATTATTTTCATTCTAAACACACCCTCTTGCCAACTTTTCAACTTAGATAACTATGATTTATTTCTTTTATATTTTAAGCAGTTTTATTTAAACACGGCATCGGGTCAAATGACCGACTAATTTGAAGGGTCCAATCCCACTGTCCATTTACGGGACCCCATTTAAATCCATATTTTTGGTAAATATTATTATTTTATTTAACAAATTACAGGTTATTTTTTTTGGGGAAGTCTGGGGTTCGAACCTCAGATCTTGCATATATTATGCATTATCCTTATCAACTGAGTTAAGCTCACGGAGACAAATTACGGGTTATATCACCACCAAATAATTACGTGTTATAATATGAGCAAATTTTTTTATCTTTTATTACTTTTAAATTATATTGATTTTCCATAAATATTATACATATAACACAAACACTAATATTATTGATAACTTGTTCAATTTAAATAACTGCAATTTATTTATATTTCAATAAAAAAACAAAAAATTATTTATTTTATACTTAAGGCGAATATTTATATTTTTTTTGAAGGAGTTAAGGCGAATATTTATAGTTTATCTAATAAAATACGGATCATGATATATGAGTGATTTTTGTTTTCTTTTATAACTCCTCAGTTATACGAACTTTTAAAAAATATTACACTTTTTTCAAAAAAATAATAATATTACACTTAAAACACATACATTAATATTATGTATATAACCCAGGCAACGCAGGGAAAATACATTAATAAATAATATAAGGAGGTAAATATACCTGTCATACAAGTCTTCTATATGTTATTATTAAAGAAAGGTTAAGAATGTTTTAAATCTCTACAATATATCAATTTTTTTAATCTTTCTAAAAGATTTCTTTAATTTTATTCTTACAAAAAATTCCTATCGTTAGCCTTGGTTCTACTTTTAAATCATCTCATGTGTAGCTTTAATACTTTTTAATAAATTTCTTAGGAATGTTTAGAATATTATAAGAATCAGATTTTATCAAAAAAATTAAAACTCTTAAACAAAAACATGAATTAAATATGAATTTTTATGTTTTTTCGCTTAAACATACATATTTTTTTAAGGAAAAGATTCATATTTAATTACTGTTCAATTAGAAAATCTATTTTTTTACCAGAGAGATTGTTATAATATTCTACTAATTTTTGCAAAATTTCATGAAAAAATATGAAGGTTACGCATAAGTTGACTTCAAAGTATAGACCAATATTGGTGATAAAAAACTTCTATGGACTAAAATTCAGAGAAAAAAATTTAAAAGTACTAAAACAAAATGTTGACATAATTATAGGTAAAAAAAAATATATTTAACCTTAAAACAAATGATAATTTCCGATACTAACAAATTATTATGTTACTTTTTTTTTTAGGGAAAATTATTATATTAGTTTGTTTTAGGGGAATTACTAATATTACTTATATCCGTTATTATATCTGACTTAATAAAGACATTGTAATATGTATAGAACCAATATTTGAAGCTTGGGTTTTCTAATATTTTTTTTAGTAAATAATTTTAATTCCCATTACTAAACTAGTTCGAAAAAAAATAATAATATGCAATTGATCATCTTTTATTTTCAAATTATACGAGAGTGGTTTTTCTTTGGACGCTTTTCCTACTTCTAGATTACATTTTTTTGTTAGGATACTTCTAAATAACATGATGATTTAAGACTCTTTTTTAACAAACATGATTTAAGACTTATTACTAAACAAAATTATAGTATCAGTGTTATTTTTATTTTTTTTCGAATTTCAATATTTCATGTTTTTTGTACTTTCAAAAAAAAAATCAAGTTTATTCTAGATGATTTTTGTTTTATTTTTTAGAAATTTATTAATATTATATGCAATAAATCAATGCACAAAATTATAAGATCGATATGGATTTTTCCCTGTTTAACAATTTCCTAAAGAGATATGCTATACAGTACGGATGAAGCTGTTGCAAAATTTAACGAATTGCAAATTATTATTTTCTCTTGCGCAACTTTTGCTCATTTTTGATATAAAACAACGGAGATTAATTTAAATAAATAAGAAAAACAACACCCTTGATAGAAATATCCTCAATAAAGCTTATGTTACATGCCTTGAACGATAAAGTTTGGCAAAATGAGGAGTTGGTAAGTAATTGATTTCTTTGTATTTTAGAATGAACCAGTTTGTTATAACTTGTTAACTAGGGAGAAGTCACAGCTAAGAATTCAAATGGTTGTTGAAATCTGCTTAAACATAAAAAAGTATATATAATAAAATAATCAAGTTTTTGTCAATTGCGTGAAATTTTGTTGGACGTCTTTTCCTTTCCTAAATGAATGTCTATAAAGAAAAACGATTTTATAGACACCTCTCTTATTATTTGTGGATTCTTATTATTTGTGGATTCTACGTACACTAATTTTGTAGATAATTTTCTCTATTCAATTCTTATATTATTTTAATATTAAAAAAAAAGAGTTGTGATGTAATATTTTTGTATCAACCAAAAGTAAGTATTCGAGCATCGTTTCCACAAAGACTAGTGCATCACAAACCATTCAACACACATTATCGTTCTAAGTTAGGGTTTACTTGTTTGTTTGTTGTAAAACTTAATCCGGCTAAAATGCGAGAACTAAAATGAGATTTGATAAGACTTAAAAAATGTTAGGATTAGATTTCATTAACCAAGCTTCGCATATATCCTTACGACCACATATACAGACTCTAGCTATTAATCGATATTATCACATATTACCCGACAACATTGTTTATGTCTAAACAATGTTGTGACTTCAATCATATCGTATAATCGACGATTTCTCAATCTATTAAATGATCTGATAGCATTAAGGTTTGATATTTGAAGAGATTACCAAAACCTAAACCCCATTTCTAGAATTCAAGTTTCGATAGATGATTATCCTAAACCTAGATTTAAAAAGTATTTTTCAATATTATTTCAAATCAAACATAAACATGAAATAACAAGAATATTATCAATATCAAGTAAAAACTAGAATCATATATTGAAAAATCAAAAGAGATACATATTGTGTCTGATCAATTACATCTAATCCCAACAAGTGAGATTTAGCTACTCATTGTCATGGTAGCCTTTTAAAAATGGAAAAAAAAATGATGGAATTGCATAACAAGTTCTTGATTTCTCAAATGATCTTGATGAATCACCACTCTAACACTCTTGCTCTATGTTGTGCTCTCAATTTCACCCTATCTCTCTAAAGGTAAAAGTAAGTTATCTCTGAAAAGTAAGAGAAAATGCTTTTAAACTTTGGCTGATAAGTGACATCTCACTCAACGTGATGATGCTTGCCATGGAAAATTGAGATTCCATCGCCAGTGGGTTTCTGCCACGTCACCCAGTAATCTGAGAACTGCCTTCACTCGCCAAGCGAGGCTTTTGCTCGTTGTGGCGAACCCCTTTTTCCCTAGAATCTAGACTTTCTGGAATTGTTCGCTGCTTCCTTGCTTATTGGCTCGCCATGGCCTCACTATGGCGTGTTAGTGACTTCACGATCATGTGCTCTCTTGAACTCCTCGTTGTAGGCTCACTGTGAGCTCGCTTCCTCCTCCTTGTGGCAAGGCCTGGACTTGTGAAAATGTGAACTTTATAACTTAGCTCGCTTTGACCTAGCCCTTGGCTCGCTGTGGCGAGTGAACCTTTGCACAATTTTGATGTTTTATTTCTTACTCAGTGTCTTGACATCCATTTTCCTGCACAATCGGATAAAGTAAGATGTAAAAAGCATAATTGGACATTTGTTCATATTATCTTGGCTTTTTTCTGGATAACTTGTAAAAACAAGTAACAAAAGTGCCTAAAATACACTACAAAATTAACACTTATCAAGTAAATTGTACCAAATAAATGAAAAAATATATAAACAAAGTAGATACAACTATTAGATGGATGTATTTTTTATATCAAAACCAAAAACAAATACATTACTATTTTTATTTTTTAAGAAGCCAAAAACAAATATATTAATAAAACTCTCTTTCAAGCCTACCGAAAGGGAATAAAAGTAACAAAGTCTAGTCCACCACAAATGAAACTCAGCAGAATAAATAAGATTGTATGTCTTCAACCACACCCACCATGAATGAAGGTTAATGTAGTCAAATATTTCTGCATAAACTCTATCTTTTGTAGAAAATTCTATCATTACGTTCCTTCAAAATAATGTAGATACAAGACAATTAGATTGACTGAAAACATAAACAGATATCATATCAGTTAACTAACAAAAGACATCCTATTCCAAGAAATCCAAAAGAAATCATTAGAAATAACTTGTCGTTGAATTCAAAGATTCTCTCAACCCTCGGGTTTTACCATTAGCATGAATAATGAGTTTTGGAAAGAAAAAGAAAATGTTTGGTGTAATGTTCAATTAAAAGGAGGTGAATTAGGGATGAAGAACATATGAAAAATTGTGGAGAAACACACGATAAAGATTATAGTGATAAATATAAATCTTTTTACAACTTTTGGGATTTTCTGTACCTTCGTTTTCATCTGTCCTTATTTTTTTATTTAAAATATTTAATCCTATTCTCTTTTTCTTTTTTTTAATCATATGTAATTTTTGCTTAATAATATTATATTATTCTATAAATACACATTTTTTTTCTTGTCTGTGTCTTTCATTTACTCGCATAACAAACTGCTTAGTAATCATATCATTTTCTACTGTTTTCTCTCATTTTAACTTTGTTATTTCATTTCGTTTCCTATATCTTTTCTTTATTTATGATTAATTCTAACGACACATTTTTTATCACACACTTTTTAATATATACATCATGATTAATTTAAATTTATGATTGATTAATTTTACATGAACTCCACTAGATTTATGTGACGCACATGATTTGATACGACTCGTATAAATAGGTGTGTGTGTGTGTGTGTGTGTATATATATATATATATATATATATATATAAACTATTATTTACATTTGAATAGAAGACAAGTGGGCAACAAGAGACATAACATTGATATGCATGACTTTTTAAACTTTATGTAGAAGGTCAATGGTCTCTGGTACTAAGAAACAATTAATAGAATAAAGATAAGAAGAAAATATTCTCTTTAACTTTTATAAAAGGGTGCGTGATCGGAAGAAAAAGTGTGAATAAAGTTTCTTCTCCCTTTGGTATTTAACTTGTTGTGCTCTTTTTCTATCCCTTTAAGTATTTTAATTTACTGTTTTTGTAGAAATAGCTTAGTCCATAATTCCCCTTGTTGATCACTTGGATAGTCATTGTACTGTTGCATTGATACATCAATTCACTTTTCTGACTCATTCATGAATTAGAGGATTGAGATTTCTGATAACAGCAATGCAAACGACACAGCTAACTTAATTGATAAAAAATTGTTGGATTATGCATCCAAATCTTTACCCGTCGCCAAACAAACACATACTATGCACAGCTGGAAATGAACATTGTAATGCTGGTTTATGTTGCTTGCATAACTGCGACTCTGCTAGCAAATGCAGTTTGGGACTCCCTAACAAGCAGATACATGATAAAAAAATATTAAAATAATTAGGATGGCAGGGAGATTTTTATGACCTACACATTAAAAATATGTTTTCAAATCAATCTTCAATACCAACCAATGAAGAGATTTACTATCAGTTACTCCCACCATCTCATTTTAACCGTCGCATTTGGATTTGTTTAATTGGTATTCTAAAATGGCAATTATTTTGAAAGAGAAAAAAATGCAAAGTGACATTTAAAATGAGCCGATGAAGGTAACTACAAGAATCATTATTAAAAATAAATAAAAAATCAAAACTAGGCCATTGTATAAACCTTATATTCAAATCAAGCCAAATAAAATGTTTTAGGCACCATTTTAACTGATACAGTTTAATGTGCATTTGTACTATTGAAAACTGTTTGCACTCAGTATGCATTGCTTGTATTCGGTTTTGAAAACGAACTGATTTTTTAAAATAAGTTCATGAAAAACAACGGTCCGAACTCCAAACAATAATGAATGAGCAATGACTGAGGCAGAATAAACAACCTAGAAGTTTGTGCACAATTACCAACACGGCTTTGTTCATCCCCTTTTCCAAAACCTAGCTCATTAGCTATGAGCATCTGGAATTACCTTTTTTCCAGCAATAAGATTGCACAAACAATAGAAAATTATAAACCCTCCTTCAAAATAAAGTGAACGCTAGATTCAAAATCGAGCTTGTACCAGTACATCAAAAAGAGAAAAATAAATAACTGCATAACAAAAAGATAAAACAAAATACTCGGTAAGTAACAAACTAGGAAAAACGCAAAATATGTCTTGCTGGTAATGAAGTTTCTTAAAACAAGATTGTCTTCAGAAAGCTCTTAATGTGCTAACTGATCAATCAACCAACTCCCAATATGAGAAGCAAAATGTGATTCACTGAATCACATAAACAGGTTGGGCTTCTTAGCCTTGTAGGTTGTTTTCAGGCTCCTAGTTGGTGGCCTAATCTTCTTGTACACCAAGGGGAACTTGATCTTGGAATTGTGGAACTGCTTAGTGCTCTCCCTTTTGCATAGATTAGCTGGGATGGTGGCTGTCTTAATGATCTGGATGCAAGGAAACCTGACCCTATGACGAGATGCCATTTCGTTGTACATTGTCTCCACAGCACCGTTTAGAGTAGTATCACGGTATTCCTTGTACATATTGTGATAACCAGTACGACTCTGATAACGCAACCAAATTCCATAGTTCTTAATCTTGGTAGGATTTTTCTCAAAGATCTGCAATCAAAAAAAGGTCTCATAAATCCCTTTGTCCAAAAAGACTGCAATTGAAGGCAAAGACTAAAGAAATTGAAACAATATACAATAAAAAAATATCGTAATTTTCAAGTTCAACTATGATATTAGTCACTGGTTTCATCCCCAAAATACTTATAGGCATTACAATTTAAAGGAGAAATCACCTACAATGAGTATTGCCATAGGTCCATAACTGGTTACCTATGTTTCAATTTCAACATAATTAGTCTTCAATCAAAACAGCTCGCTCAAAATTTTTTGCCAGTGACTTCTCAACAAGTTAACGGAACAAATTTTATCCCAACACTAATCAAAACAGAACAAGCCCTGCTTGCAATCGGAGCAACACCTTCCCTTTAGCAACCAAAGTACTATCTACTTGAAATCAATTTGATAAAAATTGAACACAAAATGCTATTTAACTTTTAAAGCAACAAATTAAAATTGCAGATCAACATCAAAATTTATTTTCTCCAGCATCACAATTTATTTGTATCCATTCATACACACCCAGATTCCACCATAACTTAGGGAAAGATTACAAAGAAAAACATTTTCTCATAATCAAAACTATTTTCTGCTAAAGACAACAAAAAGGATTAGATAATATAGAAATTCCCAAAATCAAATCCCCACCAAATGAGTCAAAGTTTGCTCTATTTATCTACCCTCTATTTATGAGAGAAATAGACACAACCGAAATATCATTAGTGGATCCACTCTATCGCTTGTGTCTATCAAATTATTTAGGGTAGCCGAGTTTGTATGAAAATTAGGGTATTATGTTTGTAAACGTATTAAATAAGTGTATAACAACTTGTCAAAAAAAATATATCTACAAAAACAATAGGTTAAGTTGTTGTAGACCTAATAAAATTAATAAATAATAAGGATAAGGATTAAAATATCTATTAAATTTTTGTTTTGAAAAATATTCATGGTTATTACAGAGAGAAATGAAATATATATGATGCAAATTTAAAGCCAAAATTTTAGGATAGAGTTGTTGTAAACCTAATAAGGGATTAGTGGAGAGAAAAAATTAGGTTAAGCCTTAACAAAATTAATAAATATGGATTATGTGTAAAAGATTAATCTCTATTTAGTTTATATATTAGGATACAAACTATTTAGAATGGAAGGATTACAACTTAAACCCTATACTATAAACCACTAATAAGTTTTTTTTTTTGTCATGACTAATAAGATCATTTATATATATATGAAACAAAAACATATTTATATGGCCTATTGCCTTCACGATTTGTGTGACTAAAAGCATGGAGGTTTGGTTCTCATGTAGGAAAGTACAAAAAATGCTTTCTTCCAATAGGAGGAATGAATAATTAATTGTTTTTCTTGTTTTCATCTAATATGTATATGACTATGTATATTATGATTTTACATGCATTTAATTTTGCCTAGTATTTGAAGTGAGTTGTTAATTGCACATATTATAATTATTGTTAAGTACAAGACAAAGTTAGAAGTCATATGGGTTTTTTTTATTTTTTATTTGCTAATAGTAAGAAGTCGTATGAATATGATGGTATGAGTTACGTTGTATCAATTTAATTTTTTTGAAGGTTTACGCTCAAACTATTTGCAAATTAATTTGTTTTCTATTTCAACCGCAAGAAAGTTTTCTTTTCTACTTTTACTGAATAGATTTCAGGATACATAAAAATAACTTATATATGTTTGTTTGAACATCAATACATTTTGCATGAAATATTATGCCATTGTGCTTAATTTTGTTCTTTAGTTTTTACTTTTTACTTTTTCGCTGAAAATCAGTTAACTATATCAAACTTGAAACATTGATAAACACTGAAGGCTATAAAGTATTGCTCTTTAGTTTGATGGCTTAGTCATCAAGCTTATGAAATTGCATATTGATTTTACAAACTACAACTTAAGATATCCAAGTCTATTTGTTAGAAAGTATGCAATACATTGAAGAGAAGATATATATGAAGAAGAAGAAAAAAAAAAGGTAAACTTAGAGCTAATCAAAATAAAATACAAACCATATCCGAAAAAAAAAATGAATTTCAAATGCACGAAACATTGTTTTTTGGGCTAAAAAGAGAAACATATTAAATAAAAATTAAAAGAGGCAAAAACCGAAGGCATTAGACCTCCTAACTCAGGTACAACAAACTCACGTACGGACATGAAACTATGTACAAAAAAAATGAGAAGCGAACATCTAAATGAATAAAAAAATATTATAATTTGTTGGATGAATCAAAAGAGATTATGATTTGATGAGAAAATTGACCGTCAACACAATATTAAGATCCATGGACCATACATTTTAATGCAAGCTCTGTCGTTATCTCTATTTTTGTTTTTTTAACAAAGGAACAAACTCTTTTTATCTCTATTTTTGTTTTTTTGACAAAGTAACAAACTCCTTATTTTAACATTTTTCTTCCTTCATAAACACAGAAAGAATCTAGCATAATAGTGTCATTGTTCATGAATTGGATATCACCTGTGTGACAGTCATTGTTCATGAGACATGGTAGCGAAAATGTCATCTACATTTTCCAACCACAGTATGACAAGTAACTCTTTCATTTTTACTTTCACAAAAAAATTTCATTTTAAAATTTATAAAGTCATATTGTGGTTGAGCAATGTTAGGTGACAGATAACACTTGGGTGACATATAGCACTTGAGTGACATAAAAATTGGTGACATTGACCAAATACAATGTCACATGTGACTTTTTTCTCTCTCCTTCACATGGATTGTGACATTGTGATTGACCAATGTCATCAATGTCACCCAATTCTATGTCACACAAATGCTACCCGACGTTCTCTAACTACAAAGGCACAAATGTGAGATCCAAACTCTATTTTAGGGAATTTATCTTATCTTACCTTTTTTAACTCACTTTTATATTAATTTTTTATACGACGATTAATATTCAGACACGAATAGTATAATATGCATACAATATGTGTTTGTCTTATATCCATGGGTTAATATGCAAATTTTGACATCTTCATAATAGTGTCTGCATTTTTTCTTTAAAAAGGATAAAGACCGTCTGGCAAATCGGCATGTTTCGACCCATTGAGGGCAAAAAGTGTAATTAAGTAAAAATAAATAAATGTTTTACATCTATAAGTGTAAAACTAAGACATTGAAAAAACCTTATATTTCAAATCAAGTAAGGCTAGGGCACATTACTGCCTCTCAGCATACATGTTTTAGGCAGCATTGTAACTGATACGGTTTAACGTACATTAATAAGATCAAAAACTGCATGCACTGAATATGCATTGCTTGTATTCAGTCCTTTTGAAAACCAACTGATATTTTAAAATAAGTTCATGAAAAACAATAGTCCGAACCACAAACAAAAACGAATGCACAATGCCTGAAGTCAGAATAAAAACCTACAAGGCTGGACACAGTGACTAACACAGCTTTGTTCATTCCCTACCGCAATCTGGATTTACCTTTTTTGCAGCAATAAGTGCACAAACAATAGAAAATTATAAACCCTCCTTTGAAACAAAGTGATCGCTAAATTCAAAACCGAGCTTGTAACAGTACATCAAAAAGAGAAAAATAAATAACTGCATAACAAAAAGATAAAACAAAATCCTCAGTAAATAACAAACTAGGAAAAACGCAAACTATGTCTTGATGGTAACAAGTTTCTTAAAACAAGATTATCTTCAGAAAGCTCTTAATGTGCTAACCGATAAATCAAGCAACTCAACTAGGTAGATGTGATTCACTGAATCACATAAACAGGTTGGGCTTCTTAGCTTTGTAGGTTGTTTTCAGGCTCCTAGTTGGTGGCCTAATCTTCTTGTACACCAAGGGGAACTTGATCTTGGAATTGTGGAACTGCTTAGTGCTCTCCCTTTTGCATAGATTAGCTGGGATGGTGGCTGTCTTAATGATCTGGATGCAAGGAAACCTGACCCTATGACGAGATGCCATTTCGTTGTACATTGTCTCCACAGCACCATTCAGAGTGGTATCACGGTATTCCTTGTACATATTGTGATAACCAGTACGACTCTGATAACGCAACCAAATTCCATAGTTCTTAATCTTGGTAGGATTTTTCTCAAAGATCTGCAAACAAAAAAAGGTACCATAAACCTCTGATGTCCAACAAGACTGCAATTGAAGGTAAATTAAAAAACTAAAGCTAACACATGGAAATCCTACTCCAAGTTCAATTAGCCTTACTTTTCCTAGAATAAAAGAAAAAACATGCAATAAAAAAAACAAGCATAATTTTCAAGTTCAACTATGAAATTAGTCACTGGTTTCATGCTTAAACCCTTTCCGAATTACTTATAGATAGGCATAAAATTTGAAGGAATAAACTGGAAGGAAAAATTTGAAGTCAACAGCACTAATCAAAACAGAACAAGCTTATAGAATACCATGACAGGTTACCTATGTTTAGATTTTGAAATAATTAGCCCTAAATCAAAACAGCTTACGCTTAAAAATTTAACCAGTGACTTCTCAAAAGAAGTTAACAGAGCTAATATTATTTTATCCCAGCAATAATCACAAACAAAACAAGCTCTACTTGCAATTAGAGGAACACCTGCCTTTCCCAACCAATGTACTGACTACTTTGAATCAGTTTGATAAAAATTGAACGCAAAATTGTTTTTAAATTTTGTAGCAACAGCATATAAATAAATAAAAATACATGAAAATCAAACTCCATTTTAACATGAATCACAATTTAGGGAAATATTATATAGGAAACAAAAACGAAGAGAATAACATAGGGCGGAAAATCAAACTTCTTTCCAAAGGTGACAGATATCACGTAAAAAAAATTCCCAAAATAAAATCACCACCAAACATAGGGCCCGAATAAATTGGCTTATTTTTGAGCTTATCAAAAATTGCTTATGTAAATAAGCTTCTATGTTACTTCATATGTTCTCACAAACAAAAATTGTATCTTCATAAGTTTTTTTTTCTTCATAATCTACCTTACAAGCTGATCAATAATATATAAAAGCTTAATTATTTGCATAAGCTGCTTAGCTTAAGCTCAAAATAAGTCAATCCAAACGGACCCAGTCTCCCATTGCATGGATATATTTTCAATTCAACCAATTTTACATCATTTTTCCTATTTCACCTTAACATTAGCTTCAAGGGCCAGTTTGGTTAAACAACTTAATTAAGTGTGTATGAGTTAAGAGTTCATCATAAAAATGCTTATATAAGCAAATTCTATATTACAAAAGAGAGTTATCAAACAAGACATAAACTGTTTTTATATGATAGTATGGAATGCTAATCAAAATAAGTTAAAATCATTGAAATGTGGTATCAGTTGTTCTATTTAGAATCACAAAACACCCAAGAAGTGATTCTACGATTCGATAAATACAAATAAGCTGGTTATAAGTCTAATCCAAACACAGTCTAAGTATAAATCTAGCTTAATTACAACCCTTCTATCAAATTTCAATTAACAGCTACAGTTAATCAAAGTGCATACCTCATTGATAGCCAAAACTTGGCCATTGCTTTTCTTAACCTTCTTCAACTTCCTCAAGAAATACCTACAACAATTAACATTATTAAAAACACAATTATTAATCATATTAAATAGTTAAATCTTTATAGAACTAAAAAACATTACGATTTCAAAATGAATCAGAAACTTACCAGAATTTGGATTTGGCACGAACCTCATTGGTTGCCCAAAGCTTCATACGATAAATCCTAGGATGTTCATCCTTTTCGGTGGGAAGAGCCCTTCCGACAACTTGGTACTGGTGAAACTGTTTCAATAAAAATTGTATCAGTGTTATGATTCAAACAAAAAACACGAAAAATGAAGAAAATTATTAGTGGATTTGTTTACCTTAGCGTTAACCATTTTTGCGACAAACACCGATTCAGATTGCGAATCGCCGCCGCTGGTTGTAGCTGTCTAAAGGTTGAATGAGGAAGAAGCAGCATCGTTTATACGTAAAACCCTAATGGGAGATGTGGGCTTGTATTGGGCCAATGAGTTCGACCCAATTGAAGTGAAACACGATATTTTGAAGATTTCTTTTTAGGCCCCCTCTATATCTTTTGTTGCGATATTTTGAATTTTTAAAATGAACATTGCGGTAATTATTTACTGGAGATACAAAATAAAAATATTTTAAATGACATCCCGTAGTTAAGAACCTTATGCTCCGGTCGTTATATATCGAACGTGATATTAAGAGTAATTTCGGAATTTTAGGGGCATAAAGAGATATGGAGTGAACCTAATGAGTGTTTCTCTTTAGGCCACCGGCATCTCTAAAACCTCTTAAGTTCACATCATAATCATCATATAGTTATCTATGAGATATACTTTTTTATCAAACATACATCCGGTAGATAATTATTAGATGTGTATTTATGGAGCCTTTGAGATATTGGAGGGTATAAAGAAAAACTTTCTTAAAAAATAGGGGCTTAACATCAATTTTTTTATAAAAGGAAGGGATTAAACTTGAAAGATTTGTAATTTTATGATAATAAATAGATAAATAATTCCTTTTTTTACGGGAGATGAGATAAATAATTTTATTTTAAAATATAATGTAGTTTTTATCAATCACACACATGTATAAAAACTCGAGAAAAGTCTATGTGAACATCATTCTCAAAAGTCTATGTGAACATAACATAGTTGGCAATAATGTTGCAATATGTTGAGGTCGGAACCTCAGATTCTCCACTTATTCATCTTAATGAATTTATAGCCACTTAACTTCTTGACAAAATAAAATAAAATAAAAACTCAAGAAAATTAAAACAAAGAAAAAGCATGTAATTGATCCGCATGTGATTGGATATAGTTCAACTGATTTGAGTTAGAACGTAATACACTTCTCATATGCGCAAAACCAACAACCTATCCAATGAGGCTCCTCACAAAGTGAACCCCCTTGCTTGTTTTCCCTATGTGAGTTGAGGAACGTGGAGCTAATTCATTCTTGGTGACAATGTGATTCTTGTTCAATCCAACAAACAAACAACATCATAAAGAAACTGTTTTTTTAGAAACCCCGACACCGTAGTCTTCCGTGAGACAGATGAAGCTCGTAGTACCATTTTTAATAAAGTTTTTTTTTTTTTTTTTAAGAAACTACTTTAAAAATAATAAATTCTTTGATCATACTAGACCTCTATAAGTATCATGAGAAACTATTCATTGTTTGATATGAGCATTTTTTTTTTTTGAGCAATGATATGAGCATTTTGACTAAGGATTGTTTTGTAAAATTAAATCAAGAATTAATTTTGTCCAACTACTATTATGATTTCATATTTTATTTTCATAGGATATTTTAATCTTTATAGACTATATAGTTATTTTCGAGATATGAACTATATAGCTTTCTTTTTTTAGGACGAGATATGAACTATAGTCCCCGTGAACTTAACTCATTTGGTAAGGGATAATGCATGTATATGCAGGAATCGGGGTTCAAACCTCGGACACCCCACTTATTCACATTTAAGATGAATTTCTCTAGCCGCTAGGCTACTTGACAAAAAAAAATATGAACTATATAGTTAGTCGCTGCATTTCATTTTATTTTATTCTTTATAAAAATAAAAATAAAAATTAACAATGGTCTTTATAAATGTTAGAAAATTTCTCTTTTACAAATTTGTAAAAACACGTTTTAAGAGTAACACATGGCAGCAAAAAAGAAATATATATGTTCACCTAATTGATGGCTCATTTAACTGGAAGTCAATATTCACAAGGGGAAGGAAACATGGGTCTCAAATAAAATATAATTTCTGCCTCCTCATGCCTAAGTTTGAATGGACTTTGAAAGAGGAAAATATGCATATGCTATTAGTCAAATAATGGTTTTCCAGCTTATACACACAGGACCAAGTGAATGGAAAACTTAGCTTTCATACTTCACACTCATACGAAATTAATTAATGGTGTAGTTGGTAAACTAAATTTTATTAGTATATGTTTTGGCAAACATACCAATCCATCAAAAGATAAAAGTCATACAAAACAAGTAAACATAAAGGATTATCACTAATCAGGTTAGAAAACTGTCAAATGTAAAATTATATAAACCAATAGACATAGATGGCAAAATGTATGGGACATGAACTCTTTACAATTGAGTTGACCAATTCCTTGGTGGCATGCATTTGTTACTTTTATATTCAAAAAGTTTGAGGGGCCTAACCGAAAAAGACCATTGAATAATACGTTGATGCTACATCTAGGAAACTACTATACTATTTGATCATTTATTTAATCAAAATTCAAAATAGGAGTATTTTCAAAGTGAGATAAAAAATGTACAAAATGAAATGGTTCATGAGAAAGTAAAATGTTGCAGAATACACAGTAATTGAATAAACAATAAACTCAATTGAATCTGTTAAAATGTATACAAAACAAGCTTCTGTTTGGTCATAACCCAATTTCAGACTTTCAGTAATTACCTGAAGCCTAATTCTATTATCACTTGAAAAATATAACCTAAACTTATTTCTTTTCTATGTATATAACTTTCCATCTAATGAAAAACCAAAAATCTACCTTATGAATCATCATGTTTACAATTATGAGAATATACAGTATACACCTTTCAAATGCATTCGGATTGCATGCAGTTGGCACATCTATGTCCGTCCGATTAATATCGGACCGTTCAAAGTTTGAACCTGAAAAAATGTTAAACATCAGCACACTTCATTGGTGCATAACCAAGTCTAGATTTCTTCATATCATAAAGTATATGAAAATTTTGCTGCTGATAGTTCCCAATAATTGAAAGAGAAGACTTAGGAGTCCCCAAAATAGCCAAACAAACAACATCAGGCTCAATCTGTATAAAGTAATTCTCCACAGGAAAATCCCACATTGCTCCATCAGAAAACAAAATCCCAAAATCAGGTAGCTCCATTTTTTCAATTCCTGACACATTATAACATGGCTTAAGAGGTGGAAAACCCTCAATAAGTTCATAACCCTTAATCTTTTTCATGAAAGCCTGTTTGATAATCTCATAAGCAGGTTCAGCAAAATAAGTTAAAGTTGTTCCAGAATCAATTATTGTACCACCTCCACCTTCTTTTGACAAATGCCAAGTCTCTTCTGGTATCTTCAACACCTCGCCATCAACCATAATAGATTTTATCCCAACATAGTAAAATGTATCAACTGAATTCTCTTCACCACCAAGAAAAGAAGTGAAATTCAAATTAGGGTGGCTAAGAAGTTCTTTATCCTCACCAAAAATCAACTTGCTACTAACACTTGTGTCACTATTTCTATCCACAAGACAATATGAAAATGAATGACCATAGATAGATTGAAGCTGTGAAGCAAATGATAATGGTCCTCTACCTAACCCTAACAAACCAGCAGCACCATGATAATGGTTCTCTATTCCAATGACCACAACCAAACATAACATTTTCCACATGTTTGAGTTCTGATTTTCCATTAGGAGTTGTGAGATTAACAGTAAAAGTTTCCAAAGCAAAATCACCAGTTGTATTGGAACTATCACCATACCAATAGAAATAAGGACATGTTTGATTCTCATCTTTACAAGGCTTAGGTGGATCTGGTGATGAAACTAATTTACACCTAGGATCATGACATGTTATATTCTCAAAAGAGCTAGATTCTTTAGGATCATAATATGGTCCACTTTGTTCAAAACAAGCAATGCAAGGAACACATTGAATCCAATTAAGATCACTACCAGTATCAAGTATCAAAGAATAATGCTTAGGTGGTGTACCTATAAACACATCCATGAAATACTCACCAGAGCCAAGACTCACTCCTGATTCCAAAGTTGCCACAAGCTGACTTGAATATTCCGGCGAAGCCGCCGCAACCGGTGCAACTGCTGCCTTGTAAGACTGCTTTGAATTTGATTGTTTCTTTGTTGATTTTTGCAGCCTTGAAATTGTGTTTTGATTCTTCTGTTCAATGACCCTTGTATGAAGAGTTTGAATTCTTGTCAAATCCCTTATTGTGTAATCAATCACAGATTTTTTTGGCTCAATTTCTTTGTTCATTGAGATGTGTTTCAAATGAAACTTCACAGATTGGTTGTGTGGATTTTCAGCTGAAAAATCATCACCCTTTTGACCTTTATCATCACTTTCTTCATCTGATTTCATGGTAGTTCCAAATTTTTCTGAATTTGAAAAACTACAATCAGTGTCTTCAGAAGAAGAAACAACATTGAAACTTGGATGTTGAGGAAACTTTATTGCAGCAAGAGAAGATCCATTCTTCTTGAGACTATTGTGATTGTGATTGTGATTAATGGCTTCCACAGCAAAAGAGCATATCACAAGTAGAATCAAGAAGGAAAAAACCTTCAAAACCATTGATTAATGACTTTGTTTGATCCAATGAAAATTCTAAAATCAAGCACCTTATAAAATTTAATGGAAAAAATATGTGACCCAAATAAGAAAAGAATAAAAATTTATCTAAGAGGATGAAAGCAAAAAAAATAAAAAATGAAGTTTTGAGGCAAAAAAATGGTGAGAGAAGGAAGCAAGAAAAATGAAAATGAAGTTTGAGTTGTGTGATGATGATTTTATTGGTAGAAATGAATGAGAAATTGGTAACCAAATGTCAAAGCATAGTACAAAAACGCGGTTTTGATTAATACTACTAATAACAAAGGTTTTTATCTTTATATTATTTAATGTAGCAAAATGTCATAAGATGATTAAAAATTAAAATTATAACCATAGTACATGGTCTTGTTCTAAGAAGGGATTTCCTGTCAGTTTCCTGAACCATTTGTGTTTGTGAATGAATGTGTAGTGTGTCACGGTTTTTAATGACTTAATGTTACCTAGCTTGTATGCAACTTGAAAAGTCAAAGTAAGAGCAAAAGTACAAACTCATTTTGTCACCAAATTTGGTGAAGTAAAACAAAACTCTAGTCGCTGGTCAGAGTTTTTGAGCCAAAACTAGTCCTTGTCTTCCTACTACATAGTGGAAGATATACCAGAGACAAATCCACCCGTCACTTAAATAAATAATAGGCTTAATTGCACTTTTGGACCACTATCTTTTCAAAAGTTGCGGTTATGGACCCTTAACTAATTTAAGTACAAAACAGCCCCCTATGTTTTGATTCTTTAGCAGTTTTGGACCCCCAAGACAAAAAAAAAAAAAAATTGACACGTGGCACCTCACTTAGGGTGCCACGTCAGCGTTGACCGAGTCAACAATGGACTGGGCGTCCAAAACTGCCAAAGAATCAAAACATAGGGGGCTGTTTTGTATTTAAATTAGTTAGGGGTTCATAACCGCAACTTTTGAAAAGATAGGGGTCCAAAAGTGCAATTAAACCTAAATAATATAAGGAGGTAAATCCACCTGTCATATGATTCTTCTACTCATTGATGTTGGTTGTGGGTGAGTGGGATATGGAGGAGAAAGAATGGTGTTTGAACATAGTATAAAGAAGGCAAATTCTATGGTACATCTACAAATATGAGTGTATTGGTACACCAAATCAATAACTTAATAGTTAAAAGTGTTATTTTTTGAAGAGAAAAATTGTTTTCTATCACCTATAATTAATTCTTATTTACCAAAAACGTCAACAAAATAAAATTTAATTTTTTTGAATTTTTAATACTCATAATAGAGAATTTTGATTACTTTTTACAATAAAATGTAAAAAAAATTAGTATGATTTTTATAAACAATGAAATGATGTTTTTCTTATGAAATGACATTTTCTAAAATATAAATATCAACAAATAACTCTTTATTCCATAAAAATAATAGTTAATTTAAAGATTTTTAAAGTAGGAGTACTGGTACACCTTAATTTGCAGATGTACCGTAGAAGCTCCCTAAAGAGAAATATTTAGTATTAAGAGAAAAATGATAAAAATATGTTTTTCAGTTAATCTGATGTTAAATCTAACTGGTCTATGGTGAGAATAATTTATATTTTTTTATGGTTAATGCCACCTAGTGTCTATATATATATATATATATATATATATATATATATATATATATATATATATATTATTAAATTGTATGATTTGTTTATTATGTACATGTACTATTCTAACACATTAACAATTTTTTAATTAAAAAAGTGATATTTTGTGGAGAAGTAGATGATCGGAGTTCCAACCTCGACCCTTGTATATATATTATACATTGTCCTTATCAATTGAGTTAAGTTCACGGGAACTAAAAATCCGATGTTTTATATATTATAAATATGTCTATACAAATTGCACATCTTAATTATCATTATTTTTTTTGAAGAAGCTAAAATGGATTATAATATTAAAAGCTTGACAATTTCAGCACAAGCAGTGCCGAAAATCCAGCTGAAAGAGTATCAATTACAATAAAAACAAACGGGGAACAAAATCAGAAAGTAACCACAAAAAAGAAAGTTACCCTGTTACATAATAATTCCCAAGCAAGGTAAAGGATTTAACCACCATGAATGGTAGGAAAAAACAAAACTAGGACGATTTGCTTTCAGCCACCAGTAAGATTGAAGTTTAACCTTATCTAACAATTGATTTATCGACGCTTCTGTTTGGTGAAAAATCCGAGCATTCCTTTCAAGCCAAATCACCCATACACAAGATAACCATATAAGATGAAAAGCTGAGCGATTGTTATTTAAGAGGCCTCCTAAGGTGCCAAATTGATATAAATGGTCTTGAACATGTTCCGAAAACACTAAATGGTAACTAAGCCAATGGGAAATACCGTACCATAGTTTACCAAAAAATTCACAAGATAGGAATAAGTGTTTTGCATCCTCCATCATACCGCATCCACCCACGCATAACTGAGCATTTGGAAGTAAAATGTGTCTTTTAATTAGATTGTCTGTTGTTGGTAATCTATCTCGCAACAGACGCCAAGCAAAAAGACTAATTTTCAGAGGCTCTTCCTTGTTCCAGATACCATTACATCTATATATGCATCCGTTAATTTAAATTGTGTGTAGAGATACCATTACATCTATATATGCATCCATTAATTTAAACTACTTCAAATCCTTATTTATTAATTTTGTTAAGTCTAACCCTAATTTTTTCCCTCCATAATGCTTTTTAGGTTTGTAACAAATCTATCCTAAAATTTTGCCTCTCAAAATGCATCAAATATGTTTTTATAAATAGCAAAAATAAAAAAAAAAGCCTAAACAAATCCATTCATAAATAGCAAAAAAATTTAAAAAAAAAAGGCTAACCATATCGATAGACTTCTACATATATTTTTTTTTTCTTTTCTTCTTATTAATCTTAGTTTTTTTAACTAATTTTTTTTGTGTTCTACACTTTTTTTTGACAAAGTATTTTGTACAATTATTTAATACTAAAAAAAAATGCATCGTTCCTATCATCTTCCTTTTTTTTTCTTTATACACTTCTTTAATACTAAAAAAATGCATCTTTTTTTTTTGACAATATTTTGTAGACTTATATAATACCCTAATTTCCATCATAACTTGGCTATATATACTAAACCCGAAACCGTGTTTCTCTAAAAAAAACCTTAACCCCTAAGTTTTTCCCTCCATAATGCTTTTTAGGTTTGCAACAAATCTATCATAAAATTTTGCCTCTCAAAATGCATCAAATATGTTTTTATTAATAGCAAAAAAAAAAAACTAAACAAATTCATTCATAAATAGCAAAAAAATTTTAAAAAAAGGCTAAACATATTGACTTCTACATATATATATATTTTTTTCTTTTCTTCTTATTAATCTTAGTTTTTTTTTCAACTATTTTTCTTATTTTGTGTTCTACATTTATTTTTTGACAAAATATTTTGTACAATTATTTAATACTACAAAAAATGCATTGTTCCTATCCTCTTGCCTTTTTTTTGTACACTTCTTTCATACTAAAAAAATGCATCTTTTTTTTTTACAATATTTTGTAGACTTATATAATACCCTAATTTCTATCATAACTTGGTCATATATATCAAACCCTAAACTGTGTTTCTCTAAAAAAAACCTTAACCCTTAATTTTTTCCTCCATGATGCTTTTTAGGTTTGCAACAAATCTATCTTAAAAATTTTCCTCTCAAAATGCATCAAATATGTTTTTATTAATAGCAAAAAAAAAAAACCTAAACAAACCCATTCATAAATAGCAAAAAAAAAAGGCTAAACATATCGATAGACTTCTACATATATTTTTTTTTATTTTCTTCTTATTAATCTTAGTTTTTTTAACTAATTTTCTTATTTTGTGTTCCTATCCTCTTGCTTTTTTTTTATACACTTCTTTGATACTAAAAAAATGCATATTTTTTTTTTTTTGACAATATTTTGTAGACTTATATGATACCCTAATTTCCATGATAACTTGGCTATATATACCAAACCCTAAACTGTGTTTCTCTAAAAAAAACCTTAACCCGTGGTAAATTTCACACACATCACAAGAATCATATCTATTGATATTTAGAGGTTTGCAAATGGAACGACGTGACCTTACAACTTTCCTCTCATACCACTGCTTAACTGGTAACTTTTTGATCATACACCTGAATTGTCGGCAGCGATACGGTCAAGAGGGGAAATAGTTTTAACAGTTGCTTCGAGTGGTATAGCTGCATTATTAATACCAGGAAGTAGAACCGCACATTCGAGATTTGGCCTTCCCTTTATTATCGATGAATGCTCCACGTGTAATGTCAAACCTAATACCCCGTTGGCTCAGTTGGTAGTCCAAGCAAGATTAGTAATATGGGACGAGGCTCTGATGATGCACAAATTTTACTTTGAAGCACTTGATCGTTCTTTCAGAGACGTTATGAAGGAGGTGGACAAGAGAAACAAATACATCCCTTTGTACCTGTAATTCCTAAAAGCACAAGACCAGAAATCATTCATGCTATTATCAATTCTTCAAAACTATGGAATTATTGTGAGGTTCTTACCTTGACTAAGAACATGAGGCTTTTGTCTGGTGCGTTAGTAGTAGACATGGAAGAAAAAAGACAATTTTCAAAATGGGTTTTAAGTATAGGCGATGGACGAATAGGGGAAGACAATGAAGTGGACAAGACCATTGCTATTCCGTCAGATTTTCTCATAGAAAGCGCAGGAGATCCTCTTGCTGCTATTGTTGAAAGCACGTATCCTAACATCTTGAAGAGCATGAGTGACATAGGTTACTTTCAAAATATAGCTATATTGACAACAAAAAATTCCATAGTCGAGAAGATCAACGACTATATGTTGGACATGGTTCCAGATGAGGAGAAGGTTTATTTGAGTTATGATTCACCTATTCATCGTAACTTAAACGATGATCATATTGACAATGTTCATACACCTGAATTCCTCAACACCATCACTGCTTCTGGAGTTCCTAATCACAAATTAAGGTTAAAGGTTGGTGTGCCAGTTATGTTGTTGAGAAATATAGATACACGATATGGATTATGCAATGGAACCAGATTTAGTGGCGGTTTCAAGGCCCGGCGACCCCGGGCACTCGCCCGGGCTCCGGGCCAATTTTTTTGCAATTTCTTGTGTAAATTTTTATGAATTTCTTATATAAACCCCTATAAATTGGGTAATTTCTTTAGATTTTTTGATTATTTGCTTGCAATTTCTTATGTAAACTCCTATAAATGTGTTGCAATTTTTTTTTTGCCCGGGCTTTACAATAATCCTGGCTCCGCCACTGACCAGATTGGTTATCACTAGGATGGGAAGATACGTCATTGAGGGGTGGGTCATTTCCGAAAGTAATGTTGGTGAACAAGTTTTTGTATCCAAGTTATCTATATCGCCTTCAGATGTCAGGATTCCCTTTAAGTTTCAACGAAGACAATTCCCTTTGTCTGTATCATTTGCAATGACAATTAACAAAAGTCAAGGACAGTCTCTTAAACATGTTGGTGTATATCTACCAACACCTGTAATTTTTCACAGACAGTTGTATGTTGCTGTTTCAAGAGTTACATCCAGAGAAGGACTAAAGATATTGATCACGGATGAAGATGGTAAAGATACCAAAGTGACTTCTAACGTCGTATATGATGTAGTATTTCGCAATCTGCGATGAAACAACATGCCAATTTACTAAAAATTTCATATTCTCTTACCGAATTACTGATAGGATTACCGAATTTTCTTTTATAATATTTTTCAGATTTTATACATTTTATGGAGCGTTTTATTTTGTCTACTCTAAATTATCATCTGTTATTTTTTCACCGTTACCAATTATATATTGCATTTTATTATTCGTATGTCATTTCTTTAGCAATAAACCCGTGTGGACACGGGTCCAATTTCTAGTATCAATTTATTTTATTTGTGTGTACGTGTTGATTTATCTATGGATATCAAGCATATAAACTTTTTGGCATCTCTAATTATTGCTAATATTACTATTATTTTCTCCATTTGTAAGTCTATTATGACTATTATATTCATTTGATCCTTTTATTCATTTATATACCGTGTTCTTTTTTAACAACTAACTGCTAATGTATGTCTTTAAAAAAAAATCCTTTATTTTAAAGACGAAACTTTAGTGCATTTTCTTTACATGTTTTTTATATGGTTCTTCACATAATTAAAATTTATTTTTTGTGGTTATAACAAACTTTGAAAAAAATGTGAATTTGAGAAATCATAGGTAATTGTAAGTATTTTATGTGAAGTACCACACAAAAAGCGTTTAAGAAAATACACTTAAGTTTTATCCTTATTTTAATTCTAGCAAAAAACTTATGTGTATTTTCCGAGGTGTTTTTCATATGGTTCCTAAATAAATTACTCATGAAAAGTGTATTTTTAGCTAAGAATCATATGAAAAACAAATAAAAAAAATTCACACGAGTTTTGTCCTTGTCTCAATTTTTTTTTTTGTTTCTCTGTTTTCTCCTTCATTAAATCTCATTATAAATTATATTTCATTTAGCATTGATTTTGTCAAATTTAATAGATAATTCATTCAACTTTTTAAATATTAAATTGATGTAAAAAATTTAGATGATTACTTCATTAAATTAGTGGTCATTATTTTCATTCTAAACACACCCTCTTGCCAACTTTTCAACTTAGATAACTATGATTTATTTCTTTTATATTTTAAGCAGTTTTATTTAAACACGGCATCGGGTCAAATGACCGACTAATTTGAAGGGTCCAATCCCACTGTCCATTTACGGGACCCCATTTAAATCCATATTTTTGGTAAATATTATTATTTTATTTAACAAATTACAGGTTATTTTTTTTGGGGAAGTCTGGGGTTCGAACCTCAGATCTTGCATATATTATGCATTATCCTTATCAACTGAGTTAAGCTCACGGAGACAAATTACGGGTTATATCACCACCAAATAATTACGTGTTATAATATGAGCAAATTTTTTTATCTTTTATTACTTTTAAATTATATTGATTTTCCATAAATATTATACATATAACACAAACACTAATATTATTGATAACTTGTTCAATTTAAATAACTGCAATTTATTTATATTTCAATAAAAAAACAAAAAATTATTTATTTTATACTTAAGGCGAATATTTATATTTTTTTTGAAGGAGTTAAGGCGAATATTTATAGTTTATCTAATAAAATACGGATCATGATATATGAGTGATTTTTGTTTTCTTTTATAACTCCTCAGTTATACGAACTTTTAAAAAATATTACACTTTTTTCAAAAAAATAATAATATTACACTTAAAACACATACATTAATATTATGTATATAACCCAGGCAACGCAAGGAAAATACATTAATAAATAATATAAGGAGGTAAATATACCTGTCATACAAGTCTTCTATATGTTATTATTAAAGAAAGGTTAAGAATGTTTTAAATCTCTACAATATATCAATTTTTTTAATCTTTCTAAAAGATTTCTTTAATTTTATTCTTACAAAAAATTCCTATCGTTAGCCTTGGTTCTACTTTTAAATCATCTCATGTGTAGCTTTAATATTTTTTAATAAATTTCTTAGGAATGTTTAGAATATTATAAGAATCAGATTTTACCAAAAAAATTAAAACTCTTAAACAAAAACATGAATTAAATATGAATTTTTATGTTTTTTCGCTTAAACATACACATTTTTTTAAGGAAAAGATTCATATTTAATTACTGTTCAATTAGAAAATCTATTTTTTTACCAGAGAGATTGTTATAATATTCTACTAATTTTTGCAAAATTTCATGAAAAAATATGAAGGTTACGCATAAGTTGACTTCAAAGTATAGACCAATATTGGTGATAAAAAACTTCTATGGACTAAAATTTAGAGAAAAAAATTTAAAAGTACTAAAACAAAATGTTGACATAATTATAGGTAAAAAAAAATATATTTAACCTTAAAACAAATGAATGTTTGATGTATTTATATGTATTACAAATATATTTAATCAAAGTGCATACCTCATTGATAGCCAAAACTTGGCCATTGCTTTTCTTAACCTTCTTCAACTTCCTCAAGAAATACCTACAACAATTAACATTATTAAAAACACAATTATTAATCATATTAAATAGTTAAATCTTTATAGAACTAAAAAACATTACGATTTCAAAATGAATCAGAAACTTACCAGAATTTGGATTTGGCACGAACCTCATTGGTTGCCCAAAGCTTCATACGATAAATCTTGGGATGTTCATCCTTTTCAGTGGGAAGAGCTCTTCCGACAACTTGGTACTGGTGAAACTGTTTCAACAAAAATCGTAACAGTGTTACGATTCAAACAAAAATCACTTCAAAATGAAAAATGAAGAAAATTATTGGTGAATTTGTTTACCTTAGCGTTAACCATTTTTTATGAACACCGATTGCCGCTGATGCTGATTGTAGTTTTGTGCAAAGGGTGAATGAAAATGAAGGAAGCAGCATTTATATGTCATATATAAAACCCTAATGGAATATGGGCTTTCGAAGCGGGTCACGGTTTTCTGTAAAAATAAGCCCAGACCGTTGTTTTTAAAGGAGGGAGAGACACATAAGTAAAAGGTGTAGTAACAAAAATGAATCAAAATTGTTGAATGACATAGATGAAAAAGTTTGATGTTTTTGTTATAAAAATAGTAACGATTGTAAGAAAAAATAATTGTAAGACCTACGTTATTTTTTGATGAATTATGGGTAATTTATAGAACAACGAAGATAGAAATCACATGATGAACGGAGCACATGAATAATTTTAATGTTTTGGAAATGAAAATGATATTTGATAGTAAAAAAAAAGATGAAAATAATAAGATTTTAACTTACAATTCATCAAAGAGAAACGTAAAAATAACTTCAAGGAAGGTATTTTAGTTTTTTTTTATCATTGTTCTAAATTATAATCAAGGCTTAATTACACTTTTGGCCCCCTAAGTTTTTTAAGTTTGTGATTTTAGTCCCCTAAAAAACAACTATTTTCATGCCCCCTAAGTTTGTTTTCTGTTGCAATTTTGGCCCCCCACGTCAATTTTGACTCGGTCAACGCTGACGTGGACGTGCCACGTGTGTAATGTTTTAATTATTTTTGTATTTTTTAATATTTTTTTATTTTGTAATTAAAAAAATAAAAAAAATAATTTATTTTTAATTTTTGTAATAACAAAACAAAAAAAATTGTAATTAATTTTTTTTATTTGTAATAAAAATTGACGTGGGCGACCAAAATTGCAACAGAAAGTAAGCTTAGTGGGCCTAGAAAGAATTGTTTTTTTAGGGGCCAAAATCACAACCTTGAAAAACTCATAGGGTCAAAAGTGTAATTGAGCCTATAATCAACCGTTAACACTTTTTATTCTTGACTAATATAATTGCAACCATTGTTTTTGCTGCTCAATGTTGTTTTCACTACTCACCAATGATATTTTATTTTTTTGTCAAAAAAAATGATATTTTATTTTTTGGTACGAAAATGACGTGATATTTTTTTATAAGATGCAAATCATTTACCTCATAGCGTTTAAATGAGATGTCACAAGTCTCTTCTAGCTTAATCAATGTATTAGGTTCGAATTCAGCATTGGGCATGCAGCAGTGTTAAAACTCTTAGGGAAAATTTACTATCCATTTGGGTGCCACAATGTTCGAGAGATTAGTCTATGCAATTGCGCACGGAGGATACCCGATTTATAAAAAAAAAACCATTAAATCGTTGTTAATTTTTCTTACTAGTTATTCGTATATGGCAAACAATAACTATCTAAATGAACTCTACAAATTTTATCTTTTATCTTCTAGAATTTAGAAGGTTTTATCTTTCTTATATTTTAATTTCAATATTCTTTTTGTTTTTCGTCACTAATTTCAATATTCTATCTCTTTACTACTTAACTTCTTTTTAAATGACAGATATTACATGTAAATGGTATATTTCATTTATTTATTACTTTCTTCAACCTAAATTATAGTTCGTTTTTGTCAATTAACACAAATTAAAAAATATAATTAATCATATGAAAAAGAGAAATTATCAATTACTTTACATTATCTCTCATTAATGATACAAAAAAGATAAATGAATGAATTAAAATAATAGAGAGTAAACAATATATAAATGTATAAAAGAAAAAATAATGTTAATGTTACAAAGTTATTGTCAAACGACTTTGTAATTTAAGACAATTTTTCTAAAAAGACTTATAATTTAAGACAATTATTTTCTAAAACCACTTATCATTCGGGTTGCACGGAGTAATTTTTTGCAACTCTATTTTCAAGTAAGTAAATGATGTCATACAATATATGAAAAATTAACTTATAAAATAAAAAATAAGCAAAACGTCCTTTATGACATGCCATGTCCTTTTTGCGCACGTGGCAGTGCCACATAGAAAACCTATGGAAGGATATTTGACATATGTTTGATAAAATCAGTTTTTATTTTTATTTTTTTAACATGCAGAGGAAATCACTAATACCATTGTTTAATGGTCGAGATGCGGTAGAGATATGAAAAGATATAAAGTTGGATAGATATAATATATGATATGAATATGATAATTGTTAATTCTATTATGTGTTTAATGTGCACATGATAACAAACAAGATATCATTATTTTATAATAATTAAATGATAAAATTACTCTCATAATTAATTAAATATTTTAACAATATATTGATATCGTAATAATAAAAAAGGATTAGATTTTTATTTTTTTAAAGAAAAAGGATTATATTTTTAATCCTATGGTTTCTAACACAGAGTATGTACTTATGATAGAAATTTCAAAGTCAATTAACTCCAAATGTTTGGTCTAGTGGTAAAAAGACAGTTTTTAAATTTGAGAGAATCCGAGTTCGAGTCCCGTCGGTGCCATTGAAGGAAGGTAAATGTAAGTGTTCTTTATCGACATAAACCTTTGTAAGTGTTCTTTAAACTCGAGGGTTCGACATAAATATTTGAACTTAACTATATGGACATTGTCAAATGAACGGACATAAACATTCGAACTTAACTATATCGACATTGTTAAATGAATTAACATAAATATTCAAACTTAACTATATCTACATTGTCAAATGAACTAACATAAACATTCAAACTTAACTATATCGACATTGTCAAATGCATTAACATAAACATTTAAACTTAGCTATATCGACATTGTCAAATAAACTAACATAAACATTCGAACTTAACCATATCGACATTGTCAAATAAACTAACATAAATATTCGAAGTTAACTCTCAAATAAACTACCATAAAAATTAAAAGGGTTAATAGTATTTTTGGCCCCTGTAATATAGTGCATTTTTGGGTTTAGCCCCTGTAAAAAAAAAATTTAGATTCCACCCTTGAAAAATGAAGATTCTTCAGGATTGACCCCTGACCCCATTGAGTCAGCAGAATCTACGACGTGGTGGAATCTATTTTTTTTTTACAGGGGCTAAACCCAAAAGTGCACTATATTACAGGGGCCAAAAACACTATTAACCCAAATTAAAACTATATCGAAATTGTCAAACAAACAAATATAAACATTGTAAAAAACTCAATTTCCACTCCCTAACTTGTTCGAAGTCTACATATTCTTTTGAATGAAGAAAGGGAGGGACTTGTTCTTGTTCACCACTTGCAGAACCCTTCACAAAACCCCAAACTCATCCAACTCCATCACCGCCACCGCATTTCACGAAACAATGCAATCTTCCGATCACAATTCTTCTCCTTCACAACGCTACTCCTTCAACCCTACCCTTAACTGGAACCCCCAACTTCACAACTACTTCATCAATGCTTATGGCTCCGATCACTTCTCTCGCATCTCCTCCGCTTTAACGTAATCACACTAAACCCTAATTCTTCCATGCTTAACTGAATTTTAGCTTATGTAATTCGACTATTGAATTTCATCTTATGTAACTCGATTTTTGATTTTGCAGGAGACCTTCGCGATATTCGTGTATTCGCGTAAACACGCTTTGTTCAACAAGTGATGATGTTATTGAAAAGCTAAGATCGATCGTGAATGAAAAATTGAATGTTAGTGATTGTGAAGATGTTGATGATATGGTGAATCCTTTGAAGGAGGGTTTGGATTCAGATTCAAGTTTATTTTTCAAGTGCAAGATTCCTGGATTGGATTATGTTGTTTTTGTTTGGGGTTCCGGACCGCATCGTGTTGATTATGGTAATGTAGCTCCTAAAGAGGTTATTGTTAGTAGGAAATGTGCTGAAGCAGTTCTTCGTGGTGCTCAGGTTGAATTTGAGTAGGGTTTTGTGTTATCTTTAATTTAGGGATTTTAGTTTGGATGAACAGCCATTTTGGTCCCTGGGTGTTTGAGTTGATGTCAGTATAGTCTCTGAATGTATCAATATTAAAATTACATTCTCAAGCGTGAATCTTTAGTTAGACATTTTTGGTACTTTTATTAGTCATTTTGTTCCTCAAGTGTGTTTTTGTTTGTCAATTTAGTCCATAAAATTACAAACAAAAGCGATACTTAGGGTTAGGGATATATTTGCTATTTTGACACATTCAGACACTATAATGATAGCACCTTATACATTCATGGACCAAAATGGTTGTTTGTCCATTTCAGTTTTATTTGCGATTGATTTGATGTTGATTAAGTTAGTTTTTGTTGCTTTTTAGGTGTATGTTCCTGGTATAATGGCTTGTAGTGCTCATGTTGAGAAAGGAGATACGGTTGCTGTCTCCGTTGCAATAGAGCAGCAGGGTTCAGACGGGGGTTGGAGTTCTGGTATGACGCGTGGTATTGTTCTTCAAGGATCCGAGACAGGTACTAGAAAGTGTATTTATGTCTGCATTCTGGGGATGATTTGGTATACTTGTGTTGTGTACTTAGCATTCTAATATGGAGTTTTACAACCTGCAAAAGCATAGTTTACTGCTGAGCTTGGATTAGTTTATGGCTTATAGGAGTTTCTTAACAGAGAGAAGTATTTAACTAAAAAATAAGCCCTTACAAATTTGTAGGGGGATATGGAGAAGTTACACGAGAGCATTCAAAAAAAAATTCAGATGTAGGAGCTCATTGCAACTAATACAAGGAACTACTAGTTAAAAGACTTGTAATCATTGCAGGATTATATCTAAGAAGTCGTGCCTGGTGAAAAGTTATGTAACATAATAATTGTATTTGGATGTTGGTGGATGTGGTCATTGGGTCGACGATGGCTTTAAATAGTAAAACCTAAGTAGATATTTTGTTTTTACAAGTTCTGTATATATGTTATGCTTTAAATAGTAAACATAAGTAGATATCTGTTTTTACAAGTTATGTATATATGTTATGCTTATGATTACAATGGCTTGCTTTGGACGATAATCTCTTCTGTTTGAGCCATCGAGTAAACATTTTGGAATATGGTCGATGTGATTTCTTAGCTTCTTTTGTTTCACAGATCCATACTATCTTCAACGAAATGGACTATATATTGGCCAAGGAACTGCAATGTTGTCAAGGGCTGGAATGTTCCGTGTTACTCAAGGACTTGGTGTGGATATGAAGGATAGAGTATATGAACTTCATTCTTTTCACAGTAAGTTTAATATCTTATTTGTATGGGATATTCTATCGCTGGTTTTGGCCAAACTGATTATTGTAGTCTTTCCATCATTGGTTTTCCAGATGTGCTTGAGGGTGAAATATTTCTTCAAAACCTGCCAAGCATTATTGCTGCTCATGCTTTAGGTACGTAAGTTACAGTCTCATTTCTTATTTCCCTCCCTTGGTGTGATTTACAATGATTGTCTATTTGTTTTCCTTGGTTGCAAACGTTTTTGCACTAAATGCTATTAGTAAAATCTCCTGATTAAACACAACTTTGAGAAGTTGACTTTGAACCCGCATAAGATAGTGTTTTCCGGCATTCATATGTGGGTCTCAGCACATAGCCTTTGTGGGGGGGGGGGGGGGGGGGGAGGTTCTATGTCGGATTTGCAAAGGGATTAGAGAGATCTTCAACAAGTATTTCACAATGTTGTCTATCGTGGATAGCGGAAAATAACGAATTGTTAAAATTCCATTACGCAATATAGTGCCATTATACCAGCTATTTAACAACATTTTGTACTCATCAACGTATTGTGGAACAATAGCGGTATAGCGCTGCCATCTAACAATACTGGTATTCCATATTTAATAATTATGTTGTCAATCACGCTGCTTCTGCGGGCAACCAGAGTGGCAGCATTGTCCACTGCAACACATTTGACAGGCCTGCTGCGTTCAACAGGTGCGTCAGCCAGGGCTGCGAATCACATCAAATACCCATATTTTTAAGTAAAGGCCTCTGTTTCTCTTGCTTCTCTTTCTATTGCATGCGAAGAGTGAGACTACTGTTCTTCTCTGCTCTTTTGATTTCCTTTCTTCTGTTCGCTGGGTTTCGTACTGTTTCTTTGTTCTCCTCTCTTCTTTTGTTACTTTTAGAACTTGCAGTTAAGTTATATCGAGTTGTGATTTTTTACAATAGTGACAAATGACCAAAATTATTATAATTAGTATCTATGAAGTCCAGATACTCCAAACACGGAGACATAGACATATCGGATACCGATACTCCGCGGATACGTACCCACAAAGTATTGGAATTAATTATTTTAAAGGGCAACCCGGTGCACTGAAGCTCCTGCATTCGCAGGGTCCGGGAAGGGGTCCCACCATTTGGTGTATTGTACGCAGCCTTACCCTGTTTTTACACAAGAGGCTGTTTCCAGGACTTGAACCCGTGACCTTACGGTCACATGACAACAACTTTACCGGTTGTGCCAAGGTTACCCCTCATTGGAATTAATTATTTTAATTTAAAAAAAATATTTTATCGGATACTTATAGGATACTCCACAAATACTCATAGATACTTATAAAATACTCCCTCCGTCCCAAATTATAAGCAGAAAAAAACATTTCAGACTTATTAAGAAAAACTAAAACATAATAATTTGGAGTATAGTTTCTTGTGTTCTCCTTGGAATAAGTTCCATGGGAAGTTGTAAAAACAATTTTCTTTGGTTATTGGTTATGGAGAAAATGGGAGAACAAATTGAATGCAATTTGCATTTAATTTCACTTAGAAAAAGATGATTTTTTGAAACAACATAATTAAATATGATAAAATTTGTCTTTTTTGCTTATAAGGACAAAGAAAATGAGTTTTCTTGCTTATAATTTGGGACCGAGGGAGTACTTCACATATACGTATCCTAAAAAATATGAGGGGTAACAAAGTGAGACAATTTTGTGAAAATTCATTGGAGATGTGTATGATTCAATTTAAGATATGAATCGATTCAATTTAATTATATGAAAATCAAATATAAAAAAATTATATTGATTTTTTGGATTGTTTTGCTTTCTTCTTCTATTATCTTGAAAAGGGACTTCTACTTTTGTATCGTGGACATTTTATACTGTGATAGATAAAACTAAATGTTATACTTTGCACATTTATTTTTAGTTTTTGCTGCTGTGTTTGTTACCCTCTCATCTCTTTATAAATTTGTCTTAATTCCTTTTTATAGATCAATTTTTTGTTATTCAGATCCACAAATGGGTGAACGGATACTAGATATGTGTGCTGCACCAGGAGGGAAAACAACTGCAATTGCAATACTTATGAAGGATAAAGGAGAGGTCATTGCAACTGATAGATCTCATAACAAGGTGGAAATTTCAAACTGTATTTGAATCTTGTAGACTTCTGATAAATTTATGATTTCTTAGCATACCAATTTTTTGATGGTGTCTAGGTGCTGGATATTGAGAAATTGGCAGCTGAATTGGGCTTGAGTTGCATTAAGGCATTTAAGTTAGATGCTCTTAAATCTGTTTCTCGAAGAAATGATATTGATGCATGCCATAATAATGCCACAAATGATGTGAAAAATCAAGTGTCTTCAAATTTGCAAGTAGAAAGAATGTCACCTCTTGTTACCGAAAGTTTTAAAACTGAGACTTTGGAGGAAAATGGTGGGTAAGTTCTATTCCCATACTGCTAGTTGCTACTTGCTGATTTGCTATGAATTTACACATTAGAGAAAGCCTTAAACACTCTAATTAAAACTCTCTTCGTCTCATACTCTAATTAATAATCTCTCCGTCTCATTATGAGTGTCCTTTAAGGTAATGCATATTTCTTAAGAAGATGATTTGTTATGCTAATTGTATAGTAAAATAATATGTTAAGACTAAACTACCACATTAATTGAAGTGGTTGAAAGTAGTAATTAGGTGGACTAATTAATTGACTGGATTATAGGAAAGTAAAAAAAATACTGCATTAGCATTTTCAAGTGCAAGCAATTTGAGACAAAAATATTTCATATAGAACACTAATATAGAACACTAATAATGAGACTGAGGGGGTACATCTTTCCAATATTTTCTGTCTACGTATTTTATTGCATACAGGTTATAGAAAAAGATGAAGATTAATCATTTAATCCATGAATTTATGGCTTATTGCATGTACTCATGTATTGGCTAGTAAAAAAATAATGCCAACTAACAATGTCCGTTGAATGCTTATCAAACTATCAATTCTAGATTCATTATCAGAAAATAAATGTCGTGATTTTTTTTTTCCTGCAAAAGTTGTATCAAACACAAATTATACATGAATGATAGGCTGAATTATTAGGGGTTGCTAAAGGAAATGGCATAAGGTTTATGGCTAAAAATTATTATTAATTGAAATTGTCACAGAACTTCATGGTTTGATTTAATGATGCCACAGAGGAAGTTATTTTTTATTTATGGGAAATGCTAACTAGTGCCCCCGGACATTAGTTAAGGACCTTAAATAGTAACTTTTTATGAAAGTTTGTGCAATCATCGCATTGAAAATTGAAAACTTTGACATTTTAAGAGTCAACACGAGACTCAAGTAAGTGTAGCAGAGATGAGGATGTTGCGCTGGATGAGTGGTAAGACTAGACATGATAGGATTAGGAATGACACCATTAGAGAGAGAGTGGGGGTAGCACCTATAGTAGAAAAGTTGGTAGAAAATAGGCTTAGATGGTTTGAGCATGTAGAGAGAAGGCCCGTAGATGCCGTTGTAAGAAGAGTAGATCAAATGGAGGAGAGTCATGTTAAAAGAGGTAGAGGAAGACCTAGGAAAACCATTAGAGAAACCATTAGAAAGGACTTAGAGGTTAATGAGTTGGATCCAAATTTGGTTTATGATAGAACACTATGGCGTAATTTGATCCATGTAGCCGACCCCACTTAGTAGGATAAGGCTTGGTTGTTGTTGTTGTTGACATTTTAAAAGAATAATTACTTAATTTAGCATGCTTAAAGAGTGCCCCGGGGGCACTCGTTAACAAGACCCTTTATTTATTTAAGAGGCAGTTATGCTTATGCCAGTTATTGTTTGTATTAATATGGTGTGTGCTGTATAGAAGTCATACTGATTATTGTTTTGCGATTTTGTCATATTAGTGGAAGGAATAGTATCATTGTTAGGAGAAAACCATGCCTTTTTGGTGTTGTACTTGGATATGGTCTATAAGGAAGATTAAATCACTAATACATGTCTTGTCTAGTCTTCTGTGTTTAATTATTGAGTTAACAATTAACATTGAATTACTCTTTAATTGCTAAGTTTTTGTTTTTCTTATATCGTATTATTTGATCTGCCAAGCACTTCCAGTTCCTCTACAAACTCTTTCTATTTCCAGTCCTTGCTAAATTTTAATGTTAGAGAAATTTATTTTTTGATAGGACACCTAGCATATTCTAGAAAAAATTGGGGCCATATGGGAGAGAATGAGTTGGTTACTGAAATCCCTAAAATTCAGGGAATTCGGTTACAGGTTTGCTATATGAAGGAGTGAGGTTGTGCAGTGATATTCATTCAGGACTATTGTTGAGTTATTAAGGAGAGATGTTCTCTCTGGTAGGAGCTTTAGATCTGGGCATAGTCTATGATTCTTGATTATCTTTTATTTTCTGCTATTCCACCATTTTAGAGCCTTTGAGCTCACCTTTATCATTCAATAAAATACAGTTACTTTATATTGATTTTATGGGTTCTATCATCGGTCCTGTTGGATGTTGGTTTGTTGAAGGTCAACATATATCTTTACCATCATAAAACTATCATTTATTTTTCTTCTTTCCCGTTTTATGTTTGCATAGACTTGGTTGTATAATGATCATTAGTGCCACTTTAGTTAATAGTATTTTTTTTTTTTAAAATTGCTTGTATAGACGAGTGGTATTTTTCTCTGAACAATTTATGGATCTATTTTTAAATAATATGAACAATAGGTAAAGGCGAAAAGGCACGTGAAGGAGCTTATCTTAGCAAAGCTGAGATCAGAAAGAGCATGAGAAGAGCGCGAAATGGACCTGGTAGAAATCAGAGTGGGGGTGGCAGGGTTGATAAATCCAAAGGTTTTGAACCTGACAGTTTTGATAGAGTTCTTCTTGATGCTCCCTGTTCTGCCCTTGGTTTAAGGCCTCGGTTATTTGCTGGAGAGGTAGAATATCTGTTCATTGAAATTTTCCCTGCATTTACTTGAATTTATACTCACACTCTTGGATCAATTTGCATGCACTGGTGTAAATATAGGTAGCAAATTAGGACCTGCATATTTCAAGTAGGAATCAACTCATTTTTCACTTTTGGATATATGTACATGTAATTGTCAACAACGAAACCCTGTTCCATGACGTTTATATCTTCACATATACCTGAAATATTCTATAGGATGTAGAAGAAGTAATGGATCAATATGTTTGAACTTAGTTTGACCAGTGTAATGTGTATTGTGTGGTCATGATATCTGTTTAGATGGCTAAGTTTTTTTTTTTTTTTTTTTTCCTGATATATAAATAGAAATTTAAGCACCAAAAAGAAAAACATTTTTTATTGAGAAAATGTAAGTGATCGTGCAATGGCTTGTTTTTGGTAGGACACGATTGAATCTTTAAGAAGCCATGCAAAATACCAGAGAAGGATGTTTGACCAGGCTGTTCAATTAGTACGGCCCGGTGGAGTAATAGTCTATTCCACGTAAGTATGCTCAATTTGTCGATCACATTGCTCTATGCGTGCTTAACCTTATTATAACAAGTTTTCTATCGTAATCTGCAGTCATGTACCTTTAACAGTAGTTTTATTGGATTCATGTTGCCCTCTTTGGGTTTCTAAATTCTTGTTTCTTGGTGCATATGATGTAGGATAAATAATTGTAATATTGACTTTTCCTGTTTTACCGTCAGGAGTTACACTTGAATTTGTTCCCGGCTGAATGGAGTTTCGTAACTATAATAAATATGTTTAAGCACTGCTGCTAAATGCTAATTGTTTTATTTTGTAATGGTTTGAAATATATTTTATTGTTTAGTCTCAGCTTATTGTTTGGAATCTGTTAAGGGCTTGCAGCCAAACTGTAGTACATCATCATACAAGATATAAAATGATTTTTTATTTTATTTTTTTTAATAATTATTTTGGGGTTTGTCGTGTCAATGCTGCACTCAAACTGATGTGCTATATATGGGTGGAGTTTGTGATGTTTCTGTAAAACTGATCTCTTGATGTTTGTCTTGTATAGTTGTACGATAAATCCCGGCGAGAATGAAGCATTAGTTCGATATGCTTTGGATAAATACAAATATCTGTCATTGGCACCACAGGTTTGATTTTAATTCTTTACCACCTCGACTTACCATTTATGTTTTTTCAATTGATTAGGCTTCTAAAACTCTAAGGCTGACTTATTGTCATATAAAAATGGAAATTGGATTTATATATCTAATTGCGGGATGGTTGACTCTTCTTGCTTCTTAGACAATCTTACAAGATGGGAAGATATTTAACGCAGACAATTTTTTTTATGTTTGGTTTGCTTGTAATAACTTAATAGCTCACACTCACACAACTTGCTTGTTCATTCATCCCAGCACCCAAAAATTGGAGGACCTGGTCTTGTTGGTAGCTGTCAGTTTCCCGATGGATATGCAGAGTAAGCAACTTCTTCCATTTGTTCATCTCTCTCTCACACACACAATCTGTGATGATGATTCTGTGTTGCTTGAAATTTGACTGACAATATTTGTTGTAGTTTTAAACTGTAGAGCTTTTATTTTATTTTATTTTATCCAAAAAGTAACTTATTCCTATGCCATTTTTGGTTCCACATTATCTTGCCTTGATATACAGGGAATGGTTGCGACCTGGTGAGGAAGACCTTGTTCAAAGATTCGACCCGTCATCTCCCCTTGATACAATTGGATTCTTCATTGCTAAGTTTGCTGTCGGGTCTAAAGATATCTGACAGCTATTTGTTAGATGGTTAACTTGTATCAATGTTTGCTTTGTGAATTTCGGCTGAAGGAAGCCATCTATGTTTTTAAAATTGGCTTCTGACGACAGTCTGGGGAGCTTCACATAGGTCCGTCTATTCAGTAACATTTTAACGGTCTGTTGAAAAACTATTGACTGGCTGATATATTACATTGTTACAATCTGGACGGGCAGCAAATTTCTGATATTTGAGGTAATTTAGTTGTAACTGTGTTTTACTATGGTAATGAAAAGGAAAAAGATTGTTGAAAATATTTTTGGTTGGACACGAGTCTGGTTCTAAAATGTTAGGATTTTGGTTAATTTATTAGTTGTAGCTTCTCTACACATGTATTGTCATTTTTAAACCTTGTATGCATCATTGTATTAGTAAAAGCAGTTTCACTCTGTTTTTCATTATTTTGATTTTTCCTTTCAAGATGTGTGCTAGAGTTAGAATATAGCTGGCTGGCTTAAAAGGCTGGTCCTGGGCTATTATTATTCCCCATATAGTTGGCAATGCGACAGTTAGGCACATTTTAGACTTTTAATACTGGGAGTCGTACATTGCAAAAATGAATTAAATTATTATATTCAAAGTTTATTATTCAAAAGAATTCGATTTCCTTCAAATAATAATACATGTGTGCCTAACCAAAAATGGTTTAAAAGAACTTTTTTCTGACAGATTTTTAGAACTCTTCTTTATACTATGATGAAATTAAACTGAAATATAAATATATTTGCAATATGGTCAACACGTGGTTATTAGTAGTATTACTATAGATTAAGACACAATTTGATGGAAGCTAAAAGCCATAATTATGCTCTTTAACTTGCCAATTATAAATCAGATTCTTTAACACTTAAGATACTTTTGCTATTGTCCCTCCCCCCAACTGCCTCTAATTTTTGATATTACTAGTGGCTAAACTTTGATATGTATCTAAATATCAATATTCTCCCCACAAGCAACCGTAATTTGTATCATTAGAGAAATGCCCATCGCAAATTTGAGGACAAAATTCTCCATTAACATAACCAAAATCAAAGTCTAACCTCCCAACATCATCTGAAAACCAATTCATTGTCACCACGTCGTCTAGTGGGTTGGCTGGCTCCATCATGTCCATCATATTGAGCCACTCAAAGTCATGAACATAATGACACTCACTCTTTTCCAAACAGTTCTGTTTCTGCCCCTCTTGCTCCTCGTCCATCATGTTAGGGTTAACATTAATGCTTTCTTTTATGCATTCTTTGTTACCATCAACATCACTCTTGCCCTCTTCCTCTTCTAGCAATTCTCTTAAGAGATTTTCATCAATTTCAAATGCTTCCAAATCAATATCTACTAAACTCGTATCATTGTTTTCACATGAGGCCATAGAAGTGGAAAAAAGAGGAAAAAGTATATAAAAAAAATGGGAGATAGTTGAGGACAACTAATTGGTTTATAACATGAAAATGTTTGTGCATGTCTTGAAAGGATGTATGTTAGATATTTATACACATAAATATGCAGAAAAGGGACCATGTCATGATAATTACATTTACCTAATATGGCGGAATCAAATGCTAACACAAAGTAGGTACGTAGGGTAATGATAAAAGATGAGAAGGTTCTAAATTTAGCTTTAGATATGCTTATCTATTAGAATACGGCACTAATCAGTCACAAGAAATGACAAGAAGCTGCTAACATTTTTGAAAGTTTCGTAATTCACGGTTTTTATTGCTATAGACAATATAGGCAAGGGATGGCTCAAGTATTTGGCCAATAACATTAATCAAGAATTTTTTTGTAGGTAGGCACATAAATAGAGTATGGTTTTTGTGGGGTTGCTATGCAATGGTGGAAATTTGATTGCACCATTTACTAACTATGGTGTTACGTGTATATTTCTTCGAACATAATTGTTTGGTGTAATAACGTAGTAATGTAGTGGTTGTCATTTTCGAGCAATGCAACCCGTGACTTGTGCATGTTTTATTTCTACTTTCTGTATATTTTCTGTTAGGTATTTGATTCATAGAAGAAAATAATGCTTTCTTAAGTAAAAGTTGAATTAAAAAATAAGAGCAACGTTATTTCGTATGAGTCACACTTTACTCACGAATGTCACAAATATGCACTCATGTAAACCATTTTAAGAAAAAAAAAAAAGGGGGTTAGTTATGCATATAATTTGACGGAAATCACAGGGTCATGGCCAACGAGGTTCTTGGAAATTGTATCGTGTAAATAAATATGTCACATAAACAAGTTTGTGTATCGTATCACTTGCCAATTTACTTTGGAGAAATTGTGAATAATTTATTCACGAACTAATAAAAAATTAGTCACATAAACAAATTTATAAGTAGAGTAAAATTTAGTTTGATCACGTGAGCTTAACTCAGTTTGTAAGGATATTATATGTTATATGCAAGAGCTGGGGTTTGAACCCCGGACACTTCACTTCTCCACAATTAAATTGTATGAGTTCTAGCCACTAGGCTACTGGACAAAAAAAAAAAGAGTAAAAATTAGTTTGTACTGCATATCACTTGCTAATTTACTCCCGTGTCTAACTTTCATTGGTTGTTCCGTAAATTATCCAAAATCTTTATGGGTAGTTTAAAACTCACCAAATAATACACGTGATGCTAAGTATATTTACAAAAAATTATACTACATAGAATAGCGTGTATGCGTTCGTGTGTATAAATACACGCCATCACTAGTTATACGCATCATAAATGTATATATGTAGGTACGAATGCATATATTGCATAATATGTTTTGTATTCAATTTCTATGGGATTTTCTTGTTTTTAAGTGAAACTTAGCAGAAAAGTTGATAGGGCAATACGTGTTGTTTTCTTTTAACAAACAAGTTTGAGCCTTACAAAACTCTTGTGATTCATCATCATCCTTTTTTCGTTTTACATGAATTTATACACGGAAGGTCCTATAGATGGGATGGAAGAATTTGAGAGAATTCTCAATTGTGTTGCTATGCAATTTTGATTCATTTCACCTTAATCATAAATTACACAAGTGTGTCACATATATACATTGACGAGCTTTGAAGCCTAGCTACCAGCGTGACAATGCTTCTAACAACTTTGGATTAGCATATTAGACATGATTTTTCTAATAACCCTCCGTTCTTAGGAGAAAGACCATATTAAAAGTTTGGTCAGGAGGTAAACAAAGTCTGACTAAGAATTGATTTTAAGAATCAAACTCATGTTCTACTGATTACTGATTTATTCTAGAGATAACTCATTAACTATTTAAGTTCAATCACTTGATTATATGTTTTGAGAAGCTTAATTGCTTGGCTTAGTTTACTTTACCAAGATTACTCTATTATTACGGGACAACAACCACACACCATATAGTAGCTAACCCAAATCCTTTGCCGCTACTTTATGGTGCAACAATTGTAAGATTTAATTTGATGCAATAGCATGTCAAATTCACGTACCACTCTTTTAATCTGGCATTTTTTTTTCTCTCTACAAAATTATCAACGATTATGTGGTGTCCATGTCACATGCATGGAGAATAGAAATCTAAAGTAAACCATTCATATATCATGAGCTACTTTTTTTTGGGTACACATATCATGACCTATTTTTAACCCATATACATATCTACGCAAAATATATCATGACTTACTTTAACCCATACACATAATATCAACGCAAAATATATGAAAGAAGTAATTCAAACGTCCATTTTATGGGAAAAGCAATAAAATTCATACTTGGTTTGTGCAATACAACCTACCAACTTTAAAGTGGGTTTCAGTGTAAATAGTTTGGACAAAGATCCTTTAAAGTGAATAAAATGTAAAGCAAGAAAATAAGAGTTATTTTTATAAGAAAGAAAAAATAAGTTGTTTTTATAACAAATTTATGATTTGTTATTATGTAACTACAATATTTACTTTTAATTTGTTATAATATTTATTATTTTTATTGAATCTATGCTGGCACTTTTTACACAAAACGCTATATAAATTTAGTATCATAGAAAACGCTTTTTTATAAAAGTGCTAGCTAAAGCATCCGTGTTTTGATTTATATATAGTACTTTCATGTTAAAAGCACAATTTAGGGGCGCTATATCTTCTCAATTTTGTAGTAGTGTTAACTACAAGTTAATATTGTCCACTTTACACTCTAAGAAGCAGAATCCAAATAGTTTGATTAAACAAAATGATTATGTATTTATAATAGGGTTAAATAACTTTTAAGTCCCCAAAAATATAATAAGTTTTTGTTTTAGTCTCTAAAAAATAAAATGGGTTGTTTTCATCTTCATAAAATATCTTGTTTTACTTTTAGTCTTTAATGGACATAATTTTGACAAGTTCTTGAACATAATATAGACATAGAATGGTTGAACATAATAAATGGACATAACATGAATACATCTTAAACAAAAAAAATAGTCATAATCTTGATATAATATGAACATAAATTGACCATTATGGACAAAAAACAAAATAAAAAATTTGTAAGAATGAAAACATCTGACTTTATTTTTTAGTAAAATAAATCAAAATTCAATATATTTTTAAGATCAAAAACTTCCTTACACTTTATAATATAGGTATTCATGTTCAAATCAGGATATATTGACCCAAGTTTTCCACAAAACAAAAATAAATGATTAACCCAACTTAAACTGAGACCTAAAGCAAACGTATCTGTTGTGAGATTAAGTTAAATTGCATTTTCAACATGTAATTCCCTCGATTATTTTTTCTGCTGATAGATGTAATAAGACAAATATCTCACATTCACTATACATATTTTACACGTAATTAAAGATATGTTCCTCCTGTAGTATTATTACTACTACTATTATTACCCTTATTATTATTATTTTCATCATCATCTAATCCTCATTATTTACTTTTGTAAAATATAAATAACTCTTTTGTTATTACAAAAAAAGAAAGTTTAATTAATATGTTACGTTCTTTTCTTTTTAAGTTGTATATTGATTAAAAATCCATCTTTTAAAATGAATAAGTGGAAGATTTGAAATTCACCCTTTAAAATGAATAAATGAAAGATTTAAAATTCAAAACTCGACTCGTGTGTATCGTAATATTTCTACCAAGTGAACTCACGAGACTATTATTATGTTAAATTATGTCCAACCAAAACACTTATTTCATTCTATTTTCGGCACTAATATGTTTATAGTACACAAAAAAATAGAGGTCGAAAGCTGCGAAAATTTATTGAGAGATAAAAAGTAATAGTTACCTTTATGTAAAGACTAAAAATATAGACTATATATTACACTGAGTTTGGTGAATAAAAAGGAGATTTAAATAAATTTAATATGTTACATTGAGTTCAATACTCAACAAAGACGATCTATCTAATCAAAATAATAATAATAATAAAAGATACTAATAACAGAGATTGGTTTTTGTGGAAAAGACTAATTTTTCACAACATAATGAATACAGCTAAAAGAAGTGTCTATATTTAGTGTTTCGTAGTATCTCGAATATAATCATCTCTGAAAAATAAAATAAAAAATAAAAAATTACTTAACCTAGACAATTAGACAGAAGCAACCGGCCGTGAGGTGCAAGATATGTTAGCAAGAATGACTTTGAAGATCTCAATATCACGTCTTATTCTAAGCACACCTTGTTGATATCCATATTCTTTAGCAGATTGTTCCAGCAATTCAACAATTTTGGGATGGTGAATCACTTTGATGCTCACCCAAATCCTCTCCATATCTACTTGATCTTCCTTTTTGCCGACTAGCACTGGAACATGCCCTTTGTTACTTTGTTTCATGTCTCCTATCTCATTCAGTAATAATTCTTCTGTATATCTTTGCATTTTGATTTATATAAAGCTTATGCAAATATGTCTACATATTTATACTTGGTATCCACTTGTTGGATGAGATTAAATTAAAAACTAATATATTCTTTTGTGGCGTAAAGTTGGAATGATTCATTAGCATGATTGAGCTTGAGTGGTATATTTTTAATAAGCATATAATGCCCATAGGTGATGAAGGAAAAGAGTGTGCTTTTCTATTACCATTATTTAAGTATAGTTTATTGTCTTGACTTTACGAATGTCAACCTAAATTTAGTGACATCCCAATAAAAAAACTTTAGTGACGTATATTACTTTATTGGACTTTCCCTCTCTTTTATTTAACGTGTATTAGACTTTCTGTTACTACGTGTGCATACATCAGAATATGCAAGTATAGTTTCATACATGGATAAAATAAAAATATAGATAAAGGAAAAGTAAGCTAGGGATTAGTTTAGTGGCAAGGGGTTTAAGTGGTATCTATTAACATAACAAGTCAATTAAAGAGAAACCTCCTATAAAAATTTAACATCAATTTTATTATTTTTAAATAGAAACTTGTTTTATTGTTGTTCACAAGGTGCAAATTGCAAGTTGTCCTAGTTGTATTATTCTTCCTACTTGATTAATTAGCCTTTTGTCGTGTCACATTTTATTATTGATGCACCAAAAACACCGGTCCATTTATTATAAATTATTTTCTTTTGCCCACTCTCTTTCCATGTCTAAAGTCTAAACATTTTTTTTCCAATAACTTAGTGTCTAGATCACACACTTTTTAAAATGCGGAAAAGTAGAGAATCTGAAGTTCGAATCTCGGCCCCAACAAATATTGTTCCTGGTAGCCACGTATCAACTGAACTACTCTAAACATTTAATCCATAAATTGAGGTTTTTACTTTCTTTTAAAAGATATAGGATTTACCTTTGGATATGTGACGACAACCTGTCATATTACATTTTTAACGTCTGTCCAGAGTTATTTTACAGTCATTTTAGTAAGTGTTTATATGTTTTAATTGAGTTTTATAATAAAACAAAGGAAGGGTCATGGAAGGAATAAAAGTGCACGCAAATCCTTGGGACCATGACAAATCACACATATTAGACAACTTTGTGGTCATACGATACTTTTAGCAGGATTTATCAAGTAACCTTTTGGATATAGACACTACAAATATTTGCAAATGTTTTAGTGAGGAGAAATGAGATAAGGAGTGAAGAATGCAAAAGAATTACCTACTGGTTCACGTGCAATGCACACTAGCAGTTGTGCATCAAGCAACTAGGAAGAAAACATAAGTGTCTCGCCACTGTGTCATATGTGATGCGTGCAAGGCCATGCGAAAGGGAAACACGAGTTAATAAATAATTACACTCTTTCTCTTTGAAAAGGAGACTTTTTACGACTTGGAAGCTGGAGAACACGATTCTTGAAGGCTACGCGAAACCAAAAAATCCTAGAGGTGTGGAATCATCATACGATGATCCTATACTTATGTATTGCTTTTCATATAGTCCATGTTTTGTTATCATGAGTAGCTAGTTTTCAGGGTTAGGTCATGTATAAAACCTTCTATATAGTTACTTCAACTATGTGATCAATTGAGTACCTTTGAATACAATTGAATTGATTAGTTTTATTAAGTTAATATTTGCTCTTAACGCTTTTTATGCGTTTATGAATTTTCATGAATCGATTTAGGTTTTGAATGAATATGAACCCTAGCTTTTGAAACTCGACTTAATATTATTATTCATTCTCCATTAGCTTTTTAATGATTCCAAACTCACCAAAGACTTTAGGGGGTTGTGATCAGTGAAGAGGGTTATAGTCTAAGACATTGGTCATAGCTATTTTGTTAGAATATTGTGAAATTATGTAAGCAATTATAGGCTTTGGATACACTTATCAAGTAGCAAAAGATGGCTCAATCGAACATGATCTAATTGCTCTTTTTATCAGTTTTTATCTCGTTAATTATTAACCAAATATTGCCAAGCGTAACTCTCTAATTTATACCTCATAAATATTATTACGCAATGACAATTTAGTACACTTGATAAATTGACAATCAAGTTTTTAATGCCGTTGTCGGTGATTATTTATTAATTTTAACAAGGCAACTACGATTTCAGTTTGGGCAAGTTCTATGAGATTTGTCAACACTACTTCCCATAAAGAATCACGGAAGATCAAAAGAGGTCGGGGCTCTTTCAAATATGTCTATAATAGGATGGGCGAAAGATTGGTTGTTGGCTCTCCCAAGTGGCAATATCCAAACTTGGGAAGATTGAGAAGAGAAGTTTCTAGAGCGGTTCTTTCCGGTAACCAAGTTAATGGAGAAACAGACTGAAATCAACAACTTTGAGCAAGGTGATGTTGAATCTCTTTAAGATGCATCATAACGATTTAAGTTGTTGCTGAAAAGGTGTTTGAGACATGGTATTGATCGATGAGCTGAATCATATATGCATATCTTCACTTTTGGGATGAGAGCTTGACTAGGGTGATATTTGATACCTCAGCTGGAGGCACAATGAAAACAAAGTCAAGTAGAAATCAAGGATCTGGTGGAGAACATGACACAAAATGAATATCATATGAATATCATACTCTTATTAATAGGGCGAAGAACATGACACAAAATGCTTTGATGGCCAATAATACACCGATGGATGCCTGGCTCGAAGCCCTCACTAAACAATTGGCGGGATCTTCTTCTGATCCTTAAACACATACTTTTTTTTTTTTTTGGTTTAAATTTAAATAGATTTCACTAAATTATATAGGCTTTAGGGAAATGTTAACAAGTGCCCTTAGGCCACTTGATAAGAGGTTTAAAATGAAAATTTTATCTTAAAATTTGCGTATTCAACACATTAAAATATCAAAAAGTAGCATTTTTTACATAAAAGTTATCAATTGTTTCTATTATTTTTTTGACAAGACCCATTCTTTATAGATATTGTTACCTTAGTAAAACAAGTGCAAACTTAATTTAAACATAAAGAAGGAAGGACTGTAGAACGTGTAATTTTTCAAGAATACAAATATAACGGTGAATATAGTTTGTTGATATTTTTTGGTGGTGACCGAGATTTAAACTTGGACCTTGTATATATTATACATTGTTCTTATCAACTGAGTTAAATTCACGATGATAGTTTGTTAATATTTTAATATTACGATGCACTATCAAAAGCTTCAAATTTAATATGTTGATTTATCTTGCGTAAAAGAAATGCAATTTATCTTAGCTAGCTATTTGCCATGAGTCGTAAATATTAGTTACTTATTGATATTATAATATAATAATGGCAACTTTAAAGTTATCTACTATTATTAATAGCTATTTTGGGTGAACCTTTTTCTTAACAGATTTATCCTTCAAAACTTCTCTTCTTCACTTATGTGGTGACCAACATGTCTAATTTCATCTATATGCGAATCACTTGAATTTCTAACATGTAATCCTCTCAAGAGCTTTTTTGCGATGATATATGTGCATACAATAAAAAAAAAGTCTAAATGTATGTTAGATCTCCCATTTTATCATACATGTTTTCTACGTAATTAAAGATATGTTCGTTCTATGCCTATAGTCCCAAAAGAAATAGAGGCCCAAAGCTGGTGGAAATTTATTGAGAGACAAAAGTAATAATTAGTTACCTTAATGTAAAAGACACTAAAAATATAGACTACTTGTATATGTTACTTTGAGTTTTAATACTCAACCAAGACGATCTCTCTTGTAAAAAATGAAATTGTATTAGGGAGGTTGGTCTAGTAAAAGAAACTAGATTCCAACAATATGACAAACTAATATTCAAATCCGATTGGTTGGAAGAGACGGTTTCAAAGTGTTTCGAATAAAATAATCAATATATAGAACATAAGAAAAACCAAAGAATAAAAATGAAAAAATTAAGAGATGTTAGCAAGAATGTCTTTGAAATCGTCAACGTCACATATGATTCTAAGCACACCTTGTTGGTATCCATATTCTTTAGCTGATTGTTCTAAGAATTCAACAATTTTGGGATGGTGAATCACTTTGATGCTCACCCAAATCCTCTCCATATCTTCTTGATCTTCCTTTTTGCCTACTAGCACCGGAACATGCCCTTTGTTATTTTGTTTCATATCTTCTCTCTAATTCAATGTTGATTCTTCTCTTTGGCTTTTGCTTTATATAAAGCATATGCAGATATGTCTACTTGGTTATATACTTGATATTCACTTGTTAGATGAAATTAAATTAAATTAAACTAATCTATTCTTTTGTGGCGTGAAGTTGGAATCATTCATTAGCATGCTTGAGTGGTTTTGTTTTCAGTAAGCACAATGCACATATGCGATGAAGGAAAGGAGTGTGTTTTTCTATTACCATTATTTAATTATAGTTTATTGTCTTGACTTTATGAATGTCAACCTTAATTAGTGACATCCCCAAAAAATATAACTTTAGTGACATATTGCTCTATTGGAATTTCTCTCTTTTTCATTTAACGTGCATTAGACTTTGTATGCATTAATCAGAATATGGAAGTATATTTTCATACATGGATAAAAGAGAGTCAATCTCGTATGGACTTAAAAGAAATATAAATCTCCAATAAATATACTTTTCTTTGCCTATAAGCCAGCTGGTACCCTACTTTGAGGGTGTTTAACATAATTCTCATGTGCAAATGGATTTCACTTAGTACTTTTTTATTTAACAAAAATAAAATGCAAACATCTATAAAACCTTTTCATAATTGAGCTTAATTAAGTGATCAATAAACTCCATCAAACAACAAATTATTAAGGAGAACCGAAGTTTAATTTTTGAATAGAACAATTTTTGATCAGACTATAATTACCTCACAACTTAAAAAAAAAAAACTTGCACATTGTTTTTTTTCTTCTTATGTTTTCTTTTTATTTGCTTTTAATAATATATATAATGTATAATAATGAACGAAAATGGTATCTTTATAGTTTGGTCGATTTTGTACTCATCATCAATTAATGATGATGTGCTGTCATATTAATTAATAAATATGATAAATAAGGTGGTTTTCTTTTTGTTAGGGAACACAACTCATGTGTTTTTATCCACATTAAATGATGTGACAACATAATAATTAAATTATGGGTCTTGCTAACACTTGTTAACTACTCAAAAGTAGAAATGATTTATAAATTTTATGTAAAGAATGTTACTTTCAAACTTTCAATATGTTAATTGCATCATTTTTAAGACAAAATTTTCTTTTTAGACTTCTTAATAAGTATCCAAAGAACACTTGTTAACGTTTCACTTAAATTATTTATCAAATTGAGTTATGTGTCTAACTTTCTTTGGAAGTGCGTACTATATTAGATTAAAATTAAAAGATATTTACTTTTCCCACCCGTGGGTTTTCTCGTGCGCCTTTTTTTTTTCTTCCAAAAATGCTCTTGAGTTTTCGGATTTTATAATCTGGAATGGTGTTTTTCTTTGTTATATGGTAAAAAATGGAGTTACGGATTTTTCTGGATTTTGTAATCCGGATACTTCAAAAAATAGGGTGCGTTACATGATGTTTTCAGATTACATAATCCGGAAACCCCCTAAACACCATTTTTCAAGGTAAAACAGTTTGGATTATATAATCCGAACTGTATCAGCACAAATTCTAAACATGTTTGTAACATGGATAGTCATTTCAGGAACAATATTAATCTTTCTAACTCTCATCCTTCTGTTTTTGGGTCATTGTTACCTGTTCTTAGTCAAAAATTGGGTTTTCGGGCTGCTTGATCGGATTGATCCGAAATTTCCCCAGAAAAAATTCAAGAACCGTGACTCCCTTAGAAGGGACTTCTTGCGGGACTCCGCCCCTCAAAATCTAAAATTCCATCGTTTAGACTCATTTTTCATTTTTTATATTCTCAGAAAAATCCGAAAAAATTTGCATTAGTTTTATTTGATTTTTAGAACTTTTTGGTGCTATTTTTATGATTTTATTTAACAGATTTTTATCATTTTTTACTTAGTTTTTTTTGTTGTTTTTTAAAACAAAACTCAAAACTGCTGAAATGTGAGAGAGTCTGATGGCTGATTATACATAAGAATTGTCCGGATTCTAAAATCCAAAATAATAAACATGAATCCGGATTTCCGGAATGCACAAGAGCATTTTTGAAAATTTTCCAGGTGAAGGCCATAGGGGGAAAAATAAAACTCAAATTAAAATGACATTTGGTATTCTAGACCTCAATGGTCAAACTAAACCACAATGTAACAAGTTTTCTTAAATTCATAATATAAAAGGGAAGTTTGTCAGTTGTCACTATCTCAAATTCCTGAATTTGAAAGCCATATTCACAAACACAGAAATATATGAGACAAATAAAATCTGTTTCCTTACAACATTCTAAGACTGCTATTTAAGGAAGTGAAAAAAAGCATTCTTTTTTTTCCACTTCCAAATACTGAATTTAACCAATAAGTTTTCTATACAAATAAAATGCCAATGAACTGCTTCCAAAGACTCCTTACCATTTTTTTCCTAACTCTTTCTCCTCTCAATTATATTTGCTTTAAGATTCTAACTTCTTACCAAAATGATTAAGATACATTTTATGTAGCTGTTTTTGTGCCATTGTCATATCCTTAGCACTCAATTTGTCTAGCTAATTTTCTGCCATTTCCCTATCCATAGGCTCCATTTCCTCAAGCTGCTCTATTCCCATTTTCTCATCCATATACTTCAAGCAAAGAGAGTGGATCAACTTGTGATGTTCATCAAGATTGGTGTAGGAGACACCAAAATCCTTCACCTAACTCAATAACTTGAGAGCCTTATCTGAATTATTTAGCCTGTAATGTAATATCCAACAATGAGAGAATAGTACAGAAGATCAATGATTAATGTTGAATCCTTCTTTTGGGCCTCTTCCAAGATCTTCCCAGCCTCTTTCATGCCATATGGAGGTGAAAAATAAATCCAAAAAGCTTCACTAGTAGTGTATAAACCTATACTTTCCATTAGAATCACCATCTCCAAAGCTTGTCCGATTTCACCAGCTTTAACATTCTCATGTTGTTGATGTTTACTCCGAGTTCCAAGTGCGTGAAACCAAGATGTCTAGTAATTATGTACCTACAGTCATGGAGACGAGTATCACTAAGAAGGCTCATCACTTTCTGGAAATATTTGGATGTGGTGAGGTCCTCTTCTTAGTCTAGACTAGGAGGAAGGTGATTGTAGTCTTGAGAAGAAGAGTCACCACCATCCATCATCAGCATCATCATTTTTTGACAATAGAAGCGGCTTAGTAGATCATATCAGCACTACACCTTGCACTCAAAAGAGCTTGTAGCGTAAAGTAATTAATATGTATCCTGATTCGGCACACGTTGAAAAGCCTCAAATTTATGAAAAACATTGAGTGCAGCCTTCCCTTCTCGCCTCATAATTGAGAAGAATTCTATTTGTTTATTGAGAAACCGAGCGTTAAGAAGGCTGGTCTGATAATGGCCAATGTTCTTAAGCAAATCCCACAAAAAAAAACTATATCATTCTTGCTTAGTTTAGCATGTACCAAGCACATCTTATAAAGTGAATAAGATTATATGAGGTCGAACATTTGGGGTTTGAACTAATTGAGTTTGACAAGAGGTTTCAATAACATTGAGTGGAAAATGTTGTTGATGTTGAAGTAGAGTGGTTAAGTCAAGAGCATTAAGATATGACCATGAGGAGGAGCATTACTAAGAATACTCATCACTTTCTCGAAATCTTCGGAAGCTGTGACATTGTCATCACAATATGAAAAAGAGGGATTGCAGGAAGTGAACGATGATTGACGTAAAAAGTTAGGGATATACAAAAAGTGCTTAGGTATAGGGTTAGGAATTCTTCTTGGTGAGAATGAGGAGGAAGAAGAAGTGATGTAATGGCTGCCATGTCTTGCAGAACAGAACGGTGTTTATACACGCCTAGGTTTTTGTTTGGTTACCCTGTCGTGCTTTGTAAGGGTTCCACTTATGGTATGTGTTTGGTTACATTGTTTGCAAATAAAAAATTTAGGCTTCTTAACTTTTCAGGAACCATAATTTGTGAGGATGAGATTTTAAACGAATAATAAATCACATTAGGATTACTCGTTTTGGTATTTTTTTAGTTAACGGTAACGATAATGTAGTATGTATTATAATGCATGCATATGATATATGATGAAATCATCGTTAAAATTGCAGTCAATCTCTGCTAGCTCCATGATGCATATTGCATAGACATAAACATCCCAGCTAAACAATAAAGAGTATCCAGTCATACATATTTCAAGAATGATGTCTCCTTTTCTACCTAATAATAAATAAGCTATGGTTATTATATCACAGCAGGTTTAAAAATAACAGGAAAATCAACATAACAACGCTGCAATGACCGCAATCGGCCACAAGATCCTTAGCATGCTGAAAAATTAACACTCCGATTCCATAGTATAAATCAGACTAAAAACCAACAATCAAATAAGAACTAGATGCATTAATTCTACTCAATTAACAACATTATAGTAAGGGAAGATTCTCAGTGTCACAAATTCGCCAAAAACTCTAGCCAAACTAAAAAATTCCAGAATTTGAAATTCATACAAGGACACGACAAGATAAGAAACAGGTAAAATCTGTTACATTTATCTATGTCTCCTATTTTCCCTAATAAATAACCTATAGGTTTAAATTGTGGCTGCTTCACATCGACTGATGCAGCTGCAATATTGTCGGCAACTGCATCACATAACAACTGCTGTAGGTTTCAAAGTTACAGAAAAAGCTACATAATAACATATGCAATCAATGAATACATTGAACCGCGAAAGGCCTCACTATCCTTAGTGTTTCAAAGGAATACATTAACACTATAGCTTAAAATAAAAATCAACAATTTAATAAGAGCTAAAAACATAGTTATTCAATTAACAATATAGTATATTAAAATTTAATAAGAATTGAATTGATCATAATAATTCAATAGATTTATAACATAATTGTAATTTGTACAACAAACTAAAACTATAGCCATCATATTCATCTAATTGGCAATACAGTTTCTTGCATCAGAAAGCTTAATAATTTGATTGGAATGGCTTGTATTTCTTCAGATCAAGCAAGACTCCAGCAATTGATCCAACAGCAGCGGCAAGTGAGACAACAAGGCAAGCAAAACTGAATATTTGTAGGCAGATCCATTTGTTACTCCATTTTGGAATTTTCTTCTGTGCGATATACATCTCCACAGGAAAATAAACTGTCAGAGGCCAAAATCCCAATGCACCTATCACTCCAACGATGTCATTGAAGAACGGAAGCAACATTGATATAACAGTGGTTAAAGTAACAAACACCGTTCTCCAAACCAATCTGAATAAGTTCAATTTGTAGGGTGGATGACAAGGAATTTCAATTTTGAATTCTTTTTCAATGTTGGGCCATCTTTGAGTTGCACTTTTCTCCACAAAGGCAAAGATTGGTTGAGAAAATACTTGATATGCTCCCACGAGGTGAACTACTATAGCTGCATTTGCTATGTCAATTAGCCAATATGGATCGTAGAATCCAAAACCAGTTAGAAGATTTCCAGGTGCATCATCTCCAAATGCAGCATATCCCATGCAGCCACAAAGCATGTAAAATATTGTGGTCACCGCAATACTTATCTTGGTTGCTTTCTTCATTGATTTTGCCTCAGATGGTGGAGATTTCAATGTGTCCTGCGATATTAAGAATATTAGATGGATATAAATTCACTATATAAGGTCTAAATAAATGTTGGTTCAAGGTTCAACTATAGTTGAACCGTCTTGACAGTCGAATGAAGATTTGATAATTCATATTGTAGCTTCGGAAACTCAATTCAAGTATGTTTGTAAATATAAACTCGAATATGAATTGTTTGATCTTCATCCAACAACTAACATCTAATACAAATTCCATTTCCGGAAGGTATACCTGAATTTCAATGAGAACCACGGCATAGGAATAGGCAAAGGCTATGTTACCAAGAGCTTGAGAAGTCCTCCATATCTTTTGAGTCTCTGAAACAGCTCCAATGTTGATTCCTTTGAGGCTACCCAAGATAGTACCATTTTCTGTTCATGAATAACCCATACTATTATCAGTTTATGTAACTAGAAGAAAATTATGACACAAAATTTTAAGTATAGCTAGGGTCTCAAAATATAACCTGCAACTTTGGCAATTCCAAGTGTTAGACCAATTATGGAATATGTGAAAGACATGACTGCAGCAACTGATGAGAGCCACCATATTTGATCAAAATTTGGAATTTGTGAAAGGAAAATTTGTATCACGCCAAACATGATCATGTATAGGTTGCTTGACATGTGACATGGGCTTTTCTCTCCATGTTGATGGAAACAATTTGATCTTTTGATAGCCCTGTTAACCAAAAAACCAATGAAATAGAAATTAAACCATAAACCAATTTCCTATTCATACCACACACTATAAAAGCCACGTTTTTTAAGGGGTGAAATTCATGCTTTTAGGTTTATTTTAAGTGACATATATTAACTACTATCACTAAAACCTTCCACGATTATCTATTCATGACATTCAAAGTTGTTATGTTGTTGAACTCTTTTAAAAACATGCTCTTTATCTTATTACCGGCGTTTAGACCCGTCTGTCAAGGTTGGCCCTAGATATAGGTCAGGCGTGCGACTAGGGGGAGATCTGGACTGACAATATTAGTAGAGCAATTTTTTTTGTCAATTAGTTAAATAATACTAAATTTAATAAGAAGTTATATTAAAATTATTTGTAGCAACCAAAATTACAAAGAAAATAATCTATTATTCGTTTGTTGAAAATGAACAAAAATTATTTCATTACTAATTATTCTAAGAACATCTCTTTCAATATAGGTTACAAGAGATGAATCAAATGTTGTAGCATGATACTCGTGTATACGGACGGGTGAGCGCGTTGCGCTCTTTTTTTTTGGAACAAAGTCACAATTGCGTAGAAATTATAAATAAATAAAAAATAGATCTATGTATTGTTATATGAATAAAAATACACAGTTGCAGATTGAACGAACATACATAAATAATATATTATGTTTCACCATATTCCTAAACATAAATCCGACGTCGCTATCGTCCCGGATAAGTCACGGTAAATAGCTCGCCATTTTTTATGGACAATAGATTTTGATTAAAATTAGTTAGATTTTGATAAAGATTATATGTATAGTTATTTGTGAGTTCAAATTGCAGCATCATACTTATCTTTTCAATTAGACAAACTATAATATATACTCTTATCCTTTTCAATGAACAATATAACATTTTTATAAGCCGACCCTAACTTTTTTGTAAGAGAAACTCTACTTTCTCTCTAAGTTTTCTTTCTCTTTCACCTATCGAAGAGGGGTGATTTTAGGTCATTTTTTAACCTAGAATCACTCATCTGCGTCTTTTTTTCCCTTTCTTTCAATCTAAATAAGTTATTTCCACATATATAAGTTTTTTCTTTTTTGTTTTTAAGTGATTTAGTGGTCTGAGTGTGGTGTTGTGTTGTCCGTCGTCTTGTATGGCGTTTTTTGATTTTACTTCTTGTTGCGGTGTTCGTTTGGTTCCTATGAAATATCAGCTTCAGTCAATCACATATTCAATCAATGATTTAGGCATCAACGTTGCAGATCTTGAAGCATCGGTATTCTGGTGATTTAGATTTTATCATATTATTTGTAGGTATGTTGTCGTTGTATGCTATTAACTTGAGTGTTATGAGTTTGTTCGTGAATTCACCCTTTAAGTTTTTTGTGATGTTGATCATGTTATTGTATATGATGTATTTTATCAATTTGAATAAATGAATATAATTTTACTTTTGTCAAAAAAAATATAACATTCCTTATAACATTTGTTTAAAGATATAATTAGAATAATAAAATATATAGTCCAAGATCTCTTATTCACTTTGTATATTGTTATAGATATTATTGTTGGTATTATAGTGAGATGGTTTCTATTTTAATGTGATTTAACTATTTTTTAATTAATAATTGATGTAATTGATGTAATATTAGGACCAAATAGTGGATAAAATTCTTTAAATGAAGGGCAAAATTGAAAATGGTAAAAGAAAGCCTGAATTCATAAGTTTTTTATACATATAGTGTAGATGTAGCATGTTTTAATAGTCAGAATATTCTCTAAAATTAAGATGCAATGACCATTTTGACCATTATATATATATATATATATATCTTTTTTAGTAAACGAATAATAGTATATCTTTAGTCAAATAATCCTCTCTGAAAATATTGAGCATTTTTTATAACGACTACCGTTTCTTCTTTTTGTTAGTTAATGCCAATATTATATATAGTTAAACTGTCGTTAAATAATAGCACAACATTCCATTGTCGTCCAGCGGTTAGGATATCTGGCTTTCACCCAGGAGACCCGGGTTCGATTCCCGGCAATGGAATCTTTTGTTTTTTCTTTCCCCATTGTTTTTTAACTGATAATCAATACATAGTCGATTTTATATTTTCAAGATAAATTAACCAAAATCCATTGAACTAATTAGCAGTTTGTAACCAAAAATTAGCAGTTTAATTACAAAACATAGATGTTATCCTGCTTTTCTTCATTCAACACTACATTAAATATTGTTCAATGTTTTGCAGAGCAATTTTTTTGATCAATAAGCAGGGCAATTATTGAGTACAAGTTTTGAAAATATATAAAATATTTCGACAAAATAAAACTAACATAACATTATGTTTTTGTTATGTGAGATATTTTTTATGCACCATATTCATTCTTAACATCTAATAACTATAAGAATAAAATTAAGAAAAGTGTAATCAAATTTAAGTCGTAATAGTGACTGGCAAAAAAACAAAGAACCAGTTCTTCATATGTATACTTTTAGAAAGATAATGCTTATTGAGCTTAAAGTATGTTTTCTACCTAAATACTACTAGTAGTAAAATTTAAAGCACTTATTATTGTCCGTTTACACGTGATGATTTACATATAGTTGGCTCAGTATAAAACAACAACAACCTAGTTCCAAGGTCTCTAAACTCCCACCATCCACTAGGTCAAAGAAAGGATGAAAAGACCAATGGAGAGCATTACAGTAAACAAATGACTTCCTGGAAAAGTAGGAGCAGCACAAAAGATCACAACAAGAATCATGCAGTTCTTCTAGTTTCCAAAGTCTTCTCATACTCTTCAATGGATTTGAAAAGCTCTGAGAAGTTTCCTTTTCCAAATCCCCCACATCCTCCCTTTTGATACTCCTTACCTTCTTCGTCCTTGAGCATGCATCCAACTCTCTGAATTATCTCTATAAATATGGTTGGCCTGCAAATTTTACAAAAGAGAACCCAATCAACACCAACAATATTTAACTAATCGTTACTCCCCGTTATACAAGGCAAGAGGCTTAAACACACTGACACAACACACTTTCAAATCGATAGTCTGAGAAATAAACAGGGTGAGAAGGACTAAGAAGACAAAACACTCTCAATATATAAAATAAGGATTTGGATTGCCTGCGGTAAAAATATAGCGTAGTTTTACGAAGTAATCAGTTTCATCCATGTGATTTGAGATCGAATGGCTTAGATTACACATTTGCTAAATCAATTTTAAATGAACTCAATCATTAATTTAGATTGAAGGTCAAGATCAGTAATTACGTCACGAACTTGTTCCATAAACTTACTGTCAAGGAGCATTTTTACGAATCAAATACACGAAAGAATCAAACCAAAATAAATGATAAATCAAGTGATTCAATTCCTTTATGTTGGATTGATTACTAAACTACTCCTACCTATTCTGACATTCTTCGAAAATTATTTAGGGAGAATCTTTCATGTTACTTTTATTAAAGGGAACAAAATGCTAATCAAATTGTAAACAATATTTACCAATACTCCCCTTGAACATTACCGATCATTGCTATATGATGAACCAGTTTTAAGTCGACCAGAGCCACAAACCAAGCAGGTTTAGTCCAATCCTGTTCAGGTCCATTTGTGGCTAGGTAGGGTAGGGGTCAGTTTATGAGGTTAGTTAGTAACACTTCATTATTGGAGGAGAAAAGCTAAGATTCTGATCATGCACAAGAATGGTTCTAGTAATGCTAAGAGTCTGATTATGCACAAGAATTGTTCTAGTAGTGTCTTTGATCCCTAAGTGATATAATCGTTGATCAGTCAATGGATAGTCCAAATTAGTCAATCGTCCTTTCCCCTGAACATAATACAGAGAGTTAAAACTAAAATAGGAATTTGATCAAGATAGTCCACAAACGTGGTAAATCAGTCAACAAAAATCATGTGTAACATTATTTTGGTCTATGATTTCCATCAGTAGGCAATAGAGATTATTCTCTTCAAAGAATTTGACAGCACTGAAGTGGTTTTCTGCTCTTAACTAGGCACTTTACATGCACAAGAATCAGATTTGGAAACCCTAACTACCTGTTTAAGCGATAAGAATCCTCATTGCGTAAATCACGTGTAATATAAGAGAAAAAGGAAGGATGAGGGTTTTTGCATGCGTTAAATCAACTATTGACATTTTGCCAATGCAGCTGTTGCAAAGTTGTTGGATTCTGGTACATTATTGTACTCAACGGCTTAGTTGCAGCGCTGCAAAGGATCCTGGCCCCCCAAAACAAACAAATAAACTACTATAATGGTCTAAGTTGCTATAATCGTAATCCGGAGTTCAGGGCTAGAGGTAAGTAAAACGCAGTCAATGATTGTTCTAGGCATAATCAAACTCAAATGCTCATATTGGTTCGATTCAATCTTAACCGAAGCTTATTAATCACTAACCACTTACTTGACTATAGTCTAAGTTGCAATGCTAAAAAGTAATAATGAAATCAAGGCAATAAGAAATAAATAAAACTATAACAAAATGACATGTAATGATATGATATGATTCAAAAAGAGCATTACATACCTATCACCAATAGGCTTAGTGAAAATCTGAAGCAGAGTACCCTGATCATCTCTATCAACCAAAATCCCAAGCTCTTCACACTCCTTAATCTGTTCATCACTCAAAACATCGCCAACACGATTCTTCAAATTCCGATAATAAGTAACCGGAGGAGAAGGCATAAACTCAAAACCACCAACACCACTTCTCTTCCTCATTTCTCTCAAAGTCCTAAATATATCCTCAGACATCAATGCCAAATGCTGTAACCCAGCACCTTCATTATGTTCCAAATACGTTTCTATTTGACTCTTCCTCTTTGTTCCGTAAACGGGTTCATTCATCGGAAGCAACACTGTTTCTTCATTGTTGGCTAACACCACCGAGTTTAATCCACTCTCACTCGTTCCAACGTCTTCCGCTGTAAACTCAGCAAATTCATGAAAACCGGTGAATTCTTTCACGTATTTCAAAGCTGATGAAAGCTCCGGTACGTTTCCAACGGCATGGTCTAGTCTTCGGATTCCGAAATCTAACGATGAATTAGATGATTCATCTGATACACGTTCGAAACCAGGGAGGAAGAACAGGTTCGGATTCTGGTTCGGGTTATTGTAACTGACGTAACGTAGAACAACGTCGCCGTAGAGACGAACTTCCGCGAGTTTGACGTTATTTTCGAGGATAATGGGAGGAGATGACGGAACAGCGCCGTTGTTTACGCTGGTGGTGAAAGCGAGTTCGGCGTCATCGACTTCAACAGCAACAGCACGGACGGCGAGGCCGTGGGAAGCAGAGAAAGAGAAGCAAGTGGAAGCGGAGAAAGTGGGAATTACGGCGGTTGAGGAAGGTGAGGAGAGAGAAATGGAAGGGGAATATGCGGCGGAGAAGAGGAAGTTAAGGTCGCCGGAGCGGAGGAGATAGGAGGCGTGAGTTAGGTTTCCGGTGGAGAGGTCTGATTTAGCAACAATTGGCATACCGAGTCCATGAGAGAAACGGCGTGCGGTGTTTGTTGCGTCGGTGCACCAGAACTCGACGTGGTGGAAGCGTTTTACTTTGAACCGGTCTGATTTCGGGTTGGCTCGGACGAAGTTTTTGAACCCAACTAATTTGAACCCGGTTTGGGTCTGAGTTTCTGTTTCGATAGCCATGGAGATTGTTTTAGTGTTGTTGTTCGAATTTGTAAGAGTGTTGTACTTGTTGGTGTTTTTATGTTGATGGAGTGTGAAACGTGGAGGAATGTGATTGGATGAGAGTAATGGAGTGGCGGCGTGGTTGGAGTTTTGTGTGTTGCGTGGGAGAAATGGTGTGTTAGAGTGTATGGATGAGGATGAAGGAAGAAATGGTGAAGATGATAATTTCATAGGAAATGATAACAAATAAAATATTGAAAGTGGAGAAGAAAAACACGACTTTCTATACTACTATTGTTTTAGTTTTTAGTTTTTTTTGTCGGAATGTTTTTAGAAATATTTAAATGGACAAACACCCTCCAAACTCAACTTTCATTCGTTAAAGCAAGTTAAGCAACCTAAGTTAGTTAACTCCAAATAAAAATGACAATCACAATTCAAGAACAAATATTATTTTCTTCGGTCTTATTTATAAAATAAATAAATAATTAATTATTACGATCAAATAGTTTGTTTTTCTTTTAGGAATTATCATCATTCGTTTTGAGGAAATCAAATAATCTATTATAATTACATTTTAGTAGTTGTTTGATCGACATTAAATAGTTTATATTAAAATATGAATTGTATAAGCTCGATCAAACGATTGTGATGTATCAAACGTATGAACACACAAATATAAACATCATATTTTTCTTATTCATTAAAGTCTATGTCAAACATTAAAAGATGTTTATCTAACACAAGATAAGCATGTTTATCTAACACCACATCAAACATCCTCACACATAATAAACCCACTTCTACCCAACAATATAACTAAAATCTAGTATCTCTATCACCATATTCTTTAAACACATTGTTAGAAACCAATCAAAATTTACATTACCCAAAACCAACATAGCACCTCGTATCTCTCTACAAAATATTTCTTCAAAAAAAATCTCTTTACAAAATATATTCTCTATTAATGCCCCCAATCACATCATCTTAACTCTGTTCATACTTATGAGCTACCACAATTACCTCTTATTAGTTTTTAGTAAGGTACATCAAACATCAAATGTGTACATCTGTCTCAATCAAGATTGTATGCGGTGAAGTAAAAATCTACACTCAATTCTTGTTGATATGAATGAACCAGTTTATTAGTTATGCTAGGTAATTTAGGCTATATGCTTAATTCGTGCTTAGTGTAATTTTGACTGTTGTATACATTTCACTTTGGCATCATGTTTATTTTCAAAATATCCGACTAAAATATATTTTTCACATTTTAAAATTACGAAAACATAACTTAGCACATACTCCCTCATTTTCGTTTTATTTGTCGTTTTGTTTAGAAAACCTATTGTTTTTATTTATTTGTTGTTTTCAAAGTTAAATGCACTAATATTATTATTATATTATCAATAATACAGTTTAGTATTTATTGAATACAAAAAATAAAGAAAATGAGATACACCATAAATAGTCAAGAGTTTTATAGAAAAGAAAAAAAAAGAGAAATAATTCTATCACAAATAGTAAAATTCATTGATCTTTTTTTTGGTACAAAAGTTTGTTGATCTTCTTGTATGTATAAATAAATCTAAAATGACAATCAAAACGAGGTAAATAACAATTATAAGCAATAAATCTCATTTAACTGCTTCTGTACAACTTCAGATAGATATGATCCCATGGCATGGACCATACAGTGATGAAGTTTAGTTTGCAAGCTGTGCACCCACCAATACCATCAACTAATGCCTTTTTGAAATTTATGATTCTTGATGATAGATGTAAGGTTATTTTCATATGTCCATCTCATGAAGCAACTTTGGTGACATCTTTACTAGATCTGTTGTATTTCATGTGGCTTTTAACAAGCTGCCCAGCTGCAATTGCAGACATGAGTGAAAGCTCTCCTGCAAGGACTGAACCAGCTACTATAGTTGCCAATTGCCTAGAGTTTGCTCCTGGAGTCTCTTTACTGGCTCCCTTAACACCAAGTAAATTAAGACAAGCTGATTGAGATGCAAGTTGTGTGCCCCCTCCAACTGTGCCCACCTGCATTATTAAAAGATTATGTAAATAAATCATACACAAAATCAAATTTTTTTTTTTACTATAGTAGTAATTACTAAAAAATTATGACTATAACATAGTATTCTTGAGAATTAGAGATAATTAATGTAACAACCAAAACCAAATAATTAAGATTAAAACAAGTAATTATACATACCTCAATGGAAGGCATAGTGACTGAGATATGTAGGTCCTTGCCATCATTAACAGCTTCCATCATGGTCATACAATGAGAACTCTCAACATTTTGAGCAGGATCTTGACCTGTTGCCAAGTAAACTGCTGAAACAATATTACTAGCATGTGCATTGAAGCCACCAAGAGCACCAGCCATGGCTGAACCAGTAAGATTTTTAAGCATGTTAAGCTCAACCAAAGATTTCACACTAGTCTTCAACACTTTCTTCACCACCTCTTCCTTAATTACAGCCTCACACACCACTGATTTCCCTCTCCCTTCAATCCAATTCACCGCGGCAGCTTTCTTGTCCGAACAAAAATTTCCGGATATACCAATAACATCCATATCAGGAAAATCGGTTTGAAGAAAATCAAGTACGTTTTGTACGCCTTTTGATACCATGTTCATCCCCATTGCATCACCAGTTGAACAAGTGAATCTAGTGTACAAATTCTTTCCTGCTATAGTAGCTTTAATACTTTGTAATCTTGCAAATCTACTTGACCTAAATATATATCAATTAATTATCCAAATGAGTTATTTCAACAAAAATTAAAATGAAATAGAAGAAAGTAAAACAATTGAAAATCACTTACTTGTTGAAAGTATGAGAGATGGAATCAAAATTTTGAGGATCTTCCAAAAAGAATTTCAACTGAGAAGCTCTTTTAGCGGAGTTGAATCTTACAACGGGAGCTCTAGTCATTCCATCACGAAGGACAACTGCAGAAGCACCACCGGAAACATAAATAGCTTTACAACCTCTATTGGTACTTGCAACTAAACAACCTTCGGTGGTTGCCATCGGGACCGTGTACTCTTTTCCATCAAGCAACAAAGGACCGGCAACACCCACCGGAATCTGAACAAACCCTATTGGCATTTCGCAACACTGTCCTAATATAGAATCATAATCAAAACCTTCCATTGGTAAACCTTCAAGTGACCTTCCAGTAACTCTCTCCACAGCTTGGTTCCTAATCACAGCCGCGCGTTGGCAATCTCCAAGCTTCGATTCAAGCGAGTAAGACGGAATTGTTCCAGACACCACTGCACCAACAACCTCCTCGTCTTCCATCGACAAAACTTTTTGGACAAGGATTTCCTTTGGTAGCTTTGGCATGACTTTGGTGATTTTCGCAGCAATGTCAGCAACTTCATCCTCTTCTTCATCGTAATGAAGGATGAAGGCAACCCCGAAGAAAGCCGTAAGGTAGATAAGGCAAGCAATGAGGGAAACTAGGGCAAGGATCTCGGATGTTGTGAGGAAATGGAGAGGTGTAGAGGTTCGGATCTTTTCACGCCACCGGTTAAGAAGAAAGTATGCAACGGAGAAGAAGAGACCGAAGAAAAATGTGTTTGTTAAGTAAAGTGAAGAAGGTTGTGACAGTGAATTCTGATGCTTTTGGTTCTTTTTTGTTTTGCTGGAGTGTTTAGAACATATTTGGCGTTGAACTTCCATTTCTCTCTTGTTAAGTGAAGGATTTGAAGTCCAGAAAATGAAAAGAAAGAAAGGAGTTCAGGGAATGATTGATTGGTAATTGGTTGAAACTTGAAAATGAATGGCAAGATTTAGAATGTTATTTATAGAAAGACAAAGAGTAAGAGAGTGAGTGAGTGAGTGAGGAAGTTTCATAGTTAGATCGTAATTAACTCGTGAACAACGAGGGAATATTGTCTTTGTCAAAAGAAAAAACGAGGGAATATTGTAGTAATGTCAAGATAATATATTTTGTGGAGATGCTAACATTATATCATCACAAGAAGCCTTTACTTGACTAAACAAAAAATAATACTACTTCACATGTGCACAGACTAATTAAAGTATATATATTTTTGTTGTTGAAAGAAACCAGTGCTATAAAAAAACAAATTTGAAAGAAACAGTTTTAAATAATACATTAAACATAATTTTATACTTTTTTTTTCAAACTTAGCGACTAACGTTTTAAATGATGGAGTTCTTTCAAAAAAATAAATACTATATAGCTAACGTCCATTGATTTATTGAAATATTTAACTACACAGGTGAGTTTTTCATTCCAAATTGTACAACACATTGTATTCATTTTTAAGAGTAACCGTAAAATAGTCCTTATGAATTTAACTTATAGGTGGTAGAGACGTTTCATTATATATGCAGGGGCCGAAGTTTGAACTTCATATACCCCGCTTATTCATCTTAAAAACGGTTGGGCTATTTGACCAAAAAAAGGGTAACTGAAATAAATTTAATAGCATGCATGGTAATTCAATTTTATTACTAGACTAGATTCGGATGATACAATTCCTGAGTTGGAGGGATCGGCTGCAACCAAGTAACTAATGAAACAAGGGATTGATCCAGCTACACATAAACCCTTCCTCAATAATGAATCTCTTCTAAAGAAGAAAGGAAAGATCATCAATGATAATGCCTCTATCTCAATCTCAAAGGGTTTTAGCTACACACACAATGTTAGAATCCTCACAGGAATATTCATAAGCACTTTTAATGAGCGATTTGACCAATCACTATAATATTGATGGATTTGGTCCCATTGTGCTACTTTCAATTTTAAATGGGTGTTGCTCCTTTGGTGAATGAAAGTTCAAGCAATAGTACTTCAACCTTGAGTTGAAAATCCATGTGGATTAATCTCATGGGAGAGTAGTTGTTGGGTCCTTTGTTGCAGTTTGAAGTCAATGCGGTAAAATGTGATGAATTCATCAAATCAAATTCATGGCAAGGACAATTGCTGACTCATAATAGTTCACTGCGAGATTGTATTGCATCTCCATCCAAAGTTTTCCCCTAAAAGTGAGAAATGATATGGTTGACCACACTCAAACATACCCCTCATGTGATTGGTCGAATGCTTATAAAAAAATGATAGTTTTGCTCCCTAATTAAGCCACCATAATTGTAACTTAGATCCTAGTGAATTTATTTACAACTCAAGAATTTCTTGGAAGAACGATGAACGAAAATGTGAGTTTCGGGAGAAATAACGATAAGGTTTCGTCGGTTACAGTGAAATCCCAAGATAAAGAATTCAAATAACCCAAAGTGAAGGTGAAACCACATCCCACTAAGATAAAGGTTGAGATGGTGAAACAGTTAAAAGTGAAGGTGAATCAAATTTTCTGGTTGAGTTTTGATGGTGTTGGTCAGAGAAAGAAAGAAGAGAAAAGAGAAGATGGAGACGAGAGAGAGAAGAGATGAAGAAGAGAGAAAAGAAAGAAGAGTTTTTTTGTTTGTTTTTTTCTTAATTTTTTTTTTTAATTAAAGCATTTCACATGTGGCATTTGTATTTAATTGTGAGTTGCCACGTGTGCGTTGACTTGGTCAACATTGACCTGGGGGCCAAAACTATAAAAGGGGAAAAACTTAGGGGGTGGAATTGTAATTTATTTTGTCAGAGGGTCAAAATCGCAACTTCGTGATACTTAGAGGGCCAAAACTCCCACTAAGCCCTCGCTTATTTAGGGATAATATTTTTAGTATAATTGAAGTGTAAAATATACTTTGCAAAATTTGAACCATCTTAATAATTAGAGAAATATTTTGGCTAACACATAGTATCAACAGAAAGAAAAGGAGGAAGATCTATCACCGATATACACGACAGTAAAAAAAAAAAAAAATTGAATCGGTTCTCAATCACAACACCAGCACATAAGCATACTACAATCTGCAGATGTTTTGAGCATCATCACAAATTCCATCAATGTTTTTGTTTTTCAACTTAAAAGACTACTACTACTTCTGTGTCCCTAAATATAAGATCATATTGCCTTAGTCACGTGAATAAAAAAATTGGTAGAAGTATTCAATTTTGGAACCGTATTAATACATACTTAGGAATTTTCTTTTCAATTAATTACATTCATTTTTTACTCACTTAAGTGAGGAGCCACATTGGCTTTCACGAGGTCAAAATCAACGGGGGCTTAAAAGTTGTAAAAGGAGGAAAATTGAGGGGGTTAGAAAGTAAAAAAAAATTAATAGGAGGCAAAAATCGCAACTATAATAAAGTTAGGGGACAAAAAATGAGCAAGAAAGAAGATATATAAACTCATCACCAATATGAAAACCCTAATATAATAAAGCTCTCGATTTCAGAACCCCGGGGTCTTGTTACACGCAAGATGAAAAGAAGAACGGGAGGAGGAAGGTTACAGCTCCAACAAACTCTTCAGCTTCGAGTCGAATCTTGCAAATCAAGGTATTCATGCGGCGAAGAAATAGTAAAGCATCTCCGGTCAACTTATCGTGAATATCAGAGAACAAAACATTTAAGTCGTTTAGTTCATGATGCCCTTCAATTCTCCAACAATACTCATGACGACGTGGAGGGTCAAAGTGAATCTTGTCCTCGAAAGAGACGTAAGAACATGGAAGAAGAAGAAGAGAAAGAGAAAGAGGAAGAAGGATCGCTACTAAAGAAGGAAGAAACTTTGCAGATCACAAGAAGCTCGTCCTCTAATTCTGTTTTAGACAATGAGAAAGGGACTAATGATATTGACGTGAAGGTGAGAAGAAAGAATGTACCTATGTTTAATGATTTGGGTGGGATGAAAGAAACATTTAACAAATTGAAGATGATTCTTGCGCCAATGTTCAATCCTAAGTTGGGTCAAGTGTTAGGAGTGAAACCAATAGGTGGCATTTTGTTGCATGGGCCACCTGGTTGTGGAAAGACTAGGCTAGCTCACGCAATAGCTTCCGAGACTGGTTACAATTTCTATCCTACTTCTGCTACTGCAATGGTTTCTGGAGTCACTGGTGACTCGGAAAATAATATTAGAGACCTTTTCTCTACAGCTAAAAGGACTGCCCCATCAATTATCTTTATTGATGAGATTGATGCAATTGCTTCTAAAAGAGATAATTTACAGCGTCAGTCTGAGATACGAATTGTGACGCAGATAATGATTTCTATGGATCAAGCTAACAATCATTCAGAGACTTCCGACAAACCTCTAGGCCATGTTCTTGTCATTGGGGCCACAAATAAGCCTGATGATATTGATCCTGCTCTGCGAAGGTCTGGTCGTTTTGATTGTGAGTTTCCTGTTGGTATTCCTGATGAATCTGCTAGGGAGGAAATTCTTACTGTGGTTACTCGCAATCAAAAACACGACCATTCAATTGTTTTGCATAAAATCGCCACATCTACACCAGGATTTGTTGGTGCTGATCTTGAAGCCCTTGCCAATGGGGCCGCCATTGTGGCAATGAATAGGATAATTAATGAAACCGAACACAAATTATCTCAAAATCTCACAACTGAGCCAGATGAAGACCGCTGGAAGACACCTTTGTTGTTGTCTCAAGATGATTTAGAGAAATGTGCAATCACAATGTCTGATTTTGAGGTGCGCTTTACATTTTTTTATTTTACCTTTTTGAAGTTGTTGTTAAGCTATCATGTGTTTGAGAGGATATCTTATCCTCTTTCATTTCTCTATAAATGTGAAAACATTGGCTAGCACAAGATATGTACTGTAGTCCTAGATTTTCCTTCCACATTTATACATATGCATAATTATCATCACATTTATCTATTTTGTACAGGAAGCAGCCAAAACGGTACAACCTTCGTTAGCAAGAGAAGGATTTTCTCCCATTCCTGATGTTAAATGGGAAGATGTTGGCGCGCTTGATCAGTTAAAAGAACTGTTTAATCACCACGTTCTAGGGTGTATAAAACATCCCGATGATTATAAGGTAATTTTTTGTCACGACCCAAAATTTCTAACCGTGACATGCACACAAACTAATACGTCCTAATCCTCCGTGTTTTCAACGTTTCCAAAATATGTATCCTGTTTTATAGACATACATCATTAGGCTGAATCTCAAAATGACATATCTAAACATTCGTACAACTCAAAATAAAATATTCCTAGATTCCGGACTAGCTGCATATACATAAACAAAAGAGCGACGATGCTGGAACTTTGAGCATGTTAGCAGCTTGCTACTCAGTCAAATGATTAGCTCCGATCCTGCGGGCCTTCATTCACATTTTGGGTCCTAACATGCACCATAATCAATTTTAGCACCTTTTCTTAGATCAACTCCTGTTGCCCATTTTTATTTGTTCAAATTCATAAGCCAAACTAGTTGGTCTTTATCTGTTTACACAATGAGCTCATTTTTGTGTTATGTAGAAACAAGATCACTTGTGAGTGTTACTGAATTAATTTATTTCAGGGGTTTGTGAAGAATCTTGAAACAGGAGTTTTGCTTTATGGGCCTCCTGGCTGTGGTAAAACACTTATTGCCAAAGCTGTTGCCAATGAGGCAGGAGCTAATTTCATTCATGTTAAGGTCTGCTTTAATTTTCTTACCTATTTTCTCCTCATTAGCTTTGATTACAAAGTTGCCCCATCTCAGTTGTTAATGGAGTATTTTTTTAACAAGTTCAATTGGATTTTTATCGATATGGATTTTTTTAAAGTTACCAAAGGCTTAGTTCACTGCACATTATCGACACTCCTAACGGTGTAAGATTAGAAACTGATCCGAGTTGATAAACTGAGATGCTCTACTATAATATTGAAGATATTGAAGGATATTTTATTGTATTCTAACAATTTTTAAAAAATTTTAGGGACCTGAGCTTTTAAATAAATTTGTTGGAGCAAGTGAGCATCAAGTCCGGACAATATTTAGTCGTGCCAGGACATGTGCACCTTGTATATTTTTTTTTGACGAGGTTTGCGACTCTTCCTCCCCAATAACGTTGATAAACTCTATCATGTATTGCCATTGTGCTATATTTGTTGTGTTTCGCATGCTGATGTAAACCTCCATCAGCTCCTGCACGTGCTATTATGATTATCGGGCACCATACAATCATATGAATTCTCAGCAAACCAAGTTTGTTGTAGAATTGTTTGACTGCATGCTGATGGGAATTAATATGTAAAGAGCAATAGAAAATATGAAGGATTATATAAAATGGTTATGAACTCTGTAACTGATTATGCTAAGATCCACAATTACAGGAAAACAAAGGAAAATAAATAACAGATGACAAATTGGTAGTAGAACTACCAATCCCTAAGCACACAGGCTTCCCCAAATCACCAAAGGTGACCCCACAGAATAATAACGTGCCTATTCCTTAGCTACTTTTGTCCACTTCCTACCGTAAACTTTCCATACTCTTGGTTTAAGCCCATAATCAAGGCCCACTCCTGCACTCATGTTTCTATCACATGCTCAGTAGCTTCAATGTTAAATTCATACTTTTTCCATTTTCAGGTGGATGCTTTGACAGCAGCACGTGGTGAAGAGGGTGGACGGGTTATCGAAGGAGTGTTGACCCAGGTAGAACATTTTCTAGTGTTCTTTTTCAAAGAAATTGTCATATTGACTTCTCACTCTTAGTAATTGTATGATATTGCAGTTGCTAATTGAGTTAGAAGGTGGAGATCAGCGCAAAAATGTTTTTGTGATAGGTGCAACAAATAGGTACCTTTGGTTCCTCATCTTTTTTTCCTGCTTAGTTATTTTACTTCATATCATGCACTGCATTGAATCAATTTCTCATTTTGCAGGCCTGGGGCGATGGACCCTGCTCTCTTACGACATGGTAGATTTGGTAAACTTCATTATGTTTCTCTTCCAAGCCCGAACGACCGAGTTAAAATATTGAAAACTCTTGCAAAGGGTAGGCATATTGATGCCAGTGTGGATTTGAGTGCCATTGCCAGAATGGAAGATTGTGAAAACTTTAGTGGCGCAGATCTTGCTAAATTGGTTTGTTTCTACTCTGTTTATTCCAGTCCTGAACTTCATTCTACCTAAAATCATGGTATTAATGATTTTTCTTGCCCATTCAAGATGGATGAAGCAGGGTTCGCTGCTGTCATTGAGAAGCGGACCTCAACGGAGAAAACTAGTGGCACCACCATCAAGACATGTCATTTTGAGGTAGCACTAAGTAAAGTCTCTCCCTCTGTGTCGAAAATGGTAAGGATCATTCTTCTAAATTTCTTTCATGCATTAAACATGGAGTAAATTACCCCCTCCCCTCAAAGATGCTTGAATTACACCCCCTCCCCTCTTATGTTAAAATATACACTTCCCTTTCTTGAAAAAGTAAAATTTACACTCCCCTCCCTTATAAGATGTTTGAATAACAACCCCCTCCCTTAATAATTAAATACGCACTACAGTTTAATCTACTTTAACATAAATAAATATTTTTATGATATATACTAATTTTGAACCACCACTTCAGAAAAATAGATTCATTTCTTTATAATTTAAATGTCAATGAGAATTAAATTTAAATATTTCGCTATTGATTTTATAATTTAGAGTATAAAATTAACTTTTAAATAACCATGTTTTATTATCTTTAGTAATTTTTCACATATTTTAATTTTATTTTGGGATATTTCATATTTTATAATAGGGTTTAAAACTAAATGTTAATGAAATTGTCAACAAAAAATAGCAAAAAATATGTATTCAAATTTTCAATATATTTAAATAGACTCGTCATACTATTGTTTTCCGAAGTGTGTTAGATTACTATTATTTTGCTAGATTATTAGAAATAAAAAAAATATTTGAGGGAGTAAATTATAGATTTTAACATAAGAGTGAAGCGGAATGTAATTCAAGCTTCTTGTAGGGGAGGGGAGTGAAAAAATTTATAATATGTTTTGAATAAGAGGGGAGCGTATGTTTTAATATAAGAGGGGAGGAGAGTGTAATTCAAGCATCTTTGAGGGGAGGAGAGTGTAATTTACTCTTAAATCAGATACCTTTTTGCTGATAAATTAGTTTTAGAAATTTATATTCGGAATTTATTCTGTTTTTTGGAGCAGCAAATAGAGTCCTATGAGCGTTTTTCAAAAGGCTTAATGCAGCAGTATGAGAAGCAGCAGCATCATAGCAATGGCTTATTTTGTTCTTTAACTGTGTGATTATAATGCATTGAATTGAAGAGAAAAGGTGAAGGAAACCATTGCCTATTTATAGTGAATTTAAAAGTTTTGTATCTACTTTTTTATGATAAGTATCTTGTACTAGTTTATTCCCTTCCATTCTGCTACTTATTCACATTTTGCCTCCCTTTTATTTTAGTCGGAATGGGGTGGAACATTATTGTTATAAGTTGAGTAAGAAATCATACTCTGAACTTTTTACATTATCGTTATAATAAGTGATTACGTTAGCATGAATTTAAGTATGTTCATGTAGTTAATTTGGTTTTTGGGTTCTATATTTGTGATGTTGAACCACTAACATGTAGACCAGTTTATTTGTTCAATATTTTACATAATCGGTTTAAAAAATTACATTAATATATTTATTTCGTTTATAACAAAAACAAAAAGTTACATTTATGTGTTTAAAAAACCCTCTTTATTTCTTTTAAGATGCCAAACATTTTTACCATAATTACTGCAACGAATACAATCTTGATGATATAGTAATACCTTTTTAGTGCCATCTAAGAATATTTTTATGTCATTTTATATTTATCAACTAGTTCAACCATTAATTTTACAAAGCACTTCACAAAGTTTTTGCAATCAAGCTGTATTACCATGAAACACATTACAAGGTGGGTGTATTATATTATAATAATGTTATACCACACACAGAGATATAATTTCACAATTCTGAAACATTCTTCTTCAAGCAGTTTCTCTCAAGAATCCTATCTTTGATCAGTATTTTTTTTCATTTTTCATACAGATGAGATACTATTTTCGCAGATTCAACTACTCACTTATGGTTTAATAGCAGTTTTGGTCACCTAAGGACCTATTTGAAATTTTAGAAACTTAAAGGACATATCCGAAACAAACTCGAAACTTAAAAGGAGCTATCTGAAACCTTAGAAACCTATCTGAAACAAACGTGAAACTTAAAGAACGCAGGAAGGTATTTCGCCTAAAAATCGATATCACCTTCTCAGACAAAGAGTAAGAGAGTGAGTGAATAACGGGGAATATTGTCTTGTCAAAAGAAAAAACGAGGGAATATTGTAGTAATGTCAAGATAATATATTTTGTGGAGATGCTAACATTACTTCATCACAAGAAGTCTTTACTTGACTAGAGAAAAAAATAATATTTCTCATGTGCATAGACTAATTAAAGTATATATATTTTTGTTGTTTGGTGTTACAAAAAAACAAATTTGAAAGAAACAGAGTTTTAAATAATACATTTAACATAATTTTGTACTTTTTTTTCAAACTTAGCGACTAACGTTTTAAATGATGGAGTTCGTTAAAAAAAATATATTATATAGCTAATGTCCATTGATTTATTGAAATATTTAACTACAGTCAATTAGCATGAGTTTTTCATTCCAAATTGTATCTATTTAACTACAGGCTATTTAGTTATCATTTCTTTAACCAAAAGAGTAGTTTTCATGAGTTTAACTCGGTTGGTAAAGACGTTATAGTATACGCAGGGGCGGGGTTTAAACTACCCCACTAATTCACCTTAAAAAGGTTGGGTTATTCGACCAAAAAAGTACCTGAAATAATTTTAATAGCATGCATGGTAATTCAATTTTATTACTAGACTACATTCGGATGATACAATTCCTGAGTTGGAGGGATCGGCTGCAACCAAGTAACTAATGAAACAAGGGATTGATCCGCTACACATAAACTCTTCCTCAATAATGAATATCTTCTACAGAAGAAAGGAAAGATCATCAATGATAATGTCAATGTGTCAATCTCAAAGGGCGTTAACTACACACACAATGTTAGAATCTTCACAGGAATATTCAGAAACGCTTTTAATGAGTGATGATTTGATCAATCACTATAATATCGGTGGATTAGCTTTAGCAGAAGACTCAGAAAATTTCTCGCGAATAAGCCGCATTGATGGATTTGGTTCAATTGTGCTACTTTCCATTTAAAATGGGTGTTGCTCCTTTGGTGAATGAAAGTTCAAGCAATAGTACTTCAACCATGAGTTGAAAATGCAGGTGGATTAATTTCATGGGAAAGTAGTTGTTGGATCATTTGTTAGAGTTTGAAGTCAATGCAGTAAAATGTAAAGAATCCATAAAGTCAAATTTATGGCAAGGACAATTGCTGACTCATAATCAAGTTTCCGCAAATCGAGTGTTAACTCTTCGAATTTATTAAGTTTACATTTTTAGGTATCGAAATCGTGTTAACTTGGAGGTAAACTCAATTTCTCGTAAAATCGAAAAGTTTGATGAGTTTCACACTCGGTAAACTCGACCGAGTTTTACGAGTTTACATCAAAAAAAAATTGGCCCATTTTTTTCAAAACCCAAATTCTTTTTCTGCAAACCCAAAAACTGAAACATTTACGGAATAATTACCTTTACAGTAACACATTGCTAGCTTCCTGGAAAATGAAACGTTTCTTTTTCTTGTCTCTGAGTTCTCAAACCATGAACAGGGGAAATTCCAAATGTGACGCCAGTGATTGTAACGCCAGTTATATATTAGCTTAAATATGTCATGCATATAATAAATTTTATATAATTTTAATTTTAGGTAAACCTAAATGAGTTCTCGAGTTTATGAGTCCAGCTTACCTATGCAAAACGAGTTGAGGTAAACTCTTGAGTTGTAAAAGCTTGCGCATAATAGTTCATGTCGAGATTGCATTAACATATGTATAAAACGAAAATAAGAATAAAGGTTAGTACAGTCTCGCCACAAGTCATGGGAGTCCTAAAAAAAACTGAAAAAAGGCAGTCTCCTAAAAAAAAATAGTTATAGACCAAATCATACGATTTGCTGATTTGCTAATTCAACTTTTCTCTTTTCTTCATCTGTGTGTCAATTGTATGAACCTCAATCCATCCCCATCCAAATTTTCCCCAAAAAAGTGGGAAACGATGATATGGTTGACCACACTCAAACATACCCCTCATGTGATTGGTTGAATGCTTATAAAAAAATGATAGTTTTGCTCCCTAATTAAGCCAACATAATTGTAACTAGATCCTAGTGAATATTTACGACTCTTTTTCACTGTGCTACTCGAAGATCATCAATAGTTAGGTGAAATCAATGAGTCAACCGTAACTAAACTAATTTAACTTGGTGATCGTATGAAACAAAAACAAAAACAAAAAACATTTAATAAAGATAAATGATATTTATAGAACTATTTTATAACAGTTTTTGAGAGAATTCTCCCTCTTTCTATTTTTTTGTCCCAAAAAAGGGGACAAAGATTCTCTCAAAAGTTGTCCAAAAAATGGTTCTACGAACATCATTTCTCTTAATAAATCAACTGCAATACTTTATGCCAAAATACAACCCGGCAGTGCAAAATACAAGTACAACAGCTTAAAGTATTTATTTTAGAATGTCCAGAAGGTGTGGTGAGTGTCGAACCGGTGTCCTCTGTAAGGTGTGGTGAGGATAACATATTCAAAGGGTTTATGACGTCATGAATCTTGGCTAACTTTATAATCAACCTCAATATAAACAAAATGGCTAATGCTATAGACAACTATTGATAATTACATAACATAGTACACTAAGATCAGTGTCGTAAATAATTGGGTAAGCAATCACAACAACAAACAAACTGGTAAACAGAACTTTCAATATATACTAACAAGAGGATCATGATGATCTTGGAGATTGTTGAGAGCCAATATATGTTTCTGAAATGAAGTTGCAGCTTCTCCCCTTTCCTCTAATTGCCCAAGTTTGTCATAGACCATGGCCATCAGGTAGAATGCTTCAGCCGCCAATTCATGAAACTACAGAGCACTCAAGATGTAACTTTGTAATGAGTAACAATAATGAAGTCAAGTAGCATATAGTATTTTCTATGCAAGAGCAATAGCACATTTGTTTTATTTTATTTACAAGTGAAGGAAAGGAACAATAACCAAGTAGTAAGGAGTAAGGACTTCAAAATTATAGAAATTTGACTGGGAATATGAAATATCTTTCTATTTGTCAGTTTTTCTGTCCACTTGGTAAAAGAAAACCAAACCATGAAGAAAATATAATCACTAGAGATTTGGAGGTTGAGAAAAAAGAGTTTCTAAGATGAGATGCAAAACAAGAGAAAAAAATCGTCAAATACGTCAATATTCGTAGTGGTATTTTATTAGGGACTTTCCACATAACATAGCATAATCTCACATGTCTGAGGTTTATAAAATCAACTTCAGAAAGAGTTTATTATCTACAGTCAATGCAAGCATATAACGACACCTCACTTTCACTTTAATTTATCATTGTAATAGTTACTCCCTCCGTTTCAAAATATAAGCAAAATTCACTTTTTAGGTTCATTCATGTAATGATGTATGTGGTTCATAATATGGACCACATACATCATTAAATGAATGAACCTAAAAAGTGGATTTTGCTTATATTTTAAAACGGAGGGAGTATTCCTGATAAAGTATGAATATCTTTAGTTTCATACACATAATTAGTGTCTATGAAGTAAATAACCTGACCCGACAAATAAACACCAATATTGTCCAAAATGTATGATTCCGATAAAAATAAACATGTTATAATTGGATAAAATAATCTATGAACATCATTATAAAAGATCAAAAAGAGATGATTCACATAATTAAAAAATAATCAAAACAAGTTACAAACTACTGCAATCGCATTATTAAAAAAAGGCACAATATATCACTAAAAATGTCTCTTCCCACCAGAAAGGTGTCCAATTGGTGTCAGAGATCTATCGGATTAAAAAGGTTATTTTATTAGACGGACACCTAAATGGGATGTTGATACACGTCAGACACGGGACACATGTAAAAACCAGAGGTGAAACAGATGCTTCCTTTTCACTTGCAAATGGAAAATCACACACGACTGAAATGCATAAAGTCTGCTTACCTCCAAAGGTTGGAGTTCTTCAGAAGCTTGTTTTAATGAATCTATCACAAGATTGTAATCTTCAACGACTGAAACAACAATTCAAACGAGCAAAAAGAGAATTAGTTGAAGGTTCAACGCGGGGGGATAGGGCCTCCACCCTCTCAGTGACTTGAAATCCACAAAATATTTTTCAAACAAGTTCAGTCATCCTCTCTAAATTGCTAAAACTCATGTGGCCCAAAGTTCCAATTAGTCATGGGTCTGATTGCCCCAAGGATTTATTTAACCTTTTCAAAGCTTGCCAAAACTACCTCACATAAATTTCAATCTGACACCATTTTTAATAGTTCCTACATGGTTCTCCACCTATTTGGCCAATATCTCTTACAGAATTATAAATTCAGTTTTGAAGAAACAACATATAAAATATGAATGTAGAAACTAGAAACTAAGAAGCTTGAATGAACAAATAGGGTCTTTTTCTTTTGGGTGAAACAATGTATAGCATAGTCTGAATAGTCTACCATCTACAATCTTCAGCAACGTACCATTGAAATTCGTATCACATAGATAGCATTTTGCTTCAACGATATAGGCCCGTGAGCAGAGCTCCAAACCTCCATGACCAAGAATTATCGGAAAAGCTCCATGGACAAGGTTCAGTGCCCGTGTGGCATGGCTTGATCCGAGAGAGAGCCATAGCTCAGCTAAAGTAAGAGTAGCTGAGGCTTTTAGAAGATCCAAGTTAAATGATATGCAGAATGAGAGGCTTGCTAAAGCATATGGTATCCCTAAAACCGCATTGCCAGATTTCTGATAAAATTGAACATAATAAAAATCAGGGATTTAAAGCAAACAATTGAAACAAACTGTGGAGAACACAACAATATGAAAACTGGTAGTTTGGAAGTGCAGTATACATCAAGTAACATAGAATGCACATATAGATAATGCATTGAAAAGAAGATAAATCATCAGAGTTAAACAATAAGAAATAAAAACATGCAGAGTCATGACCCGTGACAAATATTTCTCCTTTCAATAAAAGAGTGATGCCAATGAGCGCTTATTACAAGCTTAAAGAGACATTACCAACATATGTCTTTGTTTACTAAATATTCATATAATAGCTTGCTTAGCACGTAATCTAAACAGTTTGATACACAATTGTCATTTTGTGCGGTGAATCGGAGAGGGGATATCACCACACGGTCAATTGTAACTCAACAGCAAATTTTGATTAAACAGAAAGTTACCCAAAAAGAGAGCAAACAAGATAAAATAGCTGGATCTCAACTACATGAATTGCATAGTGTGTCAGACAGGTGCGATCACATACCTTATGAATCTCAGCAAGCAAAAGAAGAACAGATGCATTCTGAACTTGCAGATTGTATTTGTAACACATGCAAAAGAGGGAGTGTGCCACAGAAGCTGCCTGAAAAAGAAAATCATTATTCAAAAGTTAAATAAAACAACAATTTTTGCTGTTCTCAATTTAGCCTAGTAAAAAATGATTGATTTAACTCCTGTTTTTCCTCGAATGCAAAGAAGCTATGATCCCACCCAAATACTCTAATACATAAAGGTCCAGCAATTTCGGCATTGACAAACACAAACGACACATGTATTAAAAGGGGGTGGTATATTCAGCAGCAAAGTAGTCATTCATGAGTATAAAAATATCGCATCAATGACAATACCGCAAGGATTCTTATATAATAATATATTTCAAGATTTCGACCCCTAATTACCTGTAAAGAAACAACTATATATGCACTTATACTTAAAAAAATATCAGGCTTTTCTTATATTAATAATATTACTTATCTTTAAAATATCGCATCAGAGTAGAACCACTATCAATGACAATACCGCAAGGATTCTTATAGAATAATATATTTCAAGATTTCGACCCATAATTACCTATAAAGAAACAATTACATATGCACTTATACTTTTAAAAATATCAGGATTTTCTGTATATTACTAATCTTTAGAGCATACAGAGGGGGGGAAAAACCTCTCGGAATTGCTTTGCTGCAAGCAAGGTACGGGCATGGCGAAGGCTTGCTTCTGTCTTTATCTCCATATCTACACCAGTAACAGGTGATGCCAAAGCACCAAGTTCATCACACAGTTTCTGGGCTAGCTTTAAACGTCCGCTGCATGATTCTCAATTAAGTTATTAACAGTGCTTAAATCTCAGCTGCTTACAGAATTTAAGAATCTGAACATAACTGTTGACCTAGACTACTTACCCGTGTAAAGCATGCTCATGAAGCAGCTGCAGCTTTAGCAGTAAGATTTGTGATTTTGACACAGATAGAAACTTCTCTTCTGCTATTTTAAGGGCAGAAAAGGCCTCTAAACACAGAATGAAAACAGAAGAACAATAAGGAGCAAATAAAAGCATGAGAAGGAACTTGTGCTGTGTAATTGATTGGATTTCTATCCTCTAATACTCTATCGAGATCCACGATTAAAGAAAGAAAAAACAACTCGTATTAACAAAGGGCAATTTGCATTACTAATGAATTTATACACACACACATATAAGGGCAGGACCGCAGGAATCTATTCTATTTTATGCAACCAATCTTACCTTTGTATCCTTTAAAGACTGCTAAATGTTGAATGAGCTTTACATATGCTAATGCTGCATCTGATGAGCTGGAGTAACCAAAATTAAAGTTAAAGCAAGCATAAAAATAGTCTTAAATATATTATTAATCCCTTTGGTCAAAAAATAATAATATTATTAATCCCTAAAATATGAGGATTTTTAAATTAGTCCTTGTTTAAATTTATTTCGTTTTTAGTCATAACATTTAATAAGAAATAGTTTCCTTTAGTCCATTTGAGGACTAGAAACCTTTTGAAAAATATAGACTAAGGTGAAAAAACGATAGGGTTTATTTTAGAAAAAGTGTTTTTACGGATTAAAACATTTAAGAGGAAAAAAATGGTTGTTAAACAGCTGCTTTATAATAAACAAAGGTGGTACAGAATTAGAAACTCAAAAGCATAATATTTGTAGTCTGTAGTATATTAAGCTCAGTAGATACCTTGATGCATCAGCAAAGCAAGTTGCATGCACTAGTGCATTTATGCGAGACATGGGAGTGCTAATGACAATTCAAAAAAAGAAAAAGAACAAATTCAGATAATGAAATACACACAGCAAGCTTACAAGATAATACAAAAATATGAAGAAATAAACAGTATACATGCATACAAGTAAATATCGTCATCACCCCAGAATGATGAAAAGATCTCAAGACAAAACAGGCATTTTGGTTAATTTTGTTTATAACCAAAAGTCTGGTATAATAAAATCAAGGCTTCCCGAATTTTGGTCAATATGGTTGTGCTTATGTACCCATTTTGATACAACTTATCTTCTGATTTTGAAAACCATATTACAACAACAAAAACAACCAAGCCTAATCCCACTATGCGGGGTAGTCTACATGGATCAAATTACACCATAATGTTCTATCATAAACCAAGCCCGGGTAATCCTACCTATGTTAGCCTTGCTATACATAGCCGGTCCCAAGCCCAGGTAAAAGGAGAGGGTTGTGTTAGGCCTCGACAGCCAACGCAAAACTTTATCGAATCTCTAAGACATGAACAGCATATTAACTAGATTAAATCCGAATATAGAAAACATCCTGAGTGACAACTCGGTTCTGCATGCATGTTTATAGGTAAGGCCTTGCCCCCTACTAAACTGTTCAATTATGGTATATAACATTACATGGATATCTGTGTCCACAGTAAATATTGGGAACCACTCTCCCTATCAAAATATTTTGTTTTAAAATATTTTAATTTATTTTGTTGGTTTAACTCAGAAGTTTTATAGGAAGGACTATTGTTCAAATCATGATTATTGCTCACCTTTTACATTCATTCCACCCTGGTACTCACTCTTAAATAAATGTTGGCATAACACCAATTGCAGTTTGTAAATCTCTTTCAATAACTCTCACTCTCTATGATATCATTTTTCTCAAAACATTAGTTTTTTCTGTACAAATTTATTAGAGTTTTGGCCCTTCTATTACAGGCTCAATTACATTCTTTGATTAAATCATTATGATTTGGTACTAATATTTTTTGCTTTTACCCAACAATTTGTGTGACCTACGCGGGATGCCGCTAATAAGTCTAGAACTATAATCTACCTTGCAAAGGGAAGGAGTTGTTATTTGTTGGTGCCAAATACGTCGAAGAAAGAGCAATGGCATCATGCTGAAGCAGGATTTTTTTTCTTTTACTAATAATTCATAGTTAAATCAATTTTGAACATTGATCAATTATATTGTATTCTGTTGACAGGCAGTTTGAAGAAAAAGATAATAACAATTCAATGTAACCTTAATTGATATAATCCTGTATATCTACAACACAGATAGCAATTTTACCTGCCATATAACTCCCATGCAGTAGCACGAAGTATATAAGATGATCCCAGTACTTGCAACACAGATCCAGGAATTGATGTTGGCTGGGCACAGAACTGGGGAATATTAGAACTGTTGCCAGATCCAGAATCCTGACAGAAAATATTTGAACCATTTGGCTTTTGTAAATTCCTGAGCCAAGCTGTACTGAAGGCACCATCAATTGTCATTGCAGAACTCTCAGAGCTAAAATCACTAATCAAATGAGAACTCAACCTGAGTTCCTGCCAGATGTAAAAGAAAGAAAATGCATTAAGTAATTAATCTAATTCTCTAGTTCTCAAACAGTCACCAAACAAGAATAATCACAAATTTTTACTACCTTGGAAACGTTAACTGGGCATGTACTGAGCTTCATGGAAGATTTTGGACCAAATGATAACAATGGCCTTTGAACATGCTGCATAGAAGATACTACTATGATGTAAAATGGGATCAGATAAAATTCAAGTTTTATTTGCAGCTAACAAGACTAAAGAATTAATTCAGTTCACACTGGTAGAGCTTTACGTAACTTAAATAAGACAAATAATGATGATATACTGTTAGCTACATGGACTAGGGATTCAGCCATAATAGTAATAAGATCTTAAAATTTATTAGAATTAGGGCCATATTTGAAGATACCTCCTATTTCGTTTTCGTTTCTGTTTCCATTTTTCGTTTTCAATTCCTATTTTTACTTTAAAATTTAAATTTCAAAAATGCCACGCTGTTTTCAATTTATTTCTTGTTTCCACAGTTTTGTATAAGAAACAAAAACATCCTTTTTTTAAGTATTTTCGCTGTCTCCTATCCAAATCACTGAAAACAAGAATCAAAATAAAAACAAGATGAATTATTTATACTTCAACTTTAAAAAAAAAAAAAAGGAAATAAAAACAAAGAAAGGGAACAAAAAACTAATGGTCGCTAGATTCCTGCGGGAAAGTTTGTACTCTATTCTTTCCTTCACCAGGAACAATGGCCTTGGATTCTCGGGAATTCCTTAACTGTACAAGTTCAGGTATGTTATGATCCCTAACTTTCATCTTCAATAACCATTCCATATATTTCATATAATTCTTTTTAACTCCAACTTATCAAAAGCCTTCGATTCAAACCTTCTCTCCACAACTGAAGTTTAGAATTCATTGTTTCATAAACAAGGAACACGTAAGTAAAACTACTGCTAGTAAAAAACATAAACTAAGGTAAGGAGATATGGACCATTGTTACATACCATGCTCAAATCCACTACATCCCACATTTGGGAATGTTCATACTCAAACCAGGTAATTTGCAACCCAAAACATTCAAAGCAATGATCCAAGCTTAGGCAAAGAAGCAATAAGAACTTATAAAGTAAAACATAGATCAAATGACACACATTTAGAGGTTCTTCGAGGGATAAAAAGATACAAACTTTTTTCATCAAAACAACGGCCTTTCTACTTGGTATAGAGCAAATGCTATAACTTGAAGTTTATGCATGAAAACAATCGAATCCTAAACAAACTTCAATCTTAGATAGCAAATCAACCAAGTCATACCCTACAGGAAAGTCTTGCTACATGCCGAAATGAATCAGAATCCATTTAGCTTAACAAAGATATTGACTAAAAGTTAACCCTCCTCTAGAGCCTTTCAAAAGGCTTCTCATAGTACCCCCTAGCGCACATTTTCTGAATCTCAAATGTGACCATGTGTGTGTCTTTTTATTTCCTTTATATAGATGCATCAAACCTTGCAATAGATATACAGCTTCTGTCGTTGACCTCCTTGGATAAAACCAAACCAATTCTCTAATGTAAAGATCTCATCTAAATCTACCCTCAATTACTTTTTCCCATAGTTATAAAGTGTGGCTCTGTCTATAATTTGCACAATTTTTTACCTCTCTCATAGTCTAATGCTAGCAAGCTACTCCCTTCGTCCCTAATCTTTGGTTCTTTTAGCTTTTCATTTTTGTCCTACAATTTTGGTTCTTTTAGGAAACCAAGATACAATTAATGATCTTTTTTCCTTTTATACAAAAACCAAAAGGATGCATTAAATGAATTTTATTTTTACTAAATACATTAAGGGTAAAAGGGTCTAAATACCTTTATTACTTTTTAATATGTGTGCCGAAACCTTAAAGGAGCAAAGATTACGGACAAACCTTAAAGGAGCACAGATTAAGGACAGAGGGAGTAATGTACTTGAGGATTGAATTTCTTGAGATACTAACAAGCTAATGTTCTTATAAGTTATACTGACAAGACAACAATGATTTCACACTATCATTTAGGGGACAAATTTAAAGAATGTGCTAAATGACCACTTTCATATAGAAAAAGTATTAACAGTGTAACCAAAAAGTTTAATGTGGTCAGAAAATCACATTACCGTTAAATCAAACTTCGCCATTGCCAAATGATTAGAAGCCAACAACCGTTTTAGCTTTAAATTTTCTGCTCTCTTCAAAGAACCTCTCAAGAGAACAAACAATTGTTGCTGAACAGAGAGTGAAATACCCATACTAGTAAACGGTGAATATGATGATCCTAGTATCCCAGCAGTGCTTGAGATGCCATTTTCAAACAGCAAGTTTGAGATAGCTGCTAAAGTATATGCAAGATTGGTATCGTTGCTGTGCTGCATAAATGAAAGCTGTCAGTATTCACAGCACAACAAATAGCTAATGTATGGGGAAGACGTGTTTGGGTTTAAATGGAAACACTTGCTAAGATTTATTTTTCCATGTATCAGTAGTTGTATAGCACATATACTGTAAGGCAGCATTTGCTGTCACCTTAGCTTTGTGCCACTTGATGAACACAGGTCAGGTCAGCAATTTTAATGAATAAACAAACTTTTTTTATATGATTATTACCTGCTGAGAAACACGAACTGCTTCAGTCAAAACCTAAACATAACCAAACAATATAAGTAACGCACCAAAGTATAATAGACATTGTGTGCTGACAACATAGTATAAATGATAGAAAGCCTTGAGGTCTAAGAAAGGTAGAAAAATGGAGCATGTAACAAAATCAAAATGTTCAAAGAATTCACCTCTAAAGCCAGCTTTGGATGCCCAAAGTGGAAATGCATCATCCCCAAACATAATAAAGCAATTTCATACGTTCCAGAGCTATTATTACCAGCCGGAGGAACAAAATCAAATCCTTCTTTCCCTGCACTTTTGTCCAACAAATAGACATTTTATTAGAACCTGAGGTTGGAATGATTTATAAACTTGAGCAGCACCATAATCACGTGGAAGACAACAAAGAAACAGAATTCTTTTAACAGAAGGTACTTAATTCCCAGGCAACAACTCATTTTCTACTTAATTTATTTGTATTGTTTCTTTACTCACTCAAAGCCATTCATTATATTTAGAGTAAATTACCCTCCCTTCAAATATAGTGATATCACAACCCCTTCCCCTCATGTTTCAAAACATACACAACCTTCCCTTCAAAGATGCAAAATTATATATTTTCATCCAAATTTATAATTTTCCGTTAACTTCCATTTAACCCTGCTAAATAATTTTTATTTTACCAAAATGACCTTCTTTGATTCTTTTTTCACCGTCGTATTTTCCATGATCCCCATTCCATTGTGGAGATTTCATCCCGTCAGCCATCGTCGCATTTGATGTTAATATATTCTCTTAATTTTTAACAAGTTTTGTTGAAAAGATAGCGCACTTTGCTATTGTTGTGTTGTGTTTGTGTTGGGAAACAAGAGCAAGCGATCTCCTTCGAAGGCTAAGAAAACCGATAGATGAATTGGACAAAAAAAGGTCATTTTGGTAAAATAAAAAAAAATTGTTCAACAGAGTTAAAAGAAAGTTGACGAAAAAATATAAATTTGGATCAAAATATATAATTCAGCATCTTGGAAGGGAGGGTTGGGTATGTTTTGAAACATCAGGAGACGGGGTTGTGATGTCATTATCTTTCAAGGGAGGGGAGAGTAATTCACTCTTATATTTATGATTTTACAGTAGATTACTAGGAATCATGAATCAAATAGACATAGTATCAACAGTGAGCTATGATCAGACATGTCTGGGAACATATGTTGACCGACCGAAAATTCATCAGGAAGTTTAATACTGAGAATTTACAATTAAATTTGCAAAAACGTAAACTGGAAAGTATACCGTAAAATTGAAGAAAAAGTACAAAAAGAAAATGAAATGCTGGCAGGGTGACGAGAGCTTTGGTAACATAAAACAGGCAATAGAGATATTAGATATAAAACTAACTGTTCAATTACCTGTAATCAAAATAGCAATGAAGATTTTCCAAAGCAGCAGTATAATCATCATGAGAAAGAGCATTCAAGTAGCTCAAAAAGTGAACCTGCATAGAAGTGAAACTCGAGCATTAAACTTCAGGGAAATCTGGAAAAGAAAAACAGGTTTCATAAATGTTATCAAAAATTACCCCCTAAACTTACTCGATGCAGTTCAGGTGCCAATTTCTGTAGCTGCCGCAGAACAATTTCAAACCCATTCAAAGAAACGGCACTACCATTTCTGCAAAATGAATAAAATTTGAAAAATAACATATACAACCATACAGTTAAAAGTATGTTTAAAAAATCATATAATTTCAGAACTTCAAGTTGCTTACTTTTCAATTGTATCAGCATGTTCTTGTAAGTAGCCTTGTATCTGCCAGTTTGTGCGCAAAAATACTGCACCACTGGGATCAATATCCCGTACCATGTTACTTTGGCGGTCTTCATAAGGACTACCTACTCTTACTTTATCACTCTGTTTGGATACTGAATCAGCAGGCACATCAATATCTGCATGTGAGTTCCATAATTGTGTCAATCAGCAAGACAAAAAGCAAAGCCATAAATAGAGAAAACCAAAAGTGAAGTTGGGGATAAATAACAGTCTGAGCAGAAAATTGGGATTTTGTTAGTTTAAAAAATCCTGGTCTTTAGAACTTCCTAGTGCTTTCAGAATTACATACAACACTAAAGAAGGGATCCCGTTTATACCATCTACTAAACTCAGAAGTGCATTAGGTGTATGAAGATGAAACGGAACTCTTCCACTGGCCTCCTTTCTTGCTTCAATTTCTTCTGAAACCTTATCATAGAAAAAGTTCTCCAAGTCCATGTTCTCATATTCTGAATATGTCTCGAGATTACTACTAGAACCATCTAAACTAGTTTCTTCATATGGAGGAATACTTGAGAATTCTTCTTTGCAATAGATCCCTATGTTTGTTAAGAGACGGCATACACCCTGGACATTCAAATTAATGGTTACACGGAGGATACAATTTCGCTATAAAGAATAAAAGTAAAATGTGTAAATATAAACTGGGCATGTGAGAGAGAAAAGGCAAAATATTTTCTTTGTTGGGAACATGTTATTAATGGCAGATGTGGTTCATGGAGGAAAGCGAAAAATCTACCCAAGAAATAGCACGTAGTGTTTCAATTTTCAAGCAATGGTAGAAGTACAGGGGCCATAATATTTATATATTTACACACACACACACACACACAGAGACACAATATAATGAACAAATAAATAAATAAATAAAACAAAATCTGTCGAAAATGGAGAAAGAAGAGAGTAGCAAAGTTGAAATGCTCAAACAAATCTGAACTAGTGGAGAAAAGAGAAGAACAAAAGAACAGCACCATGAGAACAGAGCAAAACTAACAAAATGCTCAAATAAAAAGTGCAGTAGATAAGAAAAAGAACCAAGTAACAGAACCATGAGAACAGAATGAAGATAAAACAATGCTCAAATAAAAGTGGACTAACACGCACTTACTAAACCTACTGTTGCATTACACCTTCTCCCACATTTCACTGATTTGTATAATGGTCTTAAAATATACAGGTCACAAAAGGAAAGTAGGGAAACGCCGTACCTCAAACGGTAGCAAATTGAAAGCAAGTATACAACGTCGAAGAAATATCCCCAAATTACTGTTCGCATCCAAAATAACCTGATCAGCTTCAATATCACCTGAATCAGGACCTCCAAGTATTCCTAAACAACAACATTTTCATATCAATAAACACAAAAATAACCAACTAAATTGCAACTAGCACGTTAAAATAGAAAGCGAAACAAATGAATCAAAATTGAGCTTGTAAAAACAATGCCGATAAACTAACCTCGTATGTCGGTGAAAAAATTAAACAAATCATCAGGAGATGAGAGACATGACAGTCTACTGATCAGCTGATCAATTAGCCAAGTTGCTTCCCAGTTTTGGCTTATCAATCTCAATTGACTAATGAGTTCTTCCAATTTTGGCTCCAAAATATCATCACATGACTGCACAATTCACACAAGAGTCACATCACAAGCATATAATATAATACAATAGAATAAACATTATTAGCTTTGTAGCACCAACACTTCTGATCGAAGACATGTCTGGTGTCTGACACGTGAGTGTCCAACACTGATGCAACACCCACACACGTGACTTCATTGAATTATGTTAAATTTTCAAATTACCAGGATCGACATGTCTGTTTGGATGAAGAACTAATTCAGACATGACACTGACACCACAACTAACACATGAAATAACTATTGGTGATGAAAATACAACATAATTCAGTGAAATCACATGTGTTGGTGATGTATCAGTGTGGGACACTAACAGGTGTCAGACACCAGATACGTCTTCAATCAGAAGTGTCGGTGCTACAGAACATAGAATACAATGGAATAACTATTAGTGATGAAATTGACGGTACCTTGGTGAGAGCTAAGATGAACAAGCCGAGACGGTTATGTTGAGCTACAGATTCGAATGGAAAAGGAACGGAAATTTGACCTGGAGGAGCATAGATCTTGAGGAGTATACAGAGCGAAACTTTGTGCGGAGTTATTGTAAATGCGCCTGGTTGTTTCAACATCACAGCCATTGATTCTCAGTTTTCTATCGCTGTGTGTTTTGCCTACTATCTGTTCGATGAAATGACAGAACGAGAAAAATGCAATTGAAACTGTACTTGGAGTGTCTTCTAGGGTTTGAATTTTGAACTTTGTTTTTTCTCAATCTCAAAATGAGATGAGAATGAAAACTGTGGGTAACGACGAGACGGTGCTAGTTTAGATAACCGGGAAAAATATTTATGTCTCTTGGTTTAAAATTCAAACGTCAAAATTATTATTCTTCTTTCAAAAATAAAAAAGGGAAAATTACTTTTTAATAAATGTTTTTTTAAGGCTGAATAAAGATTATTTGTTTAAGAATCTAACTTTGTAAATTTTGTAATAATAATCAAGAACTCTAGTTCATACACATTAAAAAATTCTCTTTCCGCCTCCTTTTTATCAACCATGTCTTTCTCTCTAAGTTTTTTTTTTTTTAAGGAATCTCTCTCTGAAGTTTTATTAAACCGACCTTGTTAGAAATGAAAGAGACAAAAGAAAAAGACAAATCATGGGTCCAACTGGTAAATTATTTTAAACTAATGTTACTTATTATTATCTAGCATGGTTTTGTTTTTTTCCCTGTAATATTTCTTTTTTTTAAGAATTCAACCTGATAAAATTATTCTCCTGCCATTAGAATGTGCAACCATCATTATTTTTATGAAAATGAGATTGAAATAATTCAAATTTTAAGGGGGTTTAAATACATTATTTGCCATTTACATATCAATATTAATGTTTGTGTTCGTTTGTCAGCTTTTTTTATTGCGCTAATGTATATTATACAGAAATATAAGTAGTTAACACTGTGTAGAAGATTAGTTTATAAAGCTAATGATATAAGAAATAAAGTCAAACTTTTTATTTGGTATATGACAATTGTGGTTTCAAATAGAAAACTTATTCAATTCTAGTCACACTTTTGGTGAATCAAATGGAGAATAAGCCCTATCAAGTAAATTAAGCATTATGTATAACACACGCGTACGCGGTACGCGAAGTAACTCATCTTAGAGTTACTCGTTTAGTCAATGTATCCTCATTTTTACACACGCACATATACGTACACATACATACAAGTATTTTCTATCTTGTTAAAAAATTAGATATATCACTTGTTAGGCAGTAACGATTTATCATAAATGAACCTATATCTAAACCACGTTTTCCATCTTGAGATTTTCTAAATACTTTAACTGTTTTCCCAAATTTAACCTTTTACTTTTACTGTTGTGACAAATGTTTTATTTTATTTTTCTCCAAACAAGGTTTCTGCTGAAAACTTACGTGAAGTTGTAGCTTCACAGTCTCTGTGGGATCGATATCTTTTTATACTATAACCTGAGCAGTGTATACTTGCGCTTAGTCTCTCCATCTTAAAATACTCATAGTGTTTTGGAAGATGTATCATACTTGCACTTGCACTTAGAATGGTCGTTGCATGTTAATCTAGACGTTGCAATAAATTATAAAACTCATACGTTTCATGATTGGATTATAGCTACAGATACAAAACTTACATTGAAGTTTGTGGAGGATTTTAATTGTATATTGGTCATATTTACTCGAAAAATATATGTTTAACTTGTTCTCAACACAATATTTGACAATTATCTAAAATCATGACTCTTGTTTGAGTGTTTATTCCGTACATCCAAGGATTTAACATCATCATTATAGTTGAAGAATCATGTTAAACTCTTTACGAATAATGTTTCATTCTTCATTCACCATTTGCACATTTGAAACTAATAATAAAGGTAATACATTCGAATGTAATATACCATTCTAAATGGTTGAATGTTTATGTCTTTTTCCCCGAATAATGAATAGATAATATCAAGGTCATTAAAATAAAATTTCATTTGTATAAGTTAACACCAAATAAAATAGTGTTGCATAAGAATGTTGAATAATATTAATCAAAAAAATTGTTAAATAATAGTTTTAATAAATAACGATTCTCATTCAAAAATTGAAGTTCTTGAAGAGGGAAGGATTTTATGAAAGAGTGATAATGCAAAATCAACGGAATATAATAAGACTCTTTTGAACGAGAAGACTGCAAGAGAAGGTATAAACATGATTTCATTCAAAAACTAAGTACACATTGTGACAAGCGCAAGGAACAAATTAAGCGCTTACGCTGATTTTGGTTTATAACGTTTAAGGCTAAACTAATCCTTAGACGCCAGTGGAATGACACAGATTCCATTATATTTTAAAATCATTCCACTTCTATTGAAGTTGAATGCAATTAAGATTCAAAATTAGGATTTTCGATCATACTTGATTTCATTGAAAATTAATATTTTTTCAATAAACGCATTTCAAAACGTTTCACCTTTCACGAGGGAGATATAACATCAATTGAATCTATACTTACAGACTAAAAAGTAAATTTTTCCGACATTGTTCCTAAAGAGTGTGACAACGAGAACGATAATGAGTTGATGAGTTGATGACACAAAAGATGAAAATGAAATGAAACAAAAGAGGAGGATGATGTCGTAAAAAAGAGGAAGACGGAGACTATGTATTTTCCTACTGTTTTGTCTCTTTTTATGTCCTATCGTAATATTTTTAATGTATCTTTAGTGAAAAAACTTAATTGGTATTGGTTGATGATTATTTATAATACTTTAAATTTAAAAAATATCAAATAAATAAATCTTAACAAACAAACATAAATTTGACAATGTGTTTCTACTATTGTTACAACAAGTGCAACAATTTTATCACACCAAGGTTAGTCAAAAGATTTAAAAATATACCAACATAAGCATTTTGGAAATTAATTGTACTCTATTACATGGCAACAACATAAATATTTTAGTTGCAAAATATGAGTACTTTATCCAAATTATTTGATTCCGTATCAAAAATTACATAATAATATATATGTTTCATCTATATTTAGCATGATGTATATAATAATAAATAGTTTTTTCCTTCAAAAACAAAATAATAAATAGTTTTTATATTGAATATAATGATTATCTTCTTTAAGTTATTCAATTAAATTCTCAAAACATAAAAAAGAAAAAAAAAATATTCAGAGTTTTCATGTATAACTTGAACATCACAGTTTACTTGAAAACAAAAAAAATTGAATGTAATAATAATAAGACTTGAAACTCATCAAGAGGAAGCAAGCCAAATAAAACAATAAACGTTATTAAAACTTGGCAGTATAACTTATTTGGGTGATGACTAAGAAAAGAGATTAGTGAATTCAATAGACAATGAAATAATATTTTGATTATCTAAATGAATGACAAAAGTTGAATTATCAACTAAGTTCAATCTAACGTCTCTTCTTCTCATTAAAAAATAATAATATAGGAGAGTATTAAAATCTGATTTATCATAACAGTAAAACAATTAGTATTGAGTATATAAGACTGATCTTTAAAAACATAATTATCACACTAACCTATACCTAGTTGTGAATTGAATAACAATAAATGGATAGAGTTGTGTTAGTTCTCATTGACGAAATACAAATCATAGATAATATGAAACATGGGGACCAATGAACAACGATCATAAATTCATCTTTGAGACAAACACATTCATTTCCTTGTAAGTATTGCCTTGAGAAACAATAGTATGCTCGAAGTCAAGTTGAACATAGATAATTGACTAGATCCAAGAATACAAGAGGACATGATTATTAAATTTAAAGAATTTCAATTTAATATTGGCGTTAGAACGTATTGGAATGAATTAACAATCTATCTTACATTGAAAGCAAACAAAAATTATAAAACACAAGTCAAAATGTTATAGAATATTAATTTGGAAGTGCAACATATATCAATAAATTATTCAACAAGTTTACATATACAACATCAAATAAAAACAATATAATTACAGTATAAATAAAAACAAAACTTAATCCCAAGAATATTTTCAAAAAACAGATACAATTATATACCGCTCCATGGTTAGCATGGACTAATCAAAAAATAACATATCCGCTTGTTGATTCCTACAATAAAGGCTAAAATGTGTTTCTTAATATTTGACGTCTAGAGCTTGTCCAAAAAAGGTTGTGTCGTTGTAACTAAAACCATGTTTGTTATTAATCCTCCGGATGTTTCAAGAACTTTGATAAACTGGTAAGTGAAACAGAAATATGGTTTCTTTTTAGTAGAATAATATGCATTTTCGTGACTTTGACATGTAGTCAATTGGATTCACAAGTCACGTTTAGATTTAAGAATTTTTTTTTGTTCTTCTCAGTTTTTTTGTTTTGTTTTTTGCTCTTTTTTTGTATCTTTCTAATCCCCATCGATTAATCCACCGTTGTGGCTACTGTCAATGTAGGTGTAGAAAATAGTTGAGTACACACAAATTCGTGGAGACTGTAAAATTTCTAAGAAGACATCCGTAAAACTGCAAAATTTGTTTCAAAAAAAGGTTTACCATCTCCTTGATGAACAGTGAATATGTCTCGCAAATTCAATTTTTGCAACTTATACAAATATTTAAAATAATTTAAAAAACAAATTTAAAGGTAATATATGAAGGAATGGAGAGTGTAGTGATTAGAGCTTACTGAATCGAAGTTTTTGGGTCCATCAAACTATCTTAAATAAGGATAGTTTTCTTCTAAACCAATTATTATTATTTTTTTATAAATTTGAGGGCAAAAAACGTAAATTGGGGTAATGATGCCTCTCTTCGTTCAGTCTTAAGGTGCTCTTACTACAATACTTTAAACTCAATAATAACTAACTTTTTTAAAATTTGACAGTAACCCACCAATAATAGTCTGAGGTGACAATTCATCTGTCAAATCACTGTGATAAGATAAAGTTGCTTGAGTTAATTGGGTTGAACTTATGGCCCAACAAAAATCTAGAAACAATGTAACGAAAAGAAATTTAGCCAAAAAAATTTGAATTAGTGTTACAATTTTTTTTTAATTAATTATAATTAATTAAAGTAAATGTGGGTCCCAATAGAGATAAACGCCTAATAAAAACCATGAAAGTAGCCAACATTTCAAGAACAAATATGACAAAATATATATCATATCAAAAGCTATAAAAATTAAACAAAATCTTATGTGCTTGGATATACGATTACCTGCTGCAACAACACATTTCACCGTTGAAATGGAGAAGTTGCAAACTATAGCTTTTAACAAAACATGTGTTTACATTTGGCTAGGTACTGAAACAAACACATAAAATCAAAGATCTACAGACTTATCAGTTTCTCCTTGATCTCTGACTAACCAGTTTATAGACTATAGATTTTGTTTGAAATCTATAACATTGAATGTATTCTTATTAAGAAATCCAACACATTTAAAATCATGAAGCAAAACTATAAGATATGGCACAATACTTTTTGAAGTTTGTACGTCTAATCTCATTTATCCATAGCCAAACAAAACATATATAAAAATATACCAACATAAACATGTTGAAAAGTACTTATCTATTAAATAATATTATAATGTGCATTAAACTACAACATTAGACTTTGATTTATAACTTTTTTCCTAAAAAAAACTAAATCAAAATGATTTTATTTTACATTGAAAACTTTGAAGAATTTTGACCTAGATTCTTCGACATAGATTCTTCAAAAATGATAATCTCTATCCTGTTACATTTTTTACCTAACTCAGTTATCTATGCTAGATTTTGGTTTGGGCTAGAATCTCCTTCTCAAGGACAACAAGCGAGGTAACACATGAAGGACTCCTTGCCTCAAAGATGGTTATGTGATTGTTGTTCCTTGGACTGCCATGTTTCAAAGTAATTATGTTTTGTATTTCATCTTTTATGAAAACCATCCGCGTGTTATTAATTTCCCAATTTTTTTCATGTATATTTTGGGAAGACATATGTGGTTTCAAAGGTCGATCGTGTCTAGTTGGTAACAATGGCTTTACCATCACAATCAGTTCTGATTTTGATACTCAGACTGTCGTGGAGTCAATCTTTAATATTACTGATGATGACAACAACTTGTCAACTATCATTGAGTTGCAACGAAAGAACTTTCTTGTTTGTTCTAAAAGGTGGTTGAGTGGGTTCCGAGTCCTTAAGTTGATTGACAATGAAAGACATTGGGCTGATGTTCATAACCCTAGAGGGGACACAGTCTTGTTTATTGCTGACACTTCTACCTTTGTTGCCTATGCATCTAACACAGGTGTTACACAATCCAATATCATCTATTGGGACCTTACAACATGTAGAATTTTGCAATTTTAATTAAATGATTAAAGGGTCATTACACTTATAACTGAATTCACCAGGCTTTTCTGCTCATCGCCTACATGGGTAAAGCCGCGCTTAGCGCGGCGTCAAAATGTTGAATGTAACTAATTTACTGTCAAATTGTTTCATCTGGATTTATGAATTTCATGTCTTACTATCATATTCAATGTTTTCTATTTTAGAGTAAGCTGTGAAGAATTTGAAGACTCTGATAAACAATAATGAATCAACATAGTTATTAGGGATGATGAACCAAATGACAAGACTCAACATCTAGTTCATTCAAATCAAATTTTCTCTCTTGTGAGTCAAATTGAATCACAACTCTCTATCTATTATTATATTATAATACCACAACAATAAATTGTAAATTGTTCTTTCAAAGTTAAACGTCTTTAAATTTTCTCTAACGTTGTTGTTTGCCTTATCTCTTATTCTTAAAGCTTATTAGGTTAAGTAACACCTAAACCTATAAATTTCCCTCTAATTGTGCTGCATTAACTCTAAGCATGCCAACCCTAGTTTTTTTCCCTCCCATTTACTTCTCAATTTGAATTTGAATTTTTTTTATTTCAATTAACCTAAATACTTCTAAAGCAATTAATGAGGGATGTTGTTTACCGTGATACATTTTCCTTTTAGTTTCTTAGCATTTTGAATTTTAAATTTTTCATGTTTGAACTACTAACTGCAATAAATAATGTTCATTTGTATACCACATGAAAAACATACAAATCTCCACTCAGCACACACTATCCCATTTCCCACGCATATGCACATAATAAACCATCCTCCATCATAACTATATGTGTGTGTGTGTGTGTGTGTGTGTGTATATATATATATATATATATATATATATATGCAATACACAATGGAGCCATCTCATCTTTGTCTTTTTTTAGTGTTTGTATATGAAGTCTAAAAGTCAGTTTTGATACCAACTCTTCAATCAACGTGCACTGCACCATTTTGATGGGCTTAATGCTTTTCTTTTATCTTCCTCTTCCACTTTCAAAGCACATTTGCACTACCATGAGTCATAAGAATAAAATTTTGCCTTACAACTACTTATCACACGAATGTTTAATTGATACTCCCATCTCGATGTTTCCTCCTCTAATTTATTATCTCCTTTCAATCTACAACAATGCTTCTTCATGAAATGGTGTTTAAGAATATTTCCCAGTTTGATGTCTCCTCTTTATATTTCTCATTAGCTCTTCTTTCTTCAAGATCCCTATAGTAAACATGGTGCCTTGGTCTCTATGAAATATTAGAGTTGTATATGTCATCAGTTTCTCTAACAATCTTCCTCTAAATCGTTATCATTTTTTTGCCAAGCTGTAGTTTCTTTGTACCAAAAGGATTTGGAAGGATCAATTTTGGTTACCGAGTGGAAATCATGTCATACTTTTCCTTTTTTATTTGCGTTCTCATTTTTCTATTGACACGTCATATTTTCTCCTTGAATTTTATGAATTATGTTTATGTTTTTTTTAATAGATTGCTGGAGTTGCTACTTGATGTGCACATTGCCTTTACCCTTAGTTATTTTTAGAGTACTAACATGTAGATGTGCTTAGTTTGTGTACACACAACAATCATATTGTTTGAATCAAACTTTGATTCAAGAGGAAAAGGGGAAAATCAGGAAGCTTTTGTTAATATATTTCTTATGTATTCATCTCTTATCACATTCTTAATGTAAAAAGCTTTTATTTACTATATGGTTATATTTAATTTGTGCAGGTTTGGTTTAATGATAAGTTTAGCAGTATCTTTGCGAGTCACTCCGATTTTAGGCCATAATTGAAATGTCTCCATAAATGTTAAAAATGTCTTCCAAATCCTTTTGGTATAAAAAAATATTATTAATGAAATAATTATTCATGGATTAAAAAGTTCAGAGGATGTTTCCAACAACTTCTCATTATATTTGTGATTCTGCATGCACATCCTTCTTATCCTGGACTTAATTTGTTATAAAGAGATATTATAGAAGAGTTCAAAGAAAGTTGAGTAAAAAATGACTATTATGCATTTCACTTTAATTTGTTTTGTCACTTTTATACATCTTGAAGTAACTTTGTGTCTTTGAATTATTGGAAGATCCTAAAGCGCATACGCACGAATTTAACTAGATGGAAGGAATTAATTTACTGACTAATGACATCAAAAGTTTTTTTTTTTGAAGGAAGACATCAAAAGTTGTTGGTGCTTAGAGTTGCATCCATATCACATTATGATGAATTTCGCTAAAAAAATTTATTACATTAACGATGGAGTAACAAAGTTGATTGGTTTTTTGACCATTGGCTGGAAAAATAACTGGACTTGGTTTTTTTGACCATTGGCTAAAAAAATCAACTGGACAATTGTATAAGAAAAAATTTCACTTGACAAATGGAAAGATACAACATGTTGAACAATGTTTTGTTAAGGAATATAATATCTTGGATCATCAAAATATTTCTATTGATATTGAAAATTATTTTTTATTATGCCAAAGTATTAACTTTTGATAGGTTATAAACTAACGGTATTCACACCTATAACCTTAATTCACTACTCTATGTGTGATGTTTCCATGACCCACATCCATTCCTTTTCATTACCGAGCTCATATCTATTTCCGAAGATAACTATTTGTCTTCTATTAGCTTTAATATCACGTTACTTGATATTACTATAACTTTGAATGTTGTTTATAGAAAGACGTATTGTAATTTATGATAACTAATGTTGTCTGCACCTCGTTAAAAAAATAAATAACAGTAGTATAAATGTTTTGAAGTACTATGTTTAATGGTAATAGATTTTTTTTCTTATATTTAAACATAAAAAAATATATATATAGTAAATTCCTAAAAACGTATATGTAATATAAATTATTGGTCTCTCTTTAAAAAAAATAAAAATAATTTATTGGTCTCTATTCGGTTCATAAGACTCGTGCAACACACGAGTCAAAAGTCTAGTAAAATGAATTACTAGCAAGTTACTCTACTAGTAATGTCAAACATAGTTTCTAAAGAATGTTTCAATATTAACGAGGATCAAAATCTTTGGTGATCTAAATATCACTCAAGTTTGAAGATTTTTTCTTTATCGAACATAATTTTTCTGAGAATAGTATTTGGAATCTAGATACTCTTAATCTGCATTTATTTTAACCTTTGTAAACAATAATTACTGGTAGTTAGATTAATCTGACGACAATTTGATGAAAAAACCATGATTTTAAATGACGAAATCGAAGTAAGTTATATGATACATCAAACCAAATAGAGGTAAATTATTTAGTGTGGAACTGTGAGAGTTTACCCGAAGACAATATAGGTTTTATGTTTATGAGATTTTTTGTTTTGTTTAAGGTTTTCTTTTAAAATAAAATTATAACAATTGATTTCACTTACAAACGAGTTTAGTATTTGACCTATATAAAACAAATGCACAAATCTAAATCAAATGATATGATATCACAGTGGCTCTCAGGCACCAACTTGCAATACAATATATGCAATTAATATATCATTTTTTAACCACCTATTTGATTATATGGCAGTTTCATTAAATTTGTTTGATCAAGGGATCCCATGATGTTTTCATAATTATCTTTAAGATTTTGCAATAGAATTTCATATGGGTTATTATAAAATCTATGTAATTTTTTAAATCCACATTATTGGTGGATATGGTGTTTTGCAAGCACTTTATCACATAGTGAACATGATCATTCTCCTTTCTCTAGGTTAACATTCATTAAAAAAAAAAATCCTACTATATATTCTGAAGATTTTCACCGAAGTTTGCGACAGACTTGGTTGTATAAAGAAATTATTTTCGTATAATCTCATACCACGATGTAAATTAAAATATTAAGTCACAACCCAAAAACACTTGAAGAGATGGTAAAAGATTTCTTCAAATTTAATGAGAAGCATTGTGATCAAATCCAACCATGATGAAAATTAAAATAGTAAGTCACAACCCGAAAACACTTGAAGAGATGGAAAATGATTTCTTCAAATTTAAGGAGAAGCTTTGTGTTTGAATCCAACATTGTTAAATATTTCGAGGAAGTACTTTGTCATCTATCACGACCCTATGTAACATCCATTAAACTTTTTTCCTACTATATATTTTTAAGATTTTCACCGGAGTTTGCGACACACTTAGTTGTATAGAGAAATTATTTTCGTATAATCTCATACCACGATGTAAATTAAATTAAGTCACAACCCAAAAACACTTGAAGAGATGGTAAAAGATTTCATCAAATTAACGAGAAGCTTTGTGTTCGAATTCAACCACGATGTAAATTAAAATATTAAGTCACAACCCAAAAACACTTGAAGAGATGGTATAAGATTTCTTCAAATTAAACAAGAAACTTTGTGTTCCAATCCAACATGAGAATGTAACATTGTTAAATATTTCGAGGAAGTATTTTGTCACCTATCACGACCCTATATGAGTTGAAGGGTTAGTCTTTACACTTGCATGTACGAGATACACGATTCACACCCAAAACAAAATTTCAGTAGTACTATATAACAAAATATATATATATATATATATATATATATATATATATATATATATATATATATATATATATATATATATATATAAGACTTGGTCCTTTTTAAGCAAATTATAAGGAAAAAAAAACTTATTTTCTTTATCCCTAATTAACGAAAAGTATAAATATAAATCTTTGTTGTTTTCAAATTATAACAAATCTTGTTTATCTATTTCAATAACGGCAATACTATAACAAATAAATATAATTTAAATTCTTATTTATCTAATGATACCAACAACAATCATTATTCTAGAAAAAATTATTTTCGAATATAATTGGCATAATAAAAAAGTCACCCCAAAATCTTAGATATATACTCGTTCTAGTTTGTTACAACTTTTAAAGCATAGAGAAAAATAAATTGGACATATATTCATATTGTGTTTGTTACATTTTTAAATTTTTTATTGAATTCACTCCCATCAATTAGCTTCTTTAAAGAATAATGGATAAAGAAAAAAGATTGATATATCGTAGACGATAAAGATTGAGTTTGTTACACTTTTTTTTAGTAGGCTTAAATGCATTTTTGGTCCCTGATTTTAACTTAATTGGAGTTTTAATCCTCCTATTTTTTATTTTTATTTTTAAAAAAAGTAGTCCTCTTATTTCTAAAATCACTTTCTTGGTCCCTCTATTTTACAATTTTTAGAATTTTTTTAGTCCCTCGTCAATTTTGGTGATTTGTCACTGTTATAATGACGTGACAATCGTGGCATGTAAGTGTTGGATTATTCTTTTTCCATATCATTTATAAAATTAGTTTAAAATACATAATAACAAAAAGTAATTAATTTAAAAGAAAATATAAGAATTAAAAGATTAAAATTAATTGAAATATATAAGAAACCCTAAATTTCAAATGCCCCAAATTATTCAGATTTAGAAACCAAGAAATTTAAACAAACCACGTCTCAGTAAAATGCGACCCTCTTTGATATTCTGCTTCATCCTCTCCCTCGTCCCTGTTAAACGTGACCATCACAACCCTCATCCTCGTGCGAATAATGTCAACAATATAATTTGACTTTTATGTTTTGGGATAATACATGTATTTGCAATTATGTGTTAGCGTATCCTCATGAACTTTGAACTTGATGTAAAATTTATTTGCAGTAGGATTTTGAATGTAGTAAAATCACTCAATTGTTGTCAAATTAACTATTAACAAGGGATTTAAACGTGATTGATTTGTTACAATGACCGTACTGGTGTGTTTTTCCTTATGTAATAACCCTTTCTGCCAATTATCCAAACCGTCGGCAAACTCATGATGTTGTTATACAATGCAATTTATTTTGGTTGTTATATGATTTTTTTTGGTTTCTAAATCCGATTGATTTGGGGCAAAGCGTAATTTGGGGTTTCTTTTAAATTAATTAGTTTTTTTATTTATGTATTTTAAACTATTTTGAAAAATGACATGGAAAATGAATAATCAAGCACACACATGCCACATCATTGTTGCGTCATTAATGAGAGTGACAAATCACAAATTGACGGAGGACTAAAAAATATCTCAAAAAATATAAAATAGGGGGACTGAAATTCCAATTAAGTTAAAATTAAGGGATCAAAAGTGTATTCAAGCCTTATTAGTATTTGAATTTACTATTATCTATTTGTTATATGTATTTAAATTCGAGGGTAATTTGAGAAATAGAGTAAGCTAGTCCAAAAGAGTCAAAAAGAGTTATTTTCTTTATATATAGTATTAGACCATCCACAACAGAGCACCTTAAATTGGGTGCTTAAATTGAATTCATATGTCCACATCACTCATTTTACCGTAATACTTAATAAACACCAATTTTCTCCAACCCATCACCTTAAAAGAAACTAGACCATCCACGCACGGGTCATATCGATTGGAAACATAACATGCAAATATATTGAAATTAAAAGTGCTTGTGGTACAAAATGAAATGTTTATGATAAAATTACAATAAAAAAAGACCTTAGGTCGGTAGATTGCAGAAAATCTCCTTGTAAGCTACATTCGAAGTGCTATCCATGCTAGCACCATTCTCATCACTCATTAAAATCTTCAAACCACTCCTGGAGGTCACTATTGTGACATAAAGTTGACCATGAGAGAATACGGGTTTAGGTAGTCCGAATGCAGTAATGGTGTTAAGAAATTCTGATGTGTGAACATCATCCGGTCTATTCGCCATGGTCAATTTATTTATAAAATTAAAATATAAAATAGATAAAAAAAATATAAAATTAATTTATTATGATGTAGCTGCATCTTCCATGATCAATTTGATCTAGCATGACAGAAAGATGTTACTGTACGCTTCTAAACTCAAATGTAGAAAATCACCAAATAGGACTAACATGGGCCGATAGACCTTTGATCACATATTTGATAGAGTTATAACCATCCAATTTTATAAAAAAAAAATTAAAAAATATTGACCATCGATCCAATCACTTATATATCAGTATCTTTTACAATTGAATTTGATCAAACATATGACAGAATTACTATGTTTCTTATAGTTTTCTTTTTCTAATAGTGTTAACATGCATATTGGTTGTTCTCAAAAAATTGATAGTTATCGAATATATGATTTTTTTTTTTTAGAGAATATGAATGTTAATATATATTAAAAAACACTTGAGTAATGAATAGAATAAAAAGAAATCAATGTTTTTCATTGAGTTCAAACATGTTGATCACTACAAACATTGGGAGAATACTTTAATAAAATAGATGGTCCGATACTCGAAATAAAAACTTCTAAACCGAAATTGACAACATAGTCGACTCAAAACTATACTTTTCCTCAAGTCTAGTAACAAAATAGATAGTCTGGATACTCAAAATATCAATAGCTAAACCAAAATTGACGACATTGTCGAATCGAAACTATACTACTTTTCCAGTCTAGTAACAAAATAGATAGTCCCGATACTGAAAATAGAAATAGCTAAACCAAAATTCACAACATAGTCAACTCAAAAATACATTTCTTTAATTCTAGTAATGCCTCACAGTAAAAAAAAAGGTCTCATTTTTCCCAATAACAGGATCACCGATCTTGATAGGAGAACCTTCTATAGAATTTTGGTGCCTCAATCATCTACTTCCACTGGTTATGTGGTCTTGATCCATAAATAACTATGCAATCCCACAGCTGTTGCAACAATCATCTACCAAGACTACTGCAGTAGTTTCCTTGTCCAAGATTGATCAACAAAATCCCTCATAAGCCAACATCTTCAAAAATATTTTAGAAAGCGAGTATATGCATCGTATGCACCAAAATATTTATATAATTATTTATAAATTAACTCATTTTACCGCAATACTTAATAAACACCGATTTTCTCCAACCCATCACCTTAAAAGAAATTATTAAATAGGTCTCACAAATAATTTAATATCATTAAATTTCAACAAAATTTATTTATTTTATTAAAATTTATTAAATAAGACCCATGAAAAATGAAGAGAGAAAGTGTGCTTCCATAGTCACCCATGAATTATACTCCACAATGGGGATGCCTATTTAATATGGTGCTAACTGCTAAATAGGTGAAGCACCACCATTATGGATGGTCTTAGATTATAAGTAAAAAATACAAATTTTTATCCTATTTAATTATGTTTTTTTTTGTAAGGTCCTATTTAATTATGTTGTTGTTTTAAAAAATGGTCTTTTCTAAAGTAAAATTAAATGCAAATTACTTTTGATTTGTCAACCTTCTATTTTTCTCCATAATCAATAACTAATAGATAATGTTTTTACGCATTCCCATAAAACTTACTTAAGGAGAAAACATAGAAGTATACCTCAAATTTTAGTTGAATTGATTTTCTTTTCTTATAATTTAAGACCAGGGGTATATTAGTTAAAAAATATAATATAATTATTGTTACACCATCAAGACAATCACACACCATCAAACAAAGTGCAACTACTAGTCAGCATACCATTACCAGATTAAATTACCAAGTCTTCTTCCCCTCAATCTTTCCCATTATATTAAATAAAATAAAATAAATAATACATTATATTCAACCAACTTAAAAAAAATTAAAAACAGAACAAGAAGCAAATCTGAAGAAACATAGTATCATCCAAAAACAAAAACAAAAACCCTTTGTTGGGTTTGAAACTTCGAAGCTTCCGACAAGAGTTGTTGATCTACGCCTTATGGCTTCTCCGGTACTATCTCTCTCTCTCTCTCTCTCTTCAAAAGTTGTTAATACTGAGCTGAATTTGCAATGTCGCAGCGAGCTGTTGAAAACACAGAGAATAGTTTGGAGAAGATCAAGCGTCAGCTAGCTTCTGCTTCTGGTAGAAATCTGCTGCAGGGTCCACTTCTCAAGAGATCCGAGACTGTAATTAACTTATCCTCCTTTTTTTTTTTGATTAATTGATCACTTTGTTGATCAATATTCAATATTGTGTTATTTTTGTTTAATTACTAAGATTGCCCCTTTTCATATTAATCTTCAATTTTCAATTTTTATTGTGTTAATGGAATTATGATTACCATGTAATTCAAATGTGTTGTGGGTTGATTGTGTAAATAGAATTATGATTACATTGTAATTCAAATGTGTTGTGGGTTTGGCGATCTCTGAAGCACCGGCACTTGGTGTTCGACATGTGTCAGCATAGGATACCAACACGTGATTGCATTGAATTATGTCATTTTTACGAATTATTATCAGTGTGGACGTGTTAGTGTCGCTGTCATGTCCGTGCTTCATAGTTTGTGATCCTTTGAATATCCAATCTTGTTTTGATGTTCTTAGAAAAAATGCTATGCTATTTGAATTTTCCCTTGAATGTTAGCTAGCTTATGTGAAAAATTTGTTATTTTTTTGGTGACAGCTGAGGAAATGGAACGAACGTTGGGTGATCTTGGACCCAACAACTGGGAAAATGGAATACAAGTAGGTTTATATATAAATAAGCTTCATATATTGTTTTTTTGTGTGTAGGGAAAAGTAGTAACACTTTGGATGCTGATCATCTGTGCTGTTATTTTTCTTTGCTTTTTAGGTTACGAAGAAATGAGCCAACTGTTAAGGGAACAATTGTATTTGACGCAAATAGCACCATTACTGTATCTCCTGTGAATTTCAAGTAAGGATGGTGTTTTTTAACATGACCCGATTTTGCTTGGTGCCTTGGGTTCTAATATGATTCATGAATGTCTACTTTATGAATTTATCGTTTCATACTAATTTGATTTATTTCGGTGTATTACAGTGGGCTACCGAAGTATGATGGATGCTGCATTTGTATCCTTTTTTTTCATTTTTATATTTTTATAATTTTCGGGTCATACAAATCATATATTGGTAATGTATGTATCAAAAGTACTCTTCCTGTCGCATCTTAACTTCCTCATTTAGATATCGGGACACCACAGAAAAAGGATTATTTCCTATGCGCGGAGACTCCTGGTGCAGCTCGAGCATGGGTGTCAACATTGCAGTATGTTTCATAATCCCCGACTTTCCTCGCCCTGTTTTTAATTTCAGATCGGTGTGCAATATATTATGAAATTATATGGCACTAACGTTCTTTTGTACAAAACATGAATTTATAAGATATTTTTAGCGGGTGTAGTTACATACTTGAGCCAAAAACTCGTTAGGTTCCGAAAAGGAAAAAGAGTAGAAAATAAGATGATTGCTTTGTTCTTTGGTAGAAGAGGAAAGAAAGTTGCAACTTTTTTGTTCTCTTGCTTGATTGGGAAAAAGGTAAGAGGAAAGAAAGAAGCATATATCTATTAAATTACAAAAATACCTTCCAAAAACTAAAATATAACAAAAAGATAGTTCAAATCAGAGAAAGAACATGAAATTATTTGCTTGTTGTTTTCCTCCTTCTAGGAGAGAGAGATATTTTGTGAGGGCCACCAAACATTTTTCCTTCCTTGCTCTCTGTTACGGAACGCCAAATGACGGAGGAGTTTTCAAGTTTTGCGATTTCCTTTTTCTTTCCAAATTTTCAGTTTGTTTTTTTTTTGCTCCAAACTGATTGTAAAAGTAATGTTACTTATGCGTATGGTTCCCCATTACTTTCACTAATTTCTTGCTAAAACTTGTAATGAAAGTTATGTTAGTTTTTTTTCCTATTTTTCCTCTTCCACGTGAACCAATTTTTGAGTAAAAAATGAGTTGTTGTGGATTGCTATTCTTAGGGAAAAAACTTGCTGAGTTGGTCCACTCCTTTTCCCACTTCTCCCATAATCTGATGCACGTTCCTATAGTAACTGAATAGTGCTAAAGATCAGCCCTCAAGGTGTTTCACGTTTCCAGACTTTGTGATGGGCAAGGCTCTATAAAAGGGAAACGTATCCACTCTGTTTCATGGTCACTGAACCTACTCTTCTCTCTATAGAAAACTACACCACCGGTTTTGAGTGAGTTAAGGTTTAGAATAGTGAAACAAATCGGCTGTAGCAACAACAACAAACTCTTTTCTGACATAGCAATGACCGGAGGTTACTGTTCTTAATTTGCTAACGCTTACTGGTTTAAATGTGTTGTTTAACATGTTTAAATATAAATTATTTCTAATCGATTTAAACATGTTAAACAACATAAACAACACATTTAAACCACTAAGCGGAAACAAATTAAGAACACTAACCTCCAGCCGTTGCTATGTGAGAAAAGAACTTGTTGTTGCTGCTGCTGCTACAACCGATTTGTTTCACTATTCTAAACCTTAACTCACTCAAACTCGATGGTGTAGTTTTCTATAGAGAGAAGAGTAGGTTCGGTGACCATGAAACAGAGTGAATACGTGGGAAAAGGTCTGGACCAACTCAGCAAGTTTTTTCCCTAAGAATAGCAATCCACAACAACTCATTTTTGACTAAAAAATTGGCTCACTTGGAGGAGGAAAAATTGGTAAAAAACTAACAAGTTACACTTCCATGCCCTGTTTAAAATTATGGGATGGTCTTTACTGTAGTATCTTCCTTCAATAATTTTCTGAGTGTTATCAACTATATGTTTTTTATACTCACGGGAATAGGCTTCTTGAAAAGGGAGACCCGTTGAATACCATAGTTTAGCTTAATCTTCTATGTTCCTCTTATTGTTATTTATTCTATTCTATTATCTTGTGTTCTTGCTTTCCACTGAAATGGATCAATTTGTATGATTACTGCACAATTCTGCAATTTTTCTTGTCTAATCGTTTGCAATTATTTTCTTGTCTGATTTATTTTTACTCTCACACCAGTGCCACTCAGTTGGTTCTAAAAGCTCATAAAGAAGCTGTGAATTCCTTAAGTGGGAATGGTTCTACAAAATTAGGAACTGTTGCAACTGTTGTTGCTGCAGCCAACTCAACAGCCTCGGAATGTTCTAAAGAAATTGAAGCGGCAATGCAGATTTCGTTGCGAAATGCTCTTGGAATGATGCCAAATAGGACTACTGATGGTCCCATGGATGATTTAACAATCATGAAGGTACACCCTCATTTTGGTTTGTTCTATCTTTGTTTGGTTTGGACTTTGTTGGATTCCTTTTGTTGCTTCTTCATGTGTTGAATCTGTAAATAGTTGTCAATTGCCATCTCTCTAGTATTTGCTTCCATCATACCTTATACTGTTAGAAGGAACGTTTGTTGAATTAGTTCAATCACTCTTAGTATCCTTGACACACAATTCAATCATCTTCATTAATTGGAGGTTTAAGAGAGGCAAGGATAGGTTAATTAATAATAATTAATAAAACCTTAATGAATGAAAAGGGGCCGCCATATACAGTCTTACTCTTAGGTCTACATGGTTGCAGCTAGGATCTTCGCTGTTAACATCAATTTCACCTTCAATAATAACCGAAGTCTTCAGAAAAACACAATAAATGGGATCATAATAAAATTTGAGATAATTTGTTTTTTTAATTAGAAAAAACTACAAAAGAAAAAGAAAATTTAGGGCTTTTCTGAGATGTTGAAATGTGTAGCTTCTTAAGAACATAGAAGTTACTTTTTAGAGCTTATCCAAGCTTAGCTTTGATCAGATACCTTTTTGCTAGAAAATTTTCCAAAAAGAAACCTAAAAGAATTGAGTGTGTGATTCGATGAATTTAATTGTCATACTTTTTATGCAATGCATTGAATTGAATAGTGGCTGTGGCAAGGTACACAGTATGGCTGAATCCAGTTAATTGAATCATAATAAGGATTTTTTGTATGTCATGCAGTGAACAAAAGAAATAGGTATTTCCTTGTTACTACATTGCTTGTATTTTATAAACGGTTCAATTTTTCCCTTCAGCTTTAGAGTTTGTAAAGGCCCATCCTTTGCATCGCTGGTTTCTTGGCTCTCTGACCTTCATACACTTCTGGTTTGCGTTCTCTTGTTTAGAGAATAAGGAAGTGAAGGAAAGAAAAGTGTCACTGGGAATTTCCTTTTTTTCTTAGTATATGGGGCGGTTGTGGGGCTTGAATCTAGTGGCAAAGGTTTCGAAGAAGAAATGCAAATATGATATATAAATAGAGAAAATGAAATTTTTAATTAGACAAGGAATATTTGTATAGGGATGTAGGTCGGTATCTTGGGCCTGTATGGTTCTTTATTGCTTTGGATCCAGTCTGAAAATGCTGTTTTACACAATAGGAAACACTAAGAGTTAAGGATGAGGAGCTACAGAATTTGGCTCGAGACCTTCGGGCACGTGATTCAACTATAACAGAAATAGCGGATAAATTATCCGAGACTGCCGAAGCCGCCGAGGCAGCAGCATCTGCTGCTTATACTATGGATGAGCAACGGAGAATTGTTTGTGCAGAAATTGAGCGTTTGAGAAAAGATTCTGAGAAGCAGCAGGAGGTGTATGCACAGAAGGTATGCTTTAATTTTTGGCTGATAGAAATTTGAGCAACTCTTGAAAAACTGTTTTGGATGAATGGCCCTTGGCCAATGTTGTTAAATAGCGGTTATAGTGATGCTATGGCGCTATACCGTAGCGGAGTTTGAACAAATTGTTATTGTTCTGCGATATGCTATTTAGTACAAAATGTTATCAAATAGAGGTTATAGCGGTGTGGTACTATAGTGCTATACCGCAGCGGAATTTGAACAAATCGTTATTGTTCTGCGATATGCTATTTAGTACAAAATGTTATCAAATACTGGTTATAGCGGTGCTATAGCACTGCTGCGTAGCATAATTTGAATGAACCGTTATTTTCCGCAATTGACAACAATGTAGCTATTAGTCTATTACTATGTGTATTATTTGCTATGAAATTTCTTGAATGTTCTATTTGTTTCAAATTGTTTGTTGTAGCTAAAGGAGTACGAAGAAAAAATTACGGGCTTAAGCAAAGAAAGAGAGCAATTAACCGACCAGAGAGATGCTGCTATTAAGGAGGCAAATATGTGGCGTACTGAACTGGGAAAAGCTAGAGAGCATGATGTGATCTTAGAAGCAACTGTAGTAAGAGCGGAAGAGAAGGTCAGGGTTGCTGAGGCCAATGCTGAAGCTAGGATAAAGGAAGCTGTACAGAGAGAATCAGCAGCAACAAAAGAGAAGCAGGAACTTCTGGCATATGTTAACATGCTAAAAGCACAACTTCAAAGGTCAGCGTCTGGTTTTCTTTATCCCTTGCTTGAAGCTTTGTTAATCACGGTTATCAAAATTGTGAATTGGAATATCGATTTTCGGAATCCCAAACCAAATCTTCTTATGAATCATAAGATCCATTACCAATAAAATTATGGCATTTTTAAGTAAAAACAAGCAACATAGCGAACCTATAAACTAATGTATCATCTACTAATCTGAAAATGATTCAAGATTCAAGTCTTAAATCAAATGATAAAAAAAGTGGCTGGCTATACAAAGTTGACAATAAACATGGCAGGCTGCACTAAGGATAGATGGTGATTCATTAGAGTGAATTGGATTCGATCGTAGTGTACCAGGATTTATCAAAATGAATCAGGATCAACCACAATGAATAAGGATTCAAGATGAGATTCATGTTTAATATAGATACACACTAAAGATTCATATGGATTTGGTTCAATTTTGTTTTGAATCGAGATACATGTGTATCATAAGATACTAATACCATGTTATTATATATGTTGACTAGTTTTCTTTTTCTTTTCCCACCTAATCCAAACATAAAGATGGAAGTATTATATATCAATACTAGAGAATTAAATGGAAACTTCATATGGTTTGTTTGTCTTTATGAATTATGAGTTCGTTTTGGTTGAATTTGCATGCCAGCTATGAAATGTGGAGTATCAGAAAAACAAATTTGACATAGCATAGTTTTTGTTCTTAATTGTTAACAGGCAACACATTGATGCAACTCAAGTTGTTGAGAAGACAGAATCATGCTCAGATACAAAGCATGTTGACCCTACAGAAGAGAATGTGGATAAAGCATGCCTAAGTGTTTCTAGAGCAAACCCTATCCCTGCAGAGAATGTAGTTCACATGGCAACAGACCAGGTAAACAACATCCAGCCAGTTGGTGACAATGAATGGAGCGATATTCAGGCTACGGAGGCAAGGATAGCCGATGTAAGGGAAGTCGCAGCACCAGAAACTGATGGAAGCAGTTTGGATATTCCAGTGGTTAGCCAGCCAAGTATCAATCATCACCACGAACAAGGATCAAACTCTTTCCATCAGCCCTGATGATAATAACCAAACATGTACAAGATAGCGAAATTTTCAATATTAGAGAATGTAATTATATACCATTTTGTTGATTGAGTGTGTAAACTTAATTGATTTTTCATTTCATCAGTTACTTATTTAAATTGTGTTATAATGATCCTGAAAGGGAGTACATTTTTCTGACAAAAATGTAATACAGCAAGAAACTATTAACAACAGTAAAAATCTCATATGATTTAATATTGATGCATTGCTTAGTTTTCTAGAAAGCCTATATAAGATTTAATATTTATTTGATGATGAGTTACAGTGTAGTGTCTGCTACTGCATTAAAACAATAATAGATACTACAGAGTAGAGATGCCACAAAGCTATTATTTTTTGGTTTACTAAAATAAAACACCCTCAAATTGGTTTCTTTACGTGTTTTTTCTTCATCATAAGAATCATAAATATTACATCTTCACACTCAAACCAACATGGTTGCTCAAATTGCTCTGACATGCTTCACCTCAAATTGTTATCAATAATTTGGTCACATAATTATGCTAAGTTTGAAGAGAGAACAAGAACTATCTTTCGTTACTTTTTAAATGCACATAAAAAGAACCAAAATCTTCTGTATATAATTATGAAAAAAATAGCCAGGGATTCAATACATGTAAGATTTGTCAAACTTCTTTTCATATTGGCTTTAAGAAATCGGAGAAAAGAGTTTCTGGGGCCTTTTTCACGTGTGATGTTTATTGAAGTCATTAATAACAATTAATTTTTAATGAAATTGTGCAGAAATACGTAGAATATTGTAAAAAAAATTCCAAAAAAAATTATAATTTTTAAAAAAAACATAAATTAAATATGAATTTTTAACCGTCAAAAATATAAAAATTCATGATTTGTTAAAAAATTCTAATTTTTTTTGGGAGAGATTGTTATAATATTATGAATTTTTCTGCAAAATTTTATTCAAAAATATGAATTCTACATATGAGTTTACTTTAAAAAAGGGACAAAAAATGAAGATGGAAAATTTTTGAGGGACTAAAAGTTGAAGGAAATTTTTAGAGGAACTAAAACGAAAAGTTGATATATTTATAGGGACCAAAAACATATTTAACCCTTAATTTTATAATATCTTTCATTTATCTGCTTTATGAGAGGATGATTAGAGTGTTGATGATGAATTTTTTTACTGGGTTGGTTGGTGATGAAGATGAAGAGTTTGATGATGAAGATATGATTTTTATTTGTTTTTAATATGTAATTATTATTTTTAAATAATTGTTAATTAATAAAATAAGGTATGTGAAAAAATTAGATGGAAAAGAATTGAAAAAGCCAAGTTAGCACGCCATGTCATCAATTTTAAACAGTCAAATCCTAGTCAGCGTGCCACCTCATCAACTATGCACAATCAACCCTCATGAAGGTTTAAAACCAATGAATCTTCTAATGACAAGAGGATCTTCCATTCTTTTTACAAGAGGTTAACTAAACATCGCCTAAATGGTGTGGAGCAACACCATGTTAACCTTTCTATATATCTAGCTTCTTATTTGATTCTTGAATGAATTATGCGTTTGATGGAAAAATGTGACAAGATGAGATCAATACATGTCCATGACTCATCCAAATACAATTTCAATTGTTTGGTTCATTTATCTCTTGAACTCACTATCCATAACAACGAAATAGTTTGCCATATGTTTCACAATTAGATACTACATCCATGTTACGAAATCACAGTTGCACTTTAATCATTTGACTGAAATTTAAAGTGTAATTTTTATCAAAGTTAATCACGATACATATTGTGAATCTGTTAAATTTATCTTCAATCCAAGCATTATAGATTTTTCATTTCTTTTTATTATACTTCAATCCAATCAAAATTAATTATAGATTCTTCAATCCAATCAAAATTAATTACGATACATATTATCGAATATACGCGTGTGAATATCCTTTAGAATTTGTAATAAGTTCACCAAAGACAGCTCTAACCATTGACAATCAATCATTTGCTATACTTTTGATGACATATAAAATTTCTTTAATACCAGCACATATAGAAGAATACATGTGATGATTGATGAAACCAATTTCTTGATTTTGTGAGTTGATGAAATCCCAACCAAGTTTCATCATAGCAATAAAATTAATATCCCTGATATAACGAATGCTAAGAAGTAAGACCCCCTTCAAGCATAGTACAAACATTTTTCCACACAAGTTAACAAAATGAACAATTTGCTCGACATAATTCAAAATACGAGACTATTTTGTATATTCGCAAATTTTAAGGATAAATTATGTGACCCCTACAATTTTAGGAGGCAAATTTGTGAAAATTTGTCAAGGTTCGTTTCATTGAACATGTGCTTCCAAAATCCAAACCATATTAGGGAGCTTTTGTATTTCAGATGTTTTATAAAAAAAGAATTGAATCTTACTATTTCAACAATCTTGTCTTGACCTTCAAGTAAAAAAAAAAAAAAATCTTGTCTTGACCTTCATAAAAAATAAAACAATTTTATCTTGACTCTATCGAAAGAAAAAAAATAATTTTATCTTGACGGTCATTTTTTAATCTTGCTCATTGAAGGTCATGGTTGAATTTTATTATAATGACCCACAGATTTTCTTTTATTAAAAAACAATTAAATCTTGACGTAGTTTTTTTAATCATGCACATATAAAGCAGTAGTGGAGCCAAACATTTTGAACAGTAGAGGCACCATTACATGATTTGTTTGGAAAGGAGAGTTGGTGTGGTTGATTTTTCGATTCCATGAAATACGGTGGAAGGGTTTTCATTTTTCTCATTGAGAAAGAGATGATCCTAGGTGAGTTTAGAAATAAAATCTCACAAAATCGACATATTAGGTGTATATATTGCCCCCACTTATAAACACTTATTTATGTCATTTATCAACTGACGTGAGACTCTTTAACCGAAGAAGAGACGGAGTGTAATAAAAATTGTTGATTTTAATATTAAAAAATTATATATGAGAAAGATATGTTTTGTTTGTGTGGTGAGTGGAAATCAAATTAAAGTGGAGTAAATTGTGTGAAAATTTCATTCAAGTTATGTTTCAATTCATAATGTGGATATGTATAGTGGAGGATGTTAAAATTTATTTGTGCAGGCAGGAGCCAACACAACCTTGTGTGTGGCTCCGCTGCTAAATCATGTCTGTAACATTTAATATATAAGCAACCCATTAATTTTCAACAACTTTCAACAACTTATACAGTGTGATATTATAGTAATATCTTTTAATAAAAAAATGTTATGTTGAAGACTTTCCGGTGTCGGTTAAATTTTATTATAATAAACCCACATATTTTCTTTTATTAAAAAACAATTTTATCTTCTCGGTGTTTTTCGTAAGGGCAATGATATTTGAAGATTGTTGTTCAGACATTTGATAGGGCTGAAAAACACATGTAAAAGACAAAAATACTTTTCGCCGAAGAAAACTTCGGCAGTTAACTACCGAGGAAACCTCAAACCTGTTTTTTTTTTTTTACAAAAACCATAAATTGTCATTATTAATATTTATTGATTTTGAATGTTTCAATCATTATTTTGGTACGTTTCAAACAAAATCTTGACAAAAATAAAAATAAAGAGCATTTAAGTCCTCAAAAAACATTTCAATGAGTGTAAAAATTAAGTATTTGAATATTGTTTTGCAAATTACTTAAATAAAAAAAAATCGTTGTGCACAATTATTTTAATGTAGAAAATATAACAACATACTATACCTTAAAAAAAATCTTTGTGCACAATTATTTTAACAAATTTTTTTTTGGGTACAAATTATCATTTTTATTTAAGTAATGTGCAAAACAATATTCAAATGCTTAATTTTTACACTGATTTAAATGATATTCTTATTAAGATATATATATATGCATAAGTATAATACTACAATTGTTTGAAACGTACCAAAATAATGATTGAAACATTCAAAATCAATAAATATTAATAATGACAATTTATGTATTTTGTAAAAAAAAAAACAGGTTTGAGGTTTCCTCGGTAGTTAACTGCAGCCGGGTTACTTCCTCGGTAGTTAACTCCGGAAGGGTATTTTCGTCTTTTACATGTGTTTTTCAGCCCTATCAAATGTGTGAACAACAATTTTCATGATATTTATACATCTATTTAATAATAACAACTTTGGTGACAGCTATATTTTCCTATCTTTTTATTGGTCAAAAAAAAGGAGAGAAAAAAGAAGAGAGAGAATAAGAACAACATGTTCGAGAGAAAAAGTTGTCAAAAAGTTCTCATAAAATGGTTGTACGAATATCATTTCTCTTTTCTAAAATATATTTGTGCACGCAGGAGCCCACACAACCTTGTGTGTGGCTCCACCACTGATATAAAGTGATTGCTGTAACATTTAACACAAAGCTAAATATGTTTTTGGTCCTTATAAATATGTCAACTTTTTGTTTTAGTGCCTCTAAAAATTTTCTTCAACTTTTAGTCCTCGAAAATTTTTCACTTCACTATTGGTCCATCATTTAAAGTAAACTCATATATAGAATTCATATTTTTGAATAATTTTTTTTTAGAAAATTCATAATGTTATAAGAATCTCTCCTAGAAAAAATTAGTATTTTCTAACAAAACATGAATTTAATATGAATTTATATATTATTTACGGTTAAAAATTCATAATTAATTTGTGTTTTGTTAAAACATTCTAATTATTTTTGGAATGTTTTTTTATAATATTCTACACATTTCATTAAAGGGTTAATTATGTTTAAAGTCCCTACAAATAAGCGAGCTTCCAACATTTAAATTTTATTACATTTTTCATCCCCAACGTTTTAATCCGTTTGTAAGTTTGGTCCTTGCCGTCAAACTGTGCTGACTAGGCTAACAGAATGCTGACCTAGACATGCCACATAGACATTTCAAGTGACATGGCTGCCATGTGGTACATGACATCATATATTTCTGGTCCCTATAAAATTGGGAGCTTTTAAGTTTAGTCCTTACTTAATTTTAATAGTGCTTTTAGTCCATTTAAAAATTATGCACTCAGTTTTAGTCCCTACTAAATCTAAATTTGTTTAGTTATGCTTAAATTTTAAAATTTTGAACAATATTTTGCACATATGTTAAGAACATTACAAAAATTTCATCTCCAAAAAATTATCTCAAAATTTTATTTCTGCGTCCAGATTTTTGTTACTTTTATTTTGAACTTTTGTCTTTTAAAAAATTTTATATTTAATTTATTTCATGTTAGAAAATTCTAAATTTTAGTAAAAGAACCTTTTGTAATGTTCTAAACTTGTATCAAAAAAATCGTTGAAAAATCTAAGAGTTTAAGAATAGTTACAAATTTTCCCATAATTTTTGTCAAAGCCTATCACTCTCCTTCATTCCTTTTTATTCTTCCAGATCCATAAAATACTTCACCCTACAAATATTTCCGGTCATTCCCTGAATTTGCCGGAGAAAAAAAACTAGATGTGTTACTGTTTCTCTTTGATATTGCTTCACTCTCTTCAATCTTCTTCGCTCCCACTCTTTGTTTCCCGATCCGAACCTTGAAAATCGACTGGTTCCGCTTCTCTCTTGAAAAGGTTGTTGCTGGATTTTGGCCCCTTAGCCCAATTTTGACCCGGTCAACGCTGACGTGGACACATTTTTGTAATTATAAAAAAATATAATTTTTTTTTAAATTTTTGTAATAAAAAAACTAAAAATACTGTAATTAATTTTTTTTATTTGTAATAAAAAATATTTTTTTTTGTAATTAAAAAATATTATTATTTTTTAATTACAAAAATAATTTTTTTTAAATAAAAAAAATTACACACGTGGAATTGGTGTGGGGGGGCTAAAATTGCAACATAAAGTAAACTTAAGGGGTCTGTAAAGAGTTGTTTTTTTAGGGGGTCAAAATCACAACTTTGGAAAACTTAGGGGGCTAAAATTGTAACTAAGCCAAAGAAATAATAATAAGATATATGGGTTAAATTTGTGATATGATTAAGAGATAAAGATTGAGATTGTCTAAATAGACTAAACCACTAATTTGATATCTGACTTTGTAAGCCACTCTCAAATTAATCCATTACTCTATTAATATTTTAAAATAGTCTGTGTCTTTGTCAAATTTTTTTCAATTAGATCCATATCTCTATGTTTTTCTCACATGACAAGACATTTAATTGAGAAACTTTTGACAAAGATAAAGACAATTTTGAATTATTATCAAAAGTTTCTCTATTAAATCTTTTTCTATATGTTTTTGTCACATGGCAAGAGAATTAATTGATAAATTTTTAACAAAGACAAGAACCATTTTAAAATATTAATAAAGCCATGGACTAATTCAAAAGTATGACGAATTTAATAGTTTACTGGTCTAAATATTATTGCTGAAAAAGGACGAAATTAAAGCAACAATCACATAATGCCCCTTATAAATAGGCAACAAGTTTCCTATGAAGACACACCATTACCAAGCTGACCAAAGTAACAACAACTTTCTTACCATTTTCCTCAAAAAAGACAAAAGAAAACCCCTTTTACTCATTATATCACATGAGCAACGAAACACAAAACCAAACCGGGTTCAAGTTAGTTGGATTCAAAAATTTCATCCGAACTAACCCAAAAACAGACCGGTTCAAAATAAAACGCTTCCACCATGTCGAGTTCTGGTGCACCGAAGCAACAAACACTGCATGGCGTTTCTCTCATGGACTCGGTATGCCAATGGTCGCCAAATCCGACCTCTCCACTGGAAACCTTACTCACGCTTCCTATCTCCTCCGCTCCGGTGACCTCAACTTCCTCTTCACCGCCGCATATTCCTCCTCCATCTCTCTCTCCTCACCTTCCTCAACCGCCTCCATTCCAACTTTCTCCCCCTCCACTTGCTTCTCCTTCTCCAAGTCCCACGGCCTCGCCGTCCGCGCCCTTGCTGTCGAAGTTGAAGACGCCGAACTCGCTTACACCGTCAGCGTAAGCTATGGCGCACTTCCATCATCTCCTCCCGTCGTTCTTGAAAATGGCGTCAAACTTGCCGAAGTTATTCTCTTCGGCGACGTCGTTTTACGTTACGTTAGTTACAACAATCCGAACCAGAACCTGTTATTCCTCCCTGGTTTCGAAACTCTTTCATATGAATCATCTAATTCATCACTAGATTTCGGAATCCGGCGACTAGACCACGTCAACGGAAACGTACCGGAGCTTTCGTCGGCGTTGAAATACATCAAACAATTCACCGGTTTTCACGACTTTGCGGAGTTCACAGCGGAAGAGATTGAGAGTGGATTGAATTCAGTAGCACTGGCGAACAATGATGAAACGGTGTTGCTTCCGATGTGCGAACCAGTGTACGGAACAAAGTGCAAGAGTCCAATAGAAACGTATTTGGAGCACAATGAAGGTGCCGGGCTTCAGCATTTGGCTTTAGCGTCTGAAGACATATTCAAGACATTGAGGGAAATGAGAAAGAGAAGTGGTGTTGGTGGTTTCGAGTTTATGCCTTCTCCTCCGGTTACTTATTATCGGAATTTGAAGAATCGCGTTGGCGATGTCTTGAGTGATGAACAGATTAATGAGTGTGAGGAGCTTGGGATTTTGGTTGATAGAGATGATCAGGGTATTCTTCTTCAGATTTTTACTAAGCCCGTTGGAGATAGGTATATATATGCTCTATTTGAATCATATTCATATCATACATACATATAACATACATGTCATTTTATTGCCTTGAATTCATTATTAGTAGCATACCAACTTAAAATATAATCAATGGTTTGGTTAATAAGTTTTAAGGTTGAATTGATATGAGCGCACTTGAGTTTGATTGTTATTTAGAACAATAACTAGCTAGACTTTACTTGACTCTGAAGGAACTCCGGAATCCAGATAATTATTATCGCATCTTAGACTAGTTATAGTAGTTTGTTTTCAATTTGCAGTGCTGCAGCTTAGCTGTTAGATCTAATAGTGCATTGAATCTGATGGTTTTGCAATAGTTGGATTGTGCATGGTGCTGCATAGGATTTTAGTTAGTTGATTTATCTTGTACACAAACCCTCATCCTTTCTCTTATGTTACTTGAGCAATGATGGCTCTAGTCTAATAATAAGCAAGTAGTTCTCATAAGCAAGTAGTTCAGAGTTTGGATATTAATTTTTTTGCATGTAAATGCCTAGTTGAGAGGAGAAAACCACTATAATGCCCTGAGATTCTTTTGAAAACAATAGTCTCTATTGACAACGCAAAATACTATACTCTTTATGCAACTCATGGGCAAAAAAAACATTACACGTGATTTGTGTTAAGTGATCTACCATGTTTACGGACTATTATGACCAATCTCTTATTTTGGCGTTAACCCTTTGATTCTTTAGGAGAAATACCATTGACAAATCTAGAGTTCGCTCAGGAAATAAGAAAAATTTGATCAAATATTATTCTACCTAGACATCGAACTCAAGAATTGTCCAACTGATTCTTGTGCATGATCAAGCTACTAGATTTTTTATCCAAAAATAAAGTAACTAGCTAACCTTACCTAGCGGCATTTGGACCTTAACGGGATCTGTAACACCTCGTTTTCTAACATATAAATAATATATAATAAATCAGAGTTCATCACAACAGGATGTCACATTTCATTCTTCAAAACATCATTAAATATAAATAGAGTTAAAATCCACTATTTATTTAAACAACTGTCTTCAATAATTTAAAACAATGTCGCAGCGAAAAATATTCAATATTTAAACAATACTTGGCGCTAAGGCCTCAACATCAACAATATAATAAAATTCCAAATTTAAAAGTGGTCCAACATCAACTTATAAAAAGAAATGAGTAAATAATCAATTACCCCTTGAAATTGTGAGTTTCGTCAATTACCCCCTGAAATTAACAAAACTTCAATTACCCCCCTGAAATTGGACAACGTTAATCAATTTACCCCCTCCGTCAAATTTTTCTATTAGCCAACATGACATTTTGCAAATACCCCCCCTGAAGTTTTGCACTTATGTGCAAAATGCCCCCTAAACTTGAAAATTTATATTTTTTTTCTTAACCTTAAAAGTGATTGCATTATCACTGAATTGTGGAGCATATTACCTAAGTTTTGATGATATACAACCATATATTGGCAGTATGGTAGAACAAATTGGCAGTATTTGGTAAACCCTGCAATAATGTTCAAAACTCAAGAATATTTACAAAACAAATATAAAAGTATTTCTTTGTTCCAACATCAGATGTTGTTTTTTCTTTTTTAAGTTGTCCTTCACCCCATTAGAGATCAAAAAGATGATGACTATCATATATTTTTATTCTCTTAAAAAAAATGAAATATACATAATATAATATTATTACCATTCCTTTGAAAACGGGGGGAAGAAGACCATGATTCCTTCAAAATCCTTTATAAAGTGAGAGAAGTAACAAGTTTATGTATTTTTTCTTAAAAGTGAGAGAAGTGTGTTCGTGGTGTGCACCGCTCACAATATAAAGGAAGTGGAAATTTTTGGTGTGGTTAAAATTAGCAATAGCAAAGTCATATATTTTGACATCTTGGTAATTCTTGGTTATGCCAATCATATATTATTTAGGCTTAATTACACTTTTGGTCCTCGTGTTTTGGCCTACTCACGAAACTGGTCCTGCCCTTTTAAAACATAACAAAATTGTCCTTCAATTATTATTTTTGTTGCATTTTTCGTCCTACCCCCCATTTTATTCTCAAAAAACGTAGAGAAAAAACAGTTTTAGACCTACCCTCTATGCTCAACCATGAAATAAACAAGGAATAAAGCATCTGAGTACAAAGAATCAACTTTATTCAACACACTAACCAAAAAAACCCTAATTTCTAAGATATGTTTCAAATTAGGTTTTCTTTTGTTAGTGTGCTGAATAGAGTTGATTCCTTGTACCCACATGCTTTATTCCTTGTTGATTTCATGGTTGAGCATAGGGGTAGGTCTAAACTTGCCTAAAACTGTCATTTCTCTGCGTTTCTGGAGTTTGAAAATAGGAGGTAGGACTAAAACTGCAAAAACATGATAGTTTAGGGACGATTTTGTTCAATTTAAAAGAGGCAGGACCATTTTCATGAGTTGGTCAAAATGCGAGGACCAAAAGTGTAATTAAGCCTATTATTTATGTGCTTCATTATGTATGACATATATTAGTTTTTCATCTGACAAGTGTAGTTGTACTTTACTATGCTGACTTTTATACCATTAGACTCTAATACATGGTTAATGTTTGATCGTTTAAATGAACATATATGGTTGTATACTTTCAAAACTTAGCTAATATGCTCCACAATTCAATGATAATGCAATCACTTTTAAGGATAAAAAAAATATATATAAATTTTCAAGTTCAGGGGGCATTTTGCATATAAGTGCAAAACTTCAGGGGGGTATTTGCAAAACGTCATGTTTTTGACAGAGGGGGTAAATTGATTAACGTTGTGCAATTTCAGGGGGGTAATTGAAGTTTTGTTAATTTCAGGGGGATAATTGACGAAACTTACAATTTCAGGAGGGTAATTGACTATTTACTCAAAAAGAAATACGTAACAAGGAAAAACAAAACATATAAATATCCCCATCCCGTTACGTATCAGAGCATGACTCCTATGACGACGCGAGAAATCAACTCACATCAGCGGTTACTCCTGGATGTCTGCACGTTACCCACGTAGAGGCAACATTCAAACAGAAGGGGTGAGATTTCACATTCAATAATAATAAGCAACAATTCATGTAAAGAATTAATCAATACAAAACAACAACAATTCATCATCAATAATACTTCATATAATTCTAACTACAATCATCATTTAACTTCGTTCAACAATGCAACAACAACGACTCAACAATGCAACAACAACGACTCAACAAATGCAATGTAATTATGCATGTGGTACCAATAGAGCTACACCTCCCTTCCCTAACGCCGTATTTTGGCTTGACAGGCTACAACCCCGTTCGCTTAAAAATCAATAGAGCTACAACTCCCTTCGCTAATGCCGTAATTCGGCTTGACAAGCTACAGCCCCCTTCACTTAAAAATGCTTATGCAATGACACAACTAAAAATGCAACAACAGTAACATCATATAAACATGTTAAATCAACCACAAAAGATTTTCACATCAACTCAAGACCACTGGGTAGATAATACAATTCTCAACAACTTTCATGTTTATACCAAAGTCCAACTCAAAAAAGAAACGTGTGAAAAAGACACAAGAACGTGAAATAGGCAGTCTGCCACTGAACAACTCGCGAGGCGAGCACAACTACTCGCTGTGGCGAGCTCACATTTGGACTACTCGCTAGGCGAGCAAGATCACTCACCGATGGCGAGCTAAAACAGGTAGCTCTCGAGAACTAAACATCATTCACCCAAAAATCCCAATTTTAACTTCCCAATGTCCAAATTTGATTCTAAAAGTTGTCTAATCGTTCCTAAACATGAAAAGGCACTCGAATTCATATAAAACTTGACCCAAAACATCATTTCTACAAAATCACTATTTTACTACTGAACAGTTCGCTAGGCGAGTAAAAACACTCGCTGTGGCGAGTTAACATCTACTCGCTAGGCGAGGAAAAACACTCGCTGTGGCGAGTTGACATCTACTCGCTAGACGAGTAAGAACATTCGCTGTGGCGAGCGATGATAGACAACTCTACTTTCAACAATTTAATTGAAATCAAAACCTAACTTCTATAACATCAAAAATTCAACAACAACAACAAGATTAAACCCTTTTTCAGAATTGTATACTTAAGATTAAAGAAGGTTAGTCCCACCCTTATCTTAGATTGGTTGAATTCCGAATCCTACAAGCTTTCTCTTGCCCTCTCACAAAGTTCTTATCTGACTTCTCACTTCTTTTTTTCTCCCAAAAACGTTTTTACGTATTCTGACTTTCTATTCCTAACCTCTCCTATTCTTAACCTAACACATTCCCCTTATTCTAAAACTGCCCTTATGCCTCATTAATCTAATTTTAATTATATTCATTTACTATTAATGTCATAATAAACTACTAATAAATACCAACACCTAATACAAAAGTCACACATCACAATTATTCAAATAAAATATACAAAAAAACACTTAACTCGATAAAATAAATAAATAATAAAATAGGGCGTTACAAGATCGGCCTAAACCTGTTTGGTGTGTGGCTATGGTCAACTCAAAACTGGTTCATAATGTAGTAATAATCTTTAATGTTCAAGGGGAATATTGGTTAATATTGTTAATTTGGACAAAATTTAGATGTAGTGATATAGGTAGTTGTTCCTCGCACAAAGATATTTTTTTTTATATAAAAAAGACATCCTTTCAAAATTATTGATGACAGTCCTACTATATTTTTAGTAGAGAACAGTAGGAACAATGCTTGCACTATACCAAAGTTTATCGTTATTGTTTACAATTTGATTGACATATCATTTCCTTACAAAACTAATGTAAAACTTTTTTCCCTACATATTCTTAGAGGTTAGAAGAATGTCAGAATAGGTAGGAATAGTTTAGTAATCAAATCAGCAGATAAGGATTGAATTGATTGATTTGTTGATAGTGTGTTGTGTGTTTAGTAGTTTTGCCTTGTAAACTAGGGGATGATGACTTTTGTAAAATATGCAGGCCAACCATATTTTTAGAGATAATTCAGCGAGTTGGATGCATGCTCATGGATGAGGAAGGGAAGGAGTACCAAAAGGGAGGATGTGGGGGCTTTGGGAAAGGCAATGTCTCAGAGCTTTTCAGATCTGTTGAAGAATATGAGAAGACCTTGGAAACTATAAGAACTGCATAATTCATGCTGTGATCTTTGCTGTTCCTCCTTCTTTTCCACAAGTCATTGGGCTACTACAATGCAAATCTCCAATTGGTCTTTTCATCCTTTCTTTGACCAAGTGGTGTGTGGGAGGTTGGAGTCCATGGAACAAAGTTGTTCTTTGTTGAAATATTTTTTAATTAATATTATTTATTTTCTTGTTTAAGAGTCATTATATTACTCCTAGAATAAGTTCCCGTGAACTTAACTCTGTTGGTAGGGACAATACATAATATATGTAAGGTCCGAGGTTCAAACCTAAGTCGCACTACTAAAAAATAGATAAATGAGTTGACTTTGTATTTCTCTCCTATAAAAGGAACCCTTTTTTCTTCATAATAATATAACATAATATTATCACCCATATGCTTTCTTATATTCGTTTCATGTAGTCTTGGGCATAGTCACATAATTCGCCGGTTTATTGGAGAACCGCGAATTGGTTCGTGCGAACCGGTTCGCAGTTCGTCGGCGTATTGGGTCGCCGGAATTCGTACCAAAATTCGTGAAACTCAACGAACCGAAGTACCATGAACACGTTTGAACACCATGGACATTTACCTAAGTTTTAAGCTCTCAAACGAAGGCGTGAAATCGATTTTGAAATGGCAATGAAGTGTGGCTGCAGTTTTCTGTGTTTTTCTTGCGGCTGCAGTTTTGTTTTGTGTTGTTAGGTTGAAGAAGACAGGTGATTGGGCTAGGCTGCAAATGTTCCTGACCCGGCCCATTTAAGTTACTCTTTATCTTGGGCTTTTTTTTTTGTTCAACCATCAAAGAGATTTTGACCCACCAAAAAACATGAATCAAGATGCACTTTAATTTTATTTTTGAAATACATATTCCAATCATTTACTTATGTTAATCATTCTTTATTTTTTTTAAAAAATATTTTACTTTTAAAATTGAAAACGAAAGGTTAGAGAGAGACGAAAGTGAATTTAAGTTTTTTTAAAGCTTTTCTTTTTCTTCTTTCTCGGTAACTAGGAGTTTTTTAGTTACTGTTATTATTGTATTAAAATCTGAACATTAGTAATTGCTCTTTTTTGTAAACGATGCATAGGTATCCAAGACAATGAATTTTTATTTGCTCTCTAAAAAAATAGTTTTCATTTCTATTATATTTTTTGTTAATTAAATATTTTTTTATTAGTAACGTACCGATTATTATATTTGAACGTACCATGAACCCAAATAGCGTACCGACTCTGTATACCCCCCACGTACCTAGTTTTTTGAAAGTCGCGAACCGCGTACCCGAATTCGTACCATGTACCGAAGCGAATGGCGAACCGTGTGACTATGGTCTTGGGTTCATGTTAGAATATGTATTTAGGGAGTCTTGTATTTATTTATTTCTCCTTGTAAGCATAGCATGTAATAATAATTATGGAGTGTATATAATGGTTGCTGAGTGCTTTACTCACTCAAGCACTTTCAGAGAATTTCTTCTCCCTATTTTTTACACAGCATCAAAGCTCCTGACATAGGCAAATCTACTTACTTCCGCTAACAACTCTTGAGCAAATCTGAATGAGTACTTTTGCTGTCAGAATTTTCAAAAATCATCTAGACGGGGCACAGCGTGCTGTCAAGTTATTTCGTTAACTACCGTGTTAGTGTTGTTGTCTCTGAAGCTCGGGTACTCCATTTTGCTAAATGTACCCGTACTGGGTACCGCAGCTACTGATACACGTATTGTATGCACCCATGAAACACCAGTGTTTTTTTTTTAATGGTTGGGTACGGACGCGGTACTGCAGTGGTATTGATTGGGTACGTATATCTTTTTTTTTTTGAGAAAATGGAGCAATTATAGTTTTTTTTTTGTTTTTTTAATAAAACTCAAACTTAAACTGTAACCACCTCTTTTTTAGGAGAAAACGAGTCATTTTATGAGAATTAACAACATTATAGTTTTTTTTGTTTCTTAATAAAATTCAAACGGTTCAAGAGGCACAACAACTATTTCCTATATTTACTAAATGTCCCACCGTTTTTTGTTTGCCAATAGTTAGAAGTAGAAAAGTCAAGCAACAAGCACTCAAGCCTTGGATAAAAGCTAATCCTTGTTAGGAGCTAATCACTTCCATCCATTTGAGCAATATAATTTTCTCATGCAATGTCATTTTAAATTAAAAAAAAAAAAAGATCCTAACATACCCATACCTTTGTTTTTTGAGAAATGCTGTATCCCGTTGTACCGGGTACCATACCCGCACCCGTGCAACGCAGGTTGTTGTCAATTAATTGGGTTCTACCCTGATAAGATATTTTTTTACTCATGAATGACTACTGCCAAGTAGAGAACAGAAAAAATGTTGTTTTATTTAATCTTTGTGTAACGATTTTCTTTTTCAGGCACAGGCAGCTTCTGTGGCACACTCCCTCTTTTGCATGTGTTACAAATACAATCTGCAAGTTGAGAATGCCTCAGTTCTTCATTTCCTTGCTGAGATTCACAAGGTATGTGGTCACATCGGTCTGACACACTGCAATGTTCATGTAGTCGGAATCAAGCTATTTTATCTTGTTTGCTTTCTTTTCGGGTAAGTTGCTATTTAATCAAAATTTGCTGATGGGTTACAATTTACGGTGGGGTGATATCTCACCTCGAGTTCATCACGTAAAATGACGATTGTTTATCAAACAGTTAAGATTACGTATTTAGCAAGACCCCACATACAAGATGAGAAGGAAATCAAGCACGAAGAATTGAAAAAAAAAAAAACAGAAAAAGGTTATATGAATATTTAGCAAACAAGGAGAAATGTTAGTAATGTCTCTTTATGCTTGTAATATGCACATTGGCATCACTCTTCTATTCAATGAAAAATATTTGTCACCAATCTACCAGCTTTTCATTAAAAAATAAAACAGAGACATTAGTCAGTAAATAAAGACTTGTGTTCATAATGTCTCTTTATGCTTGTAATAAGCACTCATTCTTTTGGATCTCTCCTCTTGCTCTTTATGCACAACGAGGAAACAGTGTTGCTTACGATGAGCAAACCGGTTTATGGGACGAAAAGGATGAGTCCGTTAGAAACTTATCTAGAACACATCGAAGGTGCTGGGATGCATCATGTAGCGTTGACGTCGGAGAATATATTCAAGACACTGAGAGAAATGAGGAAGAGAAGTGTTGTTGGTGGGTTTGAGTTTATGCCTTCTCCTCCGGTGACTTATTATCGCAATTTGAAGAATCGTGTTGGCGATGTTTTGAGTGATGAACAGATTAAGGAGTGTGAAGAGCTTGGGGTTTTGGTTGATAGAGATGATCAGGGTACTCTGCTTCAGATTTTTACTAAGCCTATTGGTGATAGGTATATGCTCTTTTTGAATCATATTCATATCATATCACATACATGCCATTTTATTGTTCTTTTATTTATTATTGTCTTGATTTCATTATTAACATATGCACTTAGACTATACTCAAGTGGCTAATAAGTTTGAAATAGTAGTTAAAATGCCTCTTTTGTTTTTGTCCTTTTTTTTCCTTTCCAAAATCGCTTCTCTCCCCTCTTACGGTTCGAAACGGAGCCTAAATTATCAAATTGATAGTTTGTTGTATGTTTATACTTTTGTTTAGAGTTGATTGGGTTCTCTTGTGTAAAATGTGCAGGCCAACCATATTTCTAGAGATAATTCAGAGAGTTGGATGCATGCTCAAGGACGAGGAAGGGAAGGAGTACCAAAAGGGAGGATGTGGGAAAGGCAACATCTCAGAACTTTACAAATCCATTTTAGAATATGAGAAGACTTTGGAAACTAGAAGAAATGCATGACGATTGTGTATCTAACGGTTAAGATTATGTATTAAGCAAGCCTTCGCAAGATGAGAATAAAATTAAGTAGGAAGATTTGAAAAAAACAGAAAAAAGATTATGAGTATTTAGTAATCAAAGACAAATGTTGGCAATGTGTGTTTATGCTTGTAATAATCACTCATTGGCATCACTCTTTTATTCAAGAGAAAATATTTGTCATGAGTCATGATTGGCCGTGTTTTTAATGCATTGTCTATTGTTTAACATCTAATCTTAGCAACTCTTTCTTCGAAATCTCTATTGATTATGTTTTCTTCATGATTTGGTTTTCTTTTACTAAGTAGACAGAAAAACTGTCAAATAGAAAGATATTTCATATTCCTAGTCAAATCTCCATAATTTTGAAGTCTTTAGCACTAATTGGTTATTGCTCCTTCACTTGTAAATAAAAATTAAATGAATGGTGTCATTGTTCTTGCACAAAAAATACTATGTGCTACTTGACTTCACTATAAAGTTACATCTTGAGTGCTCTGCTGTTTCGTGAATTGGTGGCTAAAGCCTCTACCTGATGGCCATGGTCTATGACAAACTTGGGCAGTAACAGGAAAGGTAAGAGGCTGCAACTTCATTTCAGAAACATATATTGGTTCTCATCAATCCCTCAAGATTACAAATCAAGATGATCCTCTTGTTAGTATATATATTGAATGTTCTGTTTACTAAATTTTATTTTATGATAGCTTACCAGATTATATACGACACTGATATTGGTACACTATGTTATGTAATTATCAACAGTTGTCTTTAGCATTAGCCATTTTGTTTTTGTTAAGGTGGATTATAAAATTAGCCATTTTGCTGTAAAAATTTGCATAAAATTTCAAAAGATATACAATTGTAATGGATTAAGAGGAAAACTATCCTTTTTTAGTGTGGTCCACCAAATCTTCGTTTCTCACTTTTGGGACAAATTTTTGGGTGGAGTTTGATTGGAGTTCATGCAATTGACACTTGATCAAGAACTGAGAAAAGGTAAATCAGTAAATAATTTCGTATGGTTAGGTTTATAGCTGAAAGATTTTGTTAATTTTTTGAAAGTGAAGCATAGTGTTCTCATTATCTCTACGAAGAAAAAGTATGCCCTCAATTTGAATATTAAAATTTTGCTAAGGCGATTGCGAATCCCACAGGCCGTCAAATAATCTTTTTCGATATTTTTTTTGTCGCTTGATACATAATACCATTTTTGTGAACTGCATCGATATTACTTAAATGTACATAACAAAATGTGATTGGATACATATATAAAACTTATATAAAACTTTTTCACTGATACCCAATAAAAGAGTAGGTGGGACCGGAAAATTGTTATATCTACTAGTAGTAATAGTAGTAGTTTAAAATAGCTAGTATATGATGCTCTTAAATTAAATCTAATTAAAATCTTTACAATCATAAACCTTTGATGGATCAAAGGTAAACTGAACAATAGATCTAAGATCATCCCAATTGTCATTTGCAAATGCATCATCCACAACATTTTGATCATTCCAAAAACTTGAGTGAGACAAGGTGGTAGTTGGAACTTGTGCTACATTGCCTAATTGATTTAGAAATGAGTGGTTAAATCTTTGGTCAACATGTCCATTAATGAATGGTTTGGTTTCATGATTCTGTTGAACAACATGTTGTGAGTTTGTGAAAGTCAAGTATTGTGGTTTGGTGTTGTCAGATTCTAAGCTGCATGTTTTGGAACTTGAAGAGTTAATAGTGAATGCTGCTTCTGACTCTTTTTTCACATTTGGTGTGTATTTTTTGTATGATGGGATTCGTTTGAATATTCTGCATAGTGTCCACACTTCCTGCAATGTAAATTCCATACACTATGTTAAAAACAAAATCACACTTTTTAAAGGTTGCTTGCTAATAAAGTAAAGTACCAGCAAGGTCAAACTGAGTTGACTTGGTTGCACAAAGTACATATGCCAAAGGGAAGATTAAAGGCTCAATGAAAGTGATTAATAAATAAAATAATTTAGAGATTTTCATGTAAAATTATATTTTGGATTTATTTTTAATTATAAAACCGCTATTTAAATTTTCTCTTTCATATATGATTTATGAGAATCAGGCTCTAAAATTTTATTTATTGAGAACCATAAAGGCCTCAAAGCAAATTTGTTTTTTGGAACAAGGCCTCAAAGAAAATGTGAACTGAATTAGTGCAAATGTCAAACTTTCTAGATCCTTAAATTTTTCCATGCACATGTCATGTATGATTTAAATTTGTCTATGCACATGTCATGAATGATGCTATTCTAAAAGATTTTTTTTTTAAGGAGTATCCTAAAACATTTTGATACGTCCAAGTCATTATTTTAATCATAAAATTAGTAATTTTTTAGTAACGTGATGTAAATCAATCCATGTTAGAGAGCCAATGTGAATAAATAAAAATTGGTTTTGTGTCTTAATATTTATAAATTATATATTTTACGCTTAATTTTTTTTTTTTATATATTTTATGTGGTCTGTCAAACGTGCTTCTGACTGTAGAATAATACATAGTTTAATGGTTCTCTCAAAAAAATACATAGTTTAATGGTATGGTCAGGTTTATCTTGAATATGAACGAGTTTCTTCTAACCCCAAATCTTAGCATTAATGTTGTTGTCGTCATTACTTTGAATATGTTCTCTCTAGATTTGTCTTTAGATACGATTCTAGACGGGTTTGCATTTTAAAAAAAAATGCTTTTGCTTTCACGTTTCATAAATCTCATCTATTTTCAGACAACATAATAAAAAGTTTAAGCCAATATATGTTTTGCAAGATTAGTCAATTAAAAGGCATTTGGACTTATCTTATGACAGACAAAATATATTCGTAAAGTAATTATTTTGAATTAGATTCTTTTTAGGCAATGTTTTGAATTGATTATTATAAGCTCCGCCAGATATTTACATAAGTTTGTTTTGAACAATTTATGCAGATTTATTCTCATTTTCTCATCAATTTCGAAAACAATTTATACAATAAAGCCATGTACCTTTCTTTCAAAAAAATAAATAATACTCATGTACTTTTGGTAGTCCATATAGAACCATTTAAGGTGTTATTCTCTTTCAATATATACTCTTTTAAATACACCGGCCAGGGATCAAACCAATAAACACATGCTTAAGGGACTGGTTATCTAGTCACATTGTTGGCTAATAAATTCTTATATTTATTTTTTTGACACAATAATAAACTCTTATATGATAAGTGCAGTTAATTGACATCAAGCTTTCTATTCAAACACCCCTTAATATAAATGCAAAAACAATGAAGGTTTTGATAAAAATGAAAACACAATAAATCACTTACAGCTTCTTGAACATCATTGCTATGATTAAGAAGTTGATTATTGCTAGTTTTTCCTTTAGGTGGGAGACGAAATTCATGCATCATCCAATCAGTTTTGGTGCCTTTCCCTGCACTTCCACGGTAATAGACCAATGATTTCTTGAGTCCAATGCATTCATGTGATTCTTTAGCACAATATATAGGTTTATCAATCCCTGTAGCTTTCCAAAATCCAGATCCTGTCACTCTATTAGGCCTTATGCTGTTCCTGTATTTTCTTCCTCTTAAACAAAAGAAATAGCATTCCTTCTCCCCCACAGTACTAGCTTCTTTATATTTAATGTCACAAGCATATATGTAAATTCAAGAACAAAAAAGACAATTGAGATCAGAAACCATATATTATAATCAAAATGGGGATAGTTGCACCTAGCTATAGATCCATAACCTATGATGTAAACATGCATATATATGTTTTAATTGATATTTTTGTGAACAATTTGATATAATATATAATTTAGATTTTCACATGAAATGTACAAAGGCTAAGAATATCAATTAAATTCATCTTCTTTTGTTGTTGATTTAATAATTAATATATGGTAATTAAGCTACTATGCTTAACTTACATCATTTTTTTCTAAACTAAGATAAAATACCACTGCATGCGATAACACCTTTTTACACAATTTTTTTTGCTGAGTAAAATTATGACGAGTCTTATGCGGTGTTTAGATCATCTACAACTGCTAATTTATAGCGCAACAGTTGTAAGATCTATTAGATTTATAAAGATAAAATTAATCTAACAATTACTATACAACCGATGCACGATAAAGCAGTTGTAGAGATCAGGCTCATTTTATGAAAAATCGTATAGAAATTTCTCTACAGCAGCTGAAATAGTGTATATATAAGTTTCATTAACATATATTATGAGAGGAAAATAAAATCTTACTTGGAAGATCCCATGGATCATATTTGTATATGTCAATCTCTTTGATGAGTTCAATTCGAAGAGGTTTGTTATCCACTTTTCTCCTTAGATAAAATCCGACAAGCTCTTCATCTGTTGGGTGGAATCTAAACCCAGGAAGCACAACTTCATCTTCTTTCTTGTCATCAAAGTTATCTAACTTTGCCACATCCATATTTGTCAATTCTTGAGTACCACAAACTCTTGAAAACTTCTTATAGCATGCAAATAACTTTCCTCTTTTCAATATATATGCATTTATATATATAAAAAAGATTGTATGAGTCACAATTAGTATTTTTCTTATCAATTAAGTTGAAAATTGGCCGTTGGAATTAAGTCAAATATGTCCATTATGAGATGTATGCATCTTAGAAAAAAGAGTTCAAAAGCTTACAAGTTTCTGACCTAATGAAATATATACATATAGACTTTTTTAGGGGCCCCCACAAAGCCACCAAAGGACAAAAGTTGAATATTATTAATCATGGAAGGTGAAATGGCAATGACAATAATTTTTGAATTCATGTTAATTTTTCTTTATAGAAACACACCATAGGAAAAAGTCTACTAGAGTGGGCATGACTTTGACCATTCCATGCATATATGGATGGAACAGAACAGTCATACATAATTGGTTTTTGGCCATAATCAAATTCAACCAACAATAAATACCGAAAAAAATAATTTATTAAAAAAAATTCCAGACCAAGAAAGGTTTTCTTATATGACCAAAAAAAGTCCGATTCTTACTAATTTTAGTAAAAGAATGAAGTTTCTAATCATAAAAAATGAAAGATAACAAATATTTTATATTCCTAATTACGGTGGGTTAACAAAAAAAATGGAGATGGAACCCCGAACAATATTATACAAGGTTGGAGTTTGAACTCAGACTTCACACATCTTTGTATTTAAAATGTGTGAGTTTTAACCACTATATTATTTGACAAAAAAGGATGGAGATTGACTATTTTCTACGAAAGAAAGCCACAAACAAAAAGAAAAATGAAATTCCAGAAACTTGTGATTTTTGTTTGAAATGGTCCTATACAATAAATTCAGTTTTGGAGTTATTGTGACTTATCAACAAACCTCATGCATACCAATTCTGTTTCATGTTAAATAATCAATACCGATAGAGATATATGGACATTTGTGTTTTAAAAAAAGGATATTGTTTTTTGGTATTGATGCCATAAAGAAAAATTAATCTAAAATTTAAATTCACTTAAAGAATAATTCAATATAAAAAAATATAATATTAAATGATTGAATGTTGAATACTATACCTAACAAAATGAGATTAGGGTTGGGTCTTACTCTTAATTAATTTTTTGGTAAATATCAAATAGTTTAATTGTCATATGTTGTTAGTGCAAAACATTGTATAATATCGACAATTTACAATTAATCATATGTGTGATTTTGAAACTATTAATAGTTTTTTTTCTGTTAAATTTTTTTTTAATAGTTAATTTTTTTTTTGAAAGAAGTTAACATTAAAGTTATACATTATCATAATATAACGGTTCAATGTAATTATTTTTACCCTCAGATTGCTTATGAATTAATTCTTTTTTAGGCTATTTTTTTAAAGAAAAAGAAAATGTTACTTTATAGTGGATAGTGGGATTTGAAGCTTGACTTGGCTCTACGAGAGAATCTTGTGAAGTTTTGGGTTCATATTCTTGGCTATGACAGTGAAATGGCGGAAAAAGCAACGATGTGAAGAGAATATGCTGAATAACTCCAAAATCGGAGGAATTGCTACAAAGTCGATATGCAAATTTCATATTTTGAACGTGTCATTTTCTTTGTATATAAAAAAAAGTTAAGATGAGTTGGTTTTGGTGTTTAACAAGGTTAAGACACGTCTTAGTTCGAGGAGTGTTATCAAATTTATTTACAAATTATCCATAATTTTGTTTTTTACGTTAATAGTAAGAGTCGAATCTAAGATTTTATGAATAAGTCAATTCCTTATCAATTGAGTCAAACATATTATTTAATATTTAAATATTTATATATATTTTTATTTTTATTATTTATATAATGGAAGAGGAGACAAACTCGTGGTCAAGTCTTGAAAGAAACTTCTTTTTCCTTGGACCAAAATAATATATAAAGTCTACATAGTTTTATGTCACCACGACGTCATTGCTATATTTGAAATTGCTGATATCTAACTTGACAATTCCTACAAAATATAGAAGAGCAAAAACTTCCTTCAAAAAATAAAGAGTAAATTACACTCCCCTCCTCTCAAAGATGGTTGAATTACACTCCCCTCTCCTCTTATGTTAAAATATACACTCCCCTCCTCTCCTTTTTAAAATGTATTAGAAAATATTTCACTCCCTTTCTCTAAGAGAAGCATGAATTACATCACTCTCCCTTCTTAAATTAAAATCTACACTTAAATCCCTTAATATTTTTTTTTATTTCTAATAATTTAGAAAAAATATAATAATCTAACATACTTTGGAAAAAAAAAAACGTTGCGCGTCTATTTTAGTATAATCAAAATTTGAATACATATTTTTTCGCTAGTTTTTATTGACAATTTCATTAACATATAGTTTTAAACCCTAATATAAAATATGAAACAACCCAAAATAAAATTAAAATATGTGAAAAATTACTAAATATCAATAAAGTATGGTTATTTAAAATTTAATTTTATACTCTAAAATCTAAAATTAATAGCAAAATATTTAAATTTAATTATCATTGACATTTAAATTATAAAGAAATGAATTTATTTTTCTTATTTGGTGGTTCAAAATTAATATATATCATAAACATATTTATTTAAGTTAAAATAGATTAAAGTGTAGTACATATTTAATTATTAAGGGAGATGGTTGTAATTCAAGTATCTTATAGGGGAGGGATGTGTAAATTTTTCTTTTCAAGGAAGGAGAGTGTATGTTTTAACATAAAAAAAAAGGGTGTGTAATTCAAGCATCTTTAAGGGAAAGAGAATGTAAAGAAACTTACCAAATTGAACAAGGGCAATATACATTTCGCTGCTCACCATTATTAGCATTCAATATCAAGTTGTCTCATTGGAGACTTTAACTCAAAACAAACATAAAGTAAGACTCCTAAAATCCTAATTTTAGGTTTACATAAAAGTTATTTGTCATTGTTTTTTTTTTCTTTAAATAAAAAAAGTCTCGTATGCAAACAAAAAGACCATATACATTAAAATTTGTTTTAAATATTACTTATTGGACCGGCTCAACTTGAGATGAAGGTCCGTCAACATTTAAATGCTTATCTATAATCAATCAACATTATTTAATTGAGTAAATTACGCTCGGCCTCACTTAAGAGAAATGTGAATAACACTTCTCTCTTATCTAATGTTAAAATATACATTCACATCCCTAGCAAAGTAAAACTTATAATCCCCTTCCTAATGAGATACTTAAATTACAACTTCATCCTTTACTAATTAACTGCGCACAACAATTTAATCAATTTTAACATAAATAAATATTTTGATTACATTTATTAATTTTGAACCACCATGTAGGAAAAATAAAATGTTAGTAAAATTTAAATTTAAATATTTTGTTATTAATTTTATAATTATAATATAAAATTCACTTATAATCAGCCACATTTTATCAATTTTAGTAATTTTTCACTCATTTTAATTTTACTTTGTGTTGTTTTATATTTCACAATAGGGTTTAAAATATGTTAATAATTGTAAAAAAAAAAACATGCATTTAAATTTTGATAATATTAAAATGGATCCACAATATTATTTTTCTTTTGAGTGTGTTATATTTTTTTTGCTAGATTATTGGAATAAAAAAAACTACTATGTGGGAAAATTGTAGATTTTAGTGACTAGAAAAATTCACCTTAATGACGAATAAGTGAGGTGTCCGAGGACTACTGTATTACCAATAAGAGAAATCCACCCATGCATATATTATGCATTATTCATTACCACGGGGGCTACTCTATTTAATTTCATTTTATTAGACCAATTATCATGATAAGGCCAATTAAAGAATTGAAGCTATTAATGAGAAGATGAATAATTTAAAATAAGAAATTGAAGGCTATAAATGCGATGACTAGTGATAATTGACGAAAATAAACGAGGGTAGACCAAAAAGAGATTAAATCATGTAGGCCCATATAATTAGTGGTTAACGAGGTCCAAATAATTGAAATTGAAAGGATAATGTCAAAGGAGACGTGATTATTTCATTCATTTTTTGATAAAAGTTGCGAAAAGTTTTCGTATACGGTAATGAATAAACATTGTTAATACATCATACGTCGACAATGTTCATTCATTGTCGACAAGGTTTTCAATTATTTTAATAAAAATATGGAGTGAGTATTTAATATTCTTTTATCATTGTCGACACATCATGCGTCGTCAACCATGTATATTCACTGAAAAATTTATTTGGCCCTCATTGATCAAATGAGTTTAGAGTTCAAATCAAGCAATCCAAACATGCCCTAATTCAAGTTTAAAAGCTTCAAAAGATGATAAGATTTTGAACCACTAATGCACACTCCTTTCAGATACAGAATTTCCAAGTACAATATACACTCCATGATGAAAATGAAAATTGATAGGGATCACCGATATCGTTGAATGAATGTAAAACAACGTGGATTAAAGATGTTAATAATGGTTTATATGTAGTATTAATTACCAGTAAACCAATACAACATTGATATGATGTATAGAGCATTGTTTGAGAAAGATTCTGCAAACTACTGACATGTTCCAACCAGAGACAGAAACCTTGCTATTCATAAACCAACCTAATCAATTTGTAAATCATTCTTAAGGCATTTTCATACAATGCTTAGAACTGTAACTTGAAGAATTATGTTACCACTTAAACATAAATTAATGCTTATTGCTTCTCATAAGTCACAATTACATGGCTTGTTCATTGTCTATTACTAACAGACACTAATAATGAAAGTAGAAAACATGGCTTGGGCAATCTAGGTGAATTGTTTATTCATTTTTTTACTGATACAACTAAGAAAAACACTTGCAAAAACAAGTGTGTAAAATCCTCCAGAAGCAACCATAGGGGTAAGGAGTGTTCCTAGTTTCGTCAACTTCTAGACCAGTAGGACTAGGATTATCATCTATGCCAATTGTTTTATCATCATGATTTTCAATAACAGCTTCATCATTGGCAGCGTCATGAGTAACATGTTCCTCATTCTCCTCAAACATAGGAGTTGGTCTGTCCATGTTCAAAGAAATTAAGATGGCCTGTGCTTCAAGGACTCCATCCCTCAGTCCACTCAAGTAAGTGGCACTCATTAGATCTTGAATCTCTTCTGAGTTCTGGAATTGTTCAATTTCAGCGTCGTAGAGACTCGTCAATTCTTCTCCTCTTTCTTTTAAGACAGCAGCCAGCTTCTTATGCTTTATAGCATCTTTGCAACTTTCTTTTCCAATGTCTGCGCAAATCTTTGTGCTACCCAAAGAAGATTTTGAGTCAGAAATGCTTGATTCCTTTGTGTGGCAATCATCAGTGCCATCAGGGCTCTGATCCTTATTTGAACTATACAAGGCAAATTGAGTGTTAAGCTTCTCCACAAAATCGTAATATCGATCTTCTGAAGATGGAAGAAGGCGACCATCTTCATCCTGAGCAGAAATTTCATTTTCATTGCCCGCAAACAAGTGAGTTATTATGTCCATGTCCAGAGCAAGTAATATGGCCTGTGCTTCAAGGACACCATTCCTCATTCCATTTGAGTATGTAGCTGTCATAAGATCTTGAATCTCTTTTGAGTTCTGGAAGGCTTCAAATCCAGCATCGTAGAGCCTCTGCAATTCTTCAGCTCTTCCTTTCAAAACAGCAGCCAGCTTCTCATTAAGGCTGTGACCCTTGTTTGAGTTATCCATAGTAGCAGATTCATTTCCAATTTCTTCAAATTTCTTGCGCAGAGTATTTTGTTCCTCCAGCAACTTGCAGAAGAGTTTACTCTTGGCCCTCTCCGATTCACAACTTCCTTGCTTCATCATCATGAATGCTTGCAACAAAGGATCGTCATTGCTTGGAACCACTATTTCAGTCCAATCTATTGGTTGAAACATCGTAATAAGGCCTTCCTTCCTTAACACGGTATTTAGTATTTCCCACTCTTTCAGAGTAGGAAAGATCAGCTTTGCTTCCAGCAGTCCATTGATAATTCCTTCCATGAATATCTTCATTTCGACCTCGGACTCTGGGAGTGACAATCTAAACCTTTCACATCTATTCAAGGCAGCAATCATGATAGTGTCTATATCTAGAGAAGGAAAGATACTCTGTGCTTCACGAAGTCCCATTCCCATTCCATTCAAGAATATCCCTGTCATTATTTCATGCTGCTCAGCATTGCTGTCTTGGGCCTCTGAACTTCCCTGGTGGCCAGAGGATGAAGCTTCTCCTACACCTATGGCAGGTTTCATTTCATCTGTGTGATCAAAGTTTGTTTGCTCATCTTTATCATCATCGTGTTGATTGATTATATCAAGAATCCATGCCAGACGGGAATTTTTATCCAGTGGTTTACCTTCTGATACATCTTGAGCCTCCTTACTTATGCCACTCACAATTGCCAATAGCTCTGGTATATGCCCTTCGTATGAATTGAGGTCTTCCATGTGCCTAGTTTCCCTGATCATCGCATGCAACATTTCATCCCAAGCAAACTCATCCATCAACTTAATTTGTTTTAACTTATGATCTTTTGGAGGAATTATTGTCATTGTGGGTGATATGTCAGCAACCTGCTGTGAGTATTTTTGGTCGGGACACATGAATTGGACACATTGCTCCATGTCAGTTCCTTGTTTGTAGACAAATACTCCCCAATCACTTAGTGTCACATTGGACGGGGCTTCATATGAAACCTGCACTTGATTCCACTCATCCTCAAGTAATGCATCAAGGCCCAGCCACTCCTCGTCGCTGAACAATAGTTGCAAATCACAAACTAACACATGATTTCTTTCAATTCTGAAGTTGTAATAACCTTTACGAGGGACACAGCGACCATTTATAATCAAGTGAAGCTCAACAAGTAGCCGACGAGATTTTCTGGCCCTCCCAGTCACTCCCTCGAATACCAATGCTAAAGCAACATTGGGGAACTTCTTACGAACCCAAAACCGCGGATTCCCTCCTTTGCAGCTGTAGTCAAACCAATTTGGAACCCCAGTTTTCATTCGAGGCATCACAATCTGTAATCCACGTCTCTCACTTTTCACCTGTCATATTACAAAAACCAAAAAATCGGTAGCATATATTTGTCTCTAAACTCCATGTTTGCACTCTGTGACTGTGATATATAAAGCAAGCATTATAAAAGAGTGAATTTTGACCCACACACGAATGACAGCATTACCTTGCCACATAGAAGACATTATAAAAGTAAAATGATACTTACACACCACGTTTTTATTATACGATTCTTATTCTTTTATATTTTATTAAACTAAAATGAGGTAAATAATACACATACATATCTCCCTTATTACCTCCTAAAATAAAGCTAGGCATCAAATTTATTTCGCACAAGCTATAAAGCGGTGATGTACCTGATACCATAACATGTCTGACGTCTCTCTATTCAAGCGGATGCAGTATCTTGCATCTACTTTTTGAATAGTGCATGGCAACTCTGATATGTGTTCAAGCATCACACAACCGTAAACATTCAGAATTTTTAAGTTGGTGCACTCAGGAATTTCTCTAAGCTTATCGCAACCACTGACATCAAGCATTGACAAGTGAGCAGAGTCTTTAATGCACACAGGGAGAGAGATGAAATTGTTGTTAGATGCAATCAACTCTTGCAATTCAAGAAAAGAGATGAGAATCGCCTTAAGATCTTCATCAGACAAACCACTATTATCAAAATGCAATGTTTTTAATGTTGAACGACCATTGGCTGCTGAAGGGATATCATGTAGAAATCTTCTCGAGGATTCTCCAAGTTGAGAACAACCTCCAAATTTAAAGGTGACAGCACTTGGTAGTGTGAATAAGCTACATGGTATATATTTGAGCTTCCAACTACTTGTCATCTCAATAGAAACAAGCCCGATAAGATTACCAATGGAATCTGGTAACTCCTCAATAGCGGTATTTATCATATAAATCTTCAATGGCTTATCCATCTTGTTCACTATATCTGGGAAGTGTTCAAGTTCAACACATAAATTAAGGTCAAGGAATTCAAGGGATGGTAAAAACATTTTTTGCTGGAAATTTCGAAGTTTGGCGCATCCTGAAGCGCTGAAGTGAGTAAGGTGTTCGAGAAACCCAACGGATTCATGAACCATAATTAGGTTCCTGCAATTATCAAGTCTAAGAACTCTCAACTTTTCGACTCCTGAAACATCGGGCATTACACTGATGGATTCATTTTTTGAGAAATTCATGACAGTCAAATTCGAAAATCGCTGCCAAAACAAAATAAAAGTGGATCAAACATAGGTATTGTTATATATAATAATAAAAATGAAACAGAATTTTTTTTTAATTATTTTTTACCTTAAATGGCTCTTTCAGTGTAAGTTGGCTTCCAGGCAAATTGAAGATGATGATTTTCTTTGGATGAAACTTTGGGGGGAAAGACTTTGAAGGGTACCCTTCCCAGTCAAGCAGCCTTAACTGATTTGGCAGATGTTTAGGCTCTGATGAAAATGTTGTATTTCGAACAATGAGAATTCTAAGGCGATTCATCTTCTCAAAGGCAGTGTCACTCCAATCTTCTTGTCTTATAGGACGGGGAGGATCAAGCATTATCCCTTGAAGTATACCATTTCCCTTTAAAACAAGTAAAAGAGATAGATCAATTTCATAATACATATTGTAATCGGGGTTTACGAAAAAGGCAATGTGATTGTGATCTAGACTGCAACATCAAGTTTTTTGATATCTCAATAGTCTCACTGCAAATACAATTGCACGAGCGACATATTCATCAATGTAAAACCTTAATTGTCATTAATAAAACATACTATAATGTATAAATACTTCGAAATAAATATAAAAGATTCGATTCTTACAGAATTTTCATCTGATAACACATCAATGACATCTTCATGAAACCATAATCTACTACGCCCAGCGGGATTTTGTGGTGCCTCTTGCTTGACAATATCTCTACCCATGTCTTGTATTAGATCATGCATATCCAAGCAGCCATGTTTAACAATTAAGAGAGATTTATTAACAAGTTCTTCAATATTAGATACTGCACCGAATTCATCCAGTATCTCTTCCACATATTCTATTCTGTCCCCTTTGAAGAAGCAAGCTATATCTAAGAAAACAACCTGGGCATCGAGGCCCAACACATCATAGCTTACTTTGAGCACGTCTTGAATCCCTTTATCCGGAGTCCGCTCATAATCTTTCAATGCGTGTTCCCAAGCTCTTATAGTCTTTCTAGTAGCCAAATTGGAACCTATTACTTTTAAAGCCAATGGAAGACCTTTTGCATAACCAACCGCACGAGATGACATGGCTTCAAAGCCTGTTTCAGGATGGCTCTTTCCAAAGGCATACCGGCAAAACAACTCAAGAGAATGTTGATCATTCAGTTCGGTCATTTCATAAATATTTTGAACTACAACTACAAAAGAATGAGTACCTACAAGCAAACCTTTGTCCCTTGTAGTTATGATGATCCTACTACCTGGACCAAACCAATCACTTCCTCCTGCCAAGTTTTTTAGTTGATTTATGTCATTAACATCATCAAGAACCAAAAGAACCTTTTTCTTGCTAAGTCTTTGCTTTATTTCTTCGCGTCCTTTTTCTGTACTTCCCAGCTCGGTTTCTGGCTTCACAAACATCTCCGATAAAAGTGTCTTTTGAAGATCTTCCATGCCATTGATTTTGCTTGATTTCTCTCTAACGTTGGAAAGAAAACTTGCAGCTTCAAATTGGTGTACAATCTTGTTATACAATGACGTGGCAAGTTCTGTTTTCCCTATTCCGCCAAGTCCATATATGCCCAACATGCATACAGTATGATCAGTACCATTTAGAAGTGACTTCACCTCATCTATGTGGTGCTCAAGTCCAACTAGATCAGCACCAGAAAGTAGAGGTTTAGGAGGAATGTTAGCATGGACCTTTTCAACGATCTCTTTAATATGATCAATTTCGGATCTGCAAGAATACAACAAGTAATTTGTTCAAAAATCAGGACTCATTTCATTCTAGCTTAATATTTACCACTCATTTTTAAACAGAATTGTAATTTATAGGACAACAGAGTTCGACAACTTTTTAAATGGTTAACTCGGCTCACACGTGTGGTTAACTTAGTTCATTGAATGGTTCGTTGATATATCAAGATTGGATAGCACATTAACTAATGGACTTGATTAATGAAAAATTTGAACATTATTAACTATGACTTCAAGGTTCTGCAGAAAATGACCAACGGATGGCTCTCGACTCATCTTTCAACCGGGCAGCGCAGAACAACTCAAAAATGTAACTCAATGCACTCATTTACTGTGTTTTCTTCTTAGTCGGACTTAGAATTTGGGTTGGGGGGCTATCTCAACCTTACGAAATCAGCATGTAAGGTGAGGACTTTCACCACATATAAAGTTATATTGAAACCTTATCTCATCCAATGTAAGACTCTTATCACACAACTTCATGGAGTGACAAGATAGCGATGACCTGATAACAAGTGGCTCATTTGATCTTGGATAGGCTCTGATACTATCTCAGAATTAGGGTAGAACCTAACTCTTTCTTACAAAACAAGCTTGTAAAGTGAGAATTACACCCACTTATAAATTTATGCTCAAACCTTATCTCATCCAATTCGTGACTCTTAACATTCGTGTTTACCTGTTTTCTACATATCCATTGTGAGAGCAAAATACAACCCGATATATTAGAGAACATGGATGATTTTGTTTAAGGGTGATTAAATATGGAGAAAGTTTTATATATCAAAGAAACTTAGAGGATATTATGTAACATGATAATGTTTATATATTCACTCATGCTTAATGATAAAACTTAAGCGCATGAGTTGAACCCAACCCAAAAGACTAGTTTAGTGGATGGGAGAGTATCATAACTTAAGTACCACATTGATAACTTTTATCTACTCGATACGGTACTTCTAATACTTAATCAATATTCTTGTTCTTGAAGTGTGTACTTAAGCGGATCATGCCATTAATTGAACCATGCAACTCTGTTGTCCTTAAGGAGAAGGTGCTGGCACAGCTTTCATTAAGAAAGAGCATGGTTCCATGTTTTGGCACAGTAGTTAGCTTAGCACGAAAGGAGAAGGAAAATGATGGAAAGACTCACAGATGTTTTGTAAAATAAATAGATGCTGAATTGATTTTTTACAGGATGCTGACATGAAAAGTTAGTGCCACTGTCACATAGCAGTGACATTAATGATAATTTACTGTCCTAAATTCGTAGTAGAGAAATTATTCTTGTATGTATGATCCCATGACCAAATACGAATATTTTAGACACATTCCCAATATATTAGTTTTACTTTTTTATAATTATTTAAAAAGTAATAAAAAAATTAATCTATATTTTAATTTTCGCGTGGACCTAAAACTTCGGATTATAGTAATAAAAAAGTTTATAATTAGGGTGTTCAAATCCAAATCGATCTTGTTAAAAAAAAAATTCATAACAATCTAAATTAAAACCTGCAAACCGTTAAAAAAACAGAAAACCACACAAAATCGAATATTATTGTATGTGTTTGACTCCTATTTTATGAAAATCATTAGGATTGGATCAAATTTTGGATTGATTTTTCAAAACCGAACTGAACCGTATACTTATAATACATATTTCCAATTTTTATAAGTATGATATACCCTTACCCATCTCGTCCGAGTGTCATTCGATGACAAATCAATTGTTGTTGTTGTTGTTATTATTATTATTATTATTAAAATTTAATATATATATATATATATATGAACTGTTCTTTTAAATATAATCCTACATTTTAATTCTAATCATCTAATTGTTTTTCAGTTTTATCCTTTCATTAAATTCAGTTTAAATTATATTAAACTCAACATAGGTTTTATTAAATTTAATAGAAAATTTTCAATGAAGGTTGACTCAGTTGGTGATGAGTTGAATCACGCGCAAGATCGTAGGTTCAATTGATGTTGTCAAAGTGAGTACATCTTTGGCGGGTGATTTGTAAGTAACTATTTAACGCTCTTTGAGCTTGAGGTCTACCATGATCCTGATGAGCACACAAAGCTTACATAAAATTTTTGTAACCAATTTTGTAGTAGATAATTTATTTTTTAAATAATAAATTGATAGATAAAATTATAAATAATTATTTGATTAAAATTAAATTATTTATTTAATCAATTTTATATATAAGAAAATAATTTTTTTCCTTACATGTGCTCATTCTAAGCATATACTCGTGATTATTATTTCAACTTACACAACTATGTTTTGTTTATTTTATATTTTAGATAGATGTCAATAATTTATTTAATAAATTGTGAGTTATAATATGAGTAATTTTTTTCTTTTATTACTTCTGAGATGTATAACTTTTTAACAAATATTATATACATAACCCAAATCTATCTATATTATATACAATTGCAAATGTTTTACCATGACTTATATTAAATGCTTCTTTTCTATTAGGCTCTCCACATATGCATTGTGCCACTTGTCTATATTATATACAATTGCAAATGTTTTACCATGACCTATATTAAATGCTTCTTTTCTATTAGGCTCTCCACATATGCATTGTTCCACTTGGCAAATGATGATTAAAATTCCCAATTTTCATGACACTAATTATATAAGGCAATGTTAATTAGCAAGATTAAATTTCTCATTTGACTTTTCTTTGTCGTCATTTAAATTTGTTAATTTTTTTTATTTGATCAAACAAAAAATAGTAATTCTAAGATTGCTTGATAATAGTTATCAATCCATGAGGGTCACTTGAACAAAAAAAATTACCCTACAAATAAACGTGTAGAAGAATAGTGCACAACAAAAAATTAACGAGAGAATAAATATTAATTAGAATGAATCCAATTATTAGTGAAAATGACTAACAAAAAACATGTAAAAAAATATTAGTAAAAATTATTAGAAAAACACGTAGTAAAATATTGGTGAAAATGAATCTAAAGAAAAAAAGTGCAGCAAAATATTAGAAAAAATTATTATAAATTTTGTAGCAGAATATTATTGAGAGAGAATTGTGTTGACTTGAAATTGTCACATGATGTGATTTTAAAGCATATTCATTTTCATTAAAATCTAATTACTACAAAAAAAATTGACTTAGCAAAACTACATCTTTGATTGTCCTATAAATAGGCTAATTTGCAGGCACTTTCAACCACATCGTTTCTTCCGTCTCTTTTTCAGAAGTATATTAATATCCTTGATTTGATGCAAGTTTTTAAAAGTATCAAAATATACTCAGCAATGTATGGAGAAGTTTTTTTTTTTAAAAAAAAATAAAATTTGTATGGTATTTTGAAGCAAAGGGTTTCTCTCCTTTTACTATGCATAAGGGTGAAACTAACTATCATATTCTTATACTTTGATATGCCATAAATTTTTTATGTGTTATGAAAATAAATATTAGATGTATTGGTTTTTTACTAACCTCGTGTAGATGGGTATATCATTATACATTTGTGGATACGTTACTATTCATTTATGTATCGTGAACTTAATTTTGTATGAATTATCCTTATATGTATAGAATCAAAGAAAAAGTTAATTGATATAAGAATCACTTATCAATTCACTTTTAAAAGCTATTTTGTGTGTTTCCATAGGGTTTGCCATATGTATTGATTTTTTTCTTCATATTCTATTTCGCATTGATGCATATATATAGGAACTTTGGTTGGAGTCGTTTGAATTAATTGACACATGTATTTTTTCTTCTTCAATATTCTATCTACAAATAGAAACTTTGGTTGCAGTCGTTTGAATTAAAAGTTATAGTTGTTTGTAATTAAGCAATAATTTTTTTGACAAATGTAAATAATCAGTAATAAATATTATAAACATACTATTAAAAATTAAAAAATGTCATTACATATCACATTATTCTCATTATAAGTTTAAATATGAGATATTCGTTGAAATATAATGTGCAAACCAACAAACAAATAAAATGTTATTTGAGCTTGAAATATATTAATTGTACATGCAGTCAACAAAAAAAGTTTTTAATGGTTTTAAATTACCATTTCTCATTATAAGTTTTTAATGGTTTCCATGTTATAGGTAGGAAGTTTCTCCTGTCGAAGAATCCATAAATCAGTATAGGTTCTCGCTGAGATGATATTATTTTTCACACAAATCTCTCAGCACTCGGATCAATTCATCGGTGGTTTTTTCAATATTAATATTTTATCAAAAAATTATGAAGATATTCACAAATAAAACATATCATATATCACCAACTAATGTTAATAATTTTCCTTCAAAAAAAAAAAACTAATGTTAATAATCTAGAAAGTTTGAAATACGGTGTATATAGACATAATAATATACAACATGCATAATTTCATATGTTACTTCAAAAAAAAATCATATGTTAATGCAATTTAAAAGATATATTAATGCAAGAATTGACCGATGATCCTCATTTATTAGTAAATTAAATGCTTTTTATTTCCGTAATTGATGCTATTTTGAAAAATCAAATGGGGGCACTCATGAGAGTGGTCCATTTTTCCTATAAATATGTAAAATTCTAATGTGAAAAAGCACACACTTTTTGCCTATTTTTTTTTTATACTTTGTTTGTTATCAAGGTGTGATTTTTGCTTCTTTTTTTTTTTTACTCCTTTATTTATCAATTAGTCTTTTTTTAAAATTGTGTTTTTGTTGTCAAAAGTACATTTAATTATTTATTCGGTATTTCATTTAGGAAAATGATAATTCTTACAAATCAATGTGATAATAAAATGTAAGAATAACATTTTCTTTGTTTTCCTTAGAACAAGAAAAAATAATTGTTTCTTACTTTTCTAACCACAGTTTCCTCGATCTCGATCTTTTTTAAATGGTGATAAAACTTGGTTGACCACTTTTTCTTCAAAATGTTTTCATATTCTCTTTTTATTCTGCAATAATTGTTATATTATTATTTTTATCAGAAAAACTTATTTATTTATTAAAAACAAATCATAAAGAGTTAATTATTGTTTTTCTGATTAATAATGGGTTTGTTTAATAATTATATATTTAATATAAAATGTATAAGTTCGAATAGAAACTTATGATTTTGAACGTCTAACATGGATAAAATTGTATATGATAAAAAAAATAAAATAATATATGTATCTTCAACAAAAAAAAAAGCCAAAAAAGAAAAACAAAAAAAATAATACGATTTATGTCACTCATAAGCTATTATATTTCACTTTATTAACAAATTAAGTTATTTCATTGTTCCATAAAAAATCATAAGGAGCTTATTTATTTTATTCATTTTCCTAATATCTCATCATATATTGGTAGATCATACTAAATCTTATTTGTAAATTTTTATACTAAATAGTTTTCATTTTTCTTGGAAAAAATAGGGCTCCAAAATCAAAGAATTTTGTTTACACTGAAATCCCCAAGACATTCTCTAACAATAACAGTTTCTATTTTGATTGGGAAAAAAATGATCATACATGTTTTTAAAATAAAAGATAAGATATGCTTGCATTATTAAAATAAACTATATAAATAATCAACTAAAACTGATAAGTTTGTGGTAGGAGAAAACTTGCATTTTCTACTTTAAAATTGAAGTTTGAAAATGAAAAAAAAAAAAAAAAGGATAAATCTTTAGACTCTCAAAACAATCTCCATAATCTCAAATTTTCATTTTTTCATGTCAAAACACTGTTTTCACGATTTCTTAACTTTTTTGTTGTAACAGGATATCTGTTATGTGTTTTTTCTGCAAAGGGAGGAAGCATCGCTTTTTATTATTTATAATATATAACTGGAGTAAAAATTGTTCATTGGCCACCTATGCAATTGTGTTGCTTCAATATTACACTATATGGAGCATCTTATTACCTTTTTTTAGAAAGAGTTATTACTTATTTATCGCTTAATAAAAATCTAACTTATTCTACATTTAATTTTCAACCTTATTCAAGTAGTTGATGGTATATGGACTGTTTTCATGTTGATGATCGGTTCATTTTTCAGTTTTAGACACGGTTTGGTGCTTTAATGGGCCACACATAAACTTTTCTGCTATATAATTTAATATTTGTAGACATGATCATTTAATTGTGCCCATGATTAATGATTTTTCTTTATTTGTTAGGACTTATTAGGGTTGAATTAACTAGGTCGTTATGTTATACATGCATGTCTCATGTAGAGTTGATTTACATTGTTTGAATTTAATGGTGCATATTCTCTTCTCCAAAACAAAATATTTTCAACAAGAGACATGAACCAAACTTACCATCAAACCAATTTATTATTGGGATAATTGATTTTTTGTATTTTTTTCTACTAACGTTAATTTCTTATTATTTGAAATAATTCATGTTTGATTTTTTTTAAACAAAAAACGCAGTTTATCATTTTCCATTTTTAGACCTGGATTGGTACTTTTATCAATCACACGTAACCGTTCTTGCTATATGGTTTCATTTTCGTACACGGGTTTGTTGGTTTGCTCCCGCGATTAATGTACGCAGGTTTGCTAGACTACAATCATAGTCCTCCTTTTTATCAATTGTAACACAAAGAAGAAGGGGACAAAATGTCTAAACCTTCTACGTGAACACAAAATGACAAAAATAAAAATAAGACTTCTTTAATTGTAATGTTCCATTTTTTCCTTAGAATTTTAAGGTATTATTTATGTACCTCCTCCGGTCCTTAATATAAGAAACAAAAGCGAAAATCATCAAAACCAATATAATCATTAATCAATGTAACATTTTAGATATTTTTAATAATATACCCTCATAAAAAATACATCCATTAAGATTAAAAAGAGAATCATTAAATGAAGGATAAAAATATTTTTTAAGCAATAACTATATCTTAAAAGATGTGACATTATTTACAAATAAGACCACAATTTTTTTAAAAAAATTCTTATAATAAAGACCACATGAAATATTTTTTTTAAATAATATTATTTAATATACACAAAATAATTTTTGGAAAAACATTTCCCGTGCAGGGCACGGGTCTCAAACTAGTAATAATATTATATATGTAGTCTAGAAGTCCTAGTTCAACTGGCAAATGCCGAAATTGCAAGGCCGAACATCGTGACCCGGGTTCGAACCCGGGACCTCACAGTTGTGTGTGAGTTTTATTTCAGTGGATTACCACTTCATCTAAGACCAAAAAATAAAAAATATTATATATGTAACCTGGGCAACATGGAGAAAATACGATAGTTTTAAATAAACCTTATGCTATATTTTGTATCAAACTATTATTTTTACATTTTTATAATATTATTATTGATAAAAAAGTTACGATATGTAATTTGGATAACCAAAAATCGATCCAAATTAAACCGTATTAAATTGGATCATATCGATTTTTTAAATTAGTCATCCTAAAATGAACAAAACAACATATGATTTTCTACTTCAAAATCGATCCAAACCAACCATCAACACCCCTATTTATAGTTGTGAATTTTATCAACGGAAAATTGATACAATTTATATTTTATTTTATTTTATTGGATTGGATCAAAAATATTAAAAGGACTTCTTTTCAGGGGAAATGTTTTAAAGATTGCTAAGGATATAAATTTATCTTAAATATGTTTGTCAATAAATGAGTTTTTAATTTCTCTATTAGTAATTTAAATTGATCAAAAATTTAAAATAATTAAAGTTTTCGTAAAGTAAATTGAGTCTTAAATAGAAAGAAAGACCGCTCTGATTTTTTGTTTGTTTGTGGATGCCAGAATTTGAACCTCGGACCTTACATATATCATGCATTATTTATACAAACTGAATTAAACTCACGAAGACAGAAATACCGCTCTGAATTTAAAAACATTAGCCCAAACAAATTATTACATAAATATAAGAAGTTATTCTTGTATGCTCACAAAACCAAATTTATAGTGCTTAGACTTTTAATAATTTATAACAATTGATTTAACATTTTGATGAAGTGTCTCTTTGTTTGTGTGTAACTGTAAACACTATAGATTTTATCTTGCGACAATACAAGACAATTTCTACCTATATGACAACTTTAATTACATACCCGGTATTGATATGGTGGCCTTTCAAGTCAGCAGCTACAGACAATGCTGCTATCCATGCTTTTAAATTTTCAGAGTCTTTTCCAAACTTAATCTCATGAGCAACCATGGCTTCAGCATAGCTCTTTCTTTGATGTCTTACATCTGATGGATCAACATGGAAAAAGATTGGAAAAGCAATTTGTTTTTTGTTATTTTGGGTACATTCGATGATCTTCGCGAGTTCGCCAAGACACCATCTGGAAGATGCATAATTCTCAGAAAAAACAATAACTGAGATTTTAGATTCTTCAATGGCTTTTAAAAGTGCAGGTGAAATGTCTTCACCAGGTTTCAGATTATTATCATCAAAGAAAGCATTGATTCTGCGACGCTTCAATGCATCGCGAAGATAACCAATAAAATTGTGTCGCACATCTTCTCCTCTAAAACTTAGGAAAACATCATAGGTGAAACCACATGAATGTTCTCCATAATTTTCTATAGACATAGTGAACAGAAAAGAAAAGAACAGAACACACTTGAGATGTTAAAACTGGAATAGAACACTGAAGTAGTTTCTATAGACATACAAACGTGTATATATATGTACAAACGTTAACCAAAGCCAAAGCCAGTAGCTTATCTAGAAATATTAATGTCACGTGGATAAATGTTTTGGTAATATTTATATGGCTTGACAACAGTTTTGGCCTCCTATGTTTTAAAAAGTTGTGATATTGACCCCTAACAAAATAAAATACAAAACTGTTCCCTAAGTATTGCCCCTTTTGTAGTTTTGGCCACCCAAGTCAATTTTGACCAAATCAAAGTTGATGTAGACGCCACGTGTGTAATTTTTTTATTTTTTTAATTAATAAAAATAAAAAAATATAAAAAAAATTACACACGCGGCCTCTACGTGTGCATTGACTTGGTCAAAATTGGTCTGGAGTCAAAATTGCAAAAGGGGGAATACTTATGGAGCGGTTTTGTATTTTATTTTGTTAAGGGACCAAAATCGCAACTTCTTGAAACATAGGAGACCAAAACTGTTACTAAGCCTATTTATATAATCTTTTAATTGATTAATGATCAAATAAAATAAAAAGGTTACTTAAATTTCTATTTGGATGATTAGTTATTTAATTAATTGATATGAATTCAATACAAGAGGATGTGTAGATGACACATAACTCAATAAAGAGAAACCTCATATGACAATCACAATATATGTATAAGACTATGACCTTCAATATTTTCTCTTCCTTGAAGACCATATATAGGCATAAATATAGCGGTTGATGAACAACCAAATCATCGCTAACTTTTTTGGTGTGTTTCAGATTGCTGACGAATATCCTTAAAACCTTTGATTTATATCTTTGATAGATCAACATGTCGTAGATATGATCATATTCATGCTAAGGTTTTATTTGCTTCCGCTAATAATTTTTAGGCAAAATTACACTAATGGTCCTTTATCTTATTTAGTTGTAACACATTACTCCTTTATCTTTTTATTTTCCATTTAAGTCCTTTATCTATCAAAACATGCACAAGTTAGTCCTTTTTCCCATTTTTCTATTAAAAAGATGTTGAAATAATAATTTTATTAGTAACTTTACTTTTGAAAAAGACTTTTTACTGAAAATTCAAAATATTGAATACTTTCACTTCCATCATCTTCCTTAAATTTCAAATTCAAAATCCCCAAATCTCAATAAACCCTAAATTTACCAAACCCAAAAAAATCTCCTAAATTGTATCATGAAGGATTAATGAAGTGAGAATAAGACTTTGAGGCCTGTTGAGGTTTGGGTATTATGAAAGAGGAACCCATAATCTGAAATAAAGTTGTATCTGGAACATTTGCAATTTCTTTGCCGAATCCTAAAACAAGAATGCTTTTTAAATTTAGTGTTTCATGTTGGCTATCACTCATCTAATGTATATCAAGATGAATGCACATCCTTGGCATAATACGACATTTTTCTAAAGTTGAATGCAACAATTTTTTTCAAAAAAGAAAAAAGAGAAAGAGAAACCTAGAAAAATTGAATTTTTTCAATTGGGTATTACGTTTGACACAACTTATAGTATAGACAATTTTTTGAGTGAAAATATTCAAGTAATTTTGAGGTGTATTTAGGTGGACATTTTTTTAGATGTTGAATTTTAATTTAAGAAAGAAGACGAAGATGAGGATGAAGATGATAAAGATGTTCATATGGTTTATGAATTTCTTTATTTTTAGTAAAAAAAGTATTTTTTAAAATTAAAGTTATTAATAAAATTATTATTTCAGCTTTTTCTAATAGAAAAAATGGGAAAAGGGACTAACTTGTGCATGTTTTGATAGATAAAGGACCTAAACTTGAAAAAAAAAAGATAAAGGAACAAAGTGTTACAACTAAATAAGTTAAAGGACCATTAGTGTAATTTTGCCTAATTTATATTTTATTTTGTATTCTTTATTTAGACCTAATTTCAACAAGTGCTTTGATCAGAAGCATAAACCAAAGAGAGAAACTTTTAGTGAGAGAATGTGCAATGAGATTTGAGTTTGTCTTCTCCGCTCAAGTTGATCCAAACCTGCAACAAACAAAAAGGCCACCCGACCCCTCCAAAGCCATCAACACATAAGCCATCATTCCGTGACAAGCTATTGGGATCCTCCCAAGAAATCCCAACCCGAAAAAAGAGGACATGATTGAGAAAAATTTGTTCTCATCGAGCACGAAAATGATAACCGTCTAATACCCAAAGTGTATCTGGAACCAAATACTTTTCAAGAACTGTGCACACCATGCAAAGATGTTTTAGTCGTGAAACTTTTTGAGGAAAAACCTCACTCCACCTTGTTTCTTGCTAGTCTTTTGTGGCTTGGAGGAATTGGAATTTCGCGTGTCTCAACAATGAGACTTGGTCCCCATCCCACCTTGTCACTAACATCTATAATTCAGCTGATACCATTGTTTCAACCTTCAATAATGAAGACACGACAACCACTTTCGACCGTTCTGTCAAATGGAATTGCAACAATCACATGGGTGTCATTCTTAATGTAGACGGAAGTTGTAATGGGACTCATATCCGTACTGGTTTTGGTGGCATTTCCGCAACAATGCGGGTTTTTTCCTCTCAGCTTTCTCAGTTTTGATCTCCCACTCCGAAGACATTTTACTGGCTAAGCTGACAACAATTTATCATGGCCGTCGCAGGGCTATTGACATGGGAATCGATGACTTGGCTTGTGACTCAGATTCCCTCTTCTCCATTAACCTCATAAAGGGAGACACTCTGCATTATCATGTTTATGTTGTCCTCATTCAACATAAAAGATATGTTGCCTATCAATAATTTTTCAGTTCATCATACTCTCAGAGTACGTAATCAGAATGTTGATTTTAAGCAAAATTAAGGGCCGCTTATGATGTTGATTTCGTCATTCATGCTTCTCCTCCCACAGACCTCCTTATGATGCTTAATAGCGAAGCTATGATGCTTAAGAGCAAAGTTTCAGGAGTTTCCATCCCTAGGGTCTAGTTTCCCTTTTTCTCTTTTGTTTTCTTTTCTTTTGTTCTTGTTAGCTTTGTAATAAAAAAAAAGTGGTTAGCTCTATTGAGATTTTACGTTCACATATATTCAGCGCATATGCATTTTTTATGGTTGTTGTTTGTCTATTTTATTCATCGATGCCTTTATATTATCGTATGGCCGTTCATCCATGCCTTTATCTTTTTTTTTTTTTTTGGGTCAAATCCATGCCTTTATTTTAATCATCGATGCTTTATATCCTGCATTAAAAGTTTGGTCATGACACTACCAAAAAAAAAAAAAAGTTTGGTCATGTTACATGTGATATTGTTACCAAATTATTTTGAGATTAAAATGTTTTATTTTTGAAAAGAAAGGATTAACCTCGTTAAGTGGCCTTTTGTTCAATGAACTTTTTTTTTAAAGCTACCTTTTCTTTTCTTTTTTTAAAGCTAATTCTTGTTTTAAGGGAATTGTTTAACAATTTACGATGAAACCGTGTGCTGCGTAAATGACTAAATTCATTTGCCTTTTTTTTTTTTATTTTTTTTATTTTAAGGAAAATTCATTTGCCTTATGTATTTATGATTGTAGGCATCTTTTATTTATGATTTTTCATTTATTTATCATCGGTTTAGATTGGTTTATTTTTAGTTTATGCAAAACAACCTAGATAAATAAATAAGATTTTATGTATTATATGCATAATAATTTTAAAAAAATGTATTATGCATAAACTTGTCATTATAGTTTATGAAAAAACAGTTTATGAAGCTATGTTTTTTGTTTTTTTTTGACAAGTTGGATTTTGTTATTGAAAACTAACTAGCAACAAACCCGTGCTAAGCACGGGCTCGTGCTCCGCACGGGTTAATTTAAAACGAGGGACTATGCATCAAAGTGCTTTGCAATACTATATGAATTGATAAAATAAAAAAACACTAATGATAAAGCCAATGTTAATGATAAAAAGGCAAATTACTTTCAGTTCTCTTGAGATTTTCATAAAGAACACAAACACCTCTTCTAATTTTCCAAACACATCAATCTCCCCTCATTTTATCCATTTCAATAACTTTGTAAATATACAATTTCATTTCAGTCATTTTGGTTTATTTGTATCTGTTTTCTCTTTTCACAATTAAGTTAAATGAGAATTTTTTTTTTGATTTGTTTGTATTTGTTTTCTCTTTTCAAAATTAAGTTAAATGCGATTACTTTTTCTCGCAATGGAGAAAAAATAACAACATTTATTTTTACCATCAAATAGAATCAAACATCGGTAATTACTTAAGAGATCAAAGGAGAATATAGAAATTAGAAGAATTTTGGTGGATGGACATTGTGGTCGATCAATGAAAAGAAAATAATCTTCGATATATCCGTTTTATTATATTAGAGTTTAAAAATTAAACCACCTTCACCGAGGAGCAATAAGTTGAGAAAAATCACCAAGTGAAAAATGAAAAGAAAAAATGGTTTAAAATTAAATGAGTTCATACTCGTAAGAAGAAGTTAATTGCTCAAAATAAATGGAATTAACAAAGTTTAAACCGTGTTATATTATAAGAGAAGTGCTTGTCAATTTGATAAAAAAAAGGGAGATTAGTGTTTAATTAAAAAATTAAGCGGGTGTTTTTGTTATTTAAGAAAATCTTAAGGGAGGTTAGTGTAATATTATGTAGAAATATTTAAAATAGTAAAGATTTCGTTATTGATAAAGATGTCGTTATGAGTCTCGTGTATGAATTGTACAATATTATTTAGTGACTCATTTATCATGTTTTTTAGTGTTTTTATAGTCATCTTTCCAAAAGATATAATAATTAATAATCTACAACAATAAAAAATAATATTTTATAATATGACATGGTGGTCTGACTTCTTTGATTCTTTGTTGTTTAAAAAAAAAAATAAAAAAAAAATAACAAAAAAATAAAAAAGAAAAAAAAAGAAAAAAAAAATATGTTGAGAATGTGTAACGCCCTATTTCTATTAAAGCATTAAATCATGTGAATACAACAAATATTCAAGAAATAGTCGTCACACCTTCAATAATCACCAAATAATCATTCATGTATAAATTATCAAGTTTCAAAAACATAGCAGCGGAACATCCATAGTCATATGATTAACGTCACCAAAATCTCATGATAATAAATACATGATCTCAATCTCAACATAACAAAGTCTCAACTCCAAAATTACATAATCAAAAAATAGAATTCCAACATGCAAGCACTACCCTAGATCAGAGCCCTAATCTAGACACTTGCGCATAAAAAGGAGGAACTCCACTCCTTGGCAACATCAAGCAAAACATCTAAGCATCCTGCACTCCATCTACCCGTCCATACGGAAAGGCATGTGGTAAACCACTGAGGGTTAGCATTACATTATCATAATTCACAACAAAACAAGCAGGATCATTCAGAATGAAAGATATAACAAAGAATGATAACAACATATCACATAGATACTCATAAGTATTCACAACATTATCAATCATTCGATATCACCAATGCAAGTTCACATCAAAAGGTGTATCATACACATATAGTCATTTAATTATGTCAAATATCAACAAGCAACTCAATCGTCATGCACAACTCAATGCATTTCAATTCACCAACAATGTATGCAATGTTCTAGACTCATCTAGATGCATGTGGTACCGAATCACCTCAAGGTCGTCACCCCCGATGCAACTGCCATCGTCATGTAAGGTTCACACCTGCCTTACATTGGACATAAGTCCGTCACCTCAACAATGAATGCATGAACATATGACTCGACTCAATGCATATGTTCATACAAAATTCTCCACACCATGCATATACAATTATGCAATCATCACCAAATCCATGCATATACAAGTATGCAATTATCACCAATGTCATTTAATCAAGTATGCACACACCAACAATTGCAAATGCAATCAACATACATATATTCATCATCATTGAACATGTATACAATCAACATTATCACCTTCTTCACATAGTTCACCATGAACAAGCAACACTTCATATAATTCAAGTAAAGAAGATAACATACGAGATCATGATATATCACATTATCATTATCCAACTTCATTCACAAGTATACAATTAACCATAGGAATCCATATCTAAAAAGGTTCGCCATCAAATAAACTTCAAGGTAAAAATACACAAGTTCGTCTCATATTTCACAACTTTGAAAAATATTTGAAGTTAAGAACCAAAACCAAATAACAAGCTCAATTGTCTATGCCATGTATTCTCATAATTCACATATGTGTACAGTAGAGGTTACATAAGCATTTCATCGGCCACAGATGAAGAATTTATAAAGATCATGAAATTCGGCACACTTAGTCATTTGCAAAACCAAAACATTTTTCAGAAGAAAATCAATTTTGATTCAACAAGACATAAGTTAAATACTCATAAAACATCTCAATTAAACCTCTAATACTTAATTTTTGAAGTTTGGAAACCAACCATAGGTTTTGGACTAATTTGGAATAAGTTATGTTAAGTTTTCTTAAACTTTCCTCAAGACCCACTTTGAGTATTTTAATCATAACTTAAAATCCACAAAACATTTTCACGTCAATCCAAAGCCATTGGAAAGCTAATTCAATTATCTACAACTTTCATGTTTACACCAAAAGCCAATTCAAAACATAAATGTGAGAAAAAGACACAAGAACGCAAAATAGAGGATGCTGTCCAAGAGCTGTACGCCTCTGAACAGGCTTGCTTCTGATCATGAGCTTCTGAACAGTGCTTCTGATCCAGAGCTTCTGAACAGAGCTTCTGATCCAGAGCATCTGAATAGTGCTTCTGATCCGGAGCTTCTGAATAGTGCTTCTGATCCGGAGCATCTGAATAGTGCTTCTGATCAGTAGCTTCTGAACAGAACTTCTGGACAGAAATTCAAATCTTCATGTTCAACCCATTTTCACCCAAAAATCCCGATTTTGATTACCCCAAGTTCTAAAACGTGTTCCAGAAATTGTTTATGGGTCAAAATAGCTTCAATACACTTAAACAAACATGAATCAAGCATTAGAAACAACAATCCAACTCATTTCACCAAAATCATAAGATTTTCTCAAAACACCAACACAACCACAATTTTCTCCACAAATCCATAAACAACGATTCCAGTTTCACCAATTTGATTCCAACAGTTCAACAATCATCAACAACAACTAATGAACACAAATTTATGCATATTTCAACCTCACAACTTCATTTTGCATCAAATTTGCTCAAGAAGACAAAACACCAACAAATGTGAATTTCAACATGTTAATTCATATATAGCCATACAATTATCATGTAATCATGTTACCAATCATAACAACGACAATTATGCACGAATTCACAACAACTAGATTCAATTCAACAATTTCACAAAAATGGGTAAAAATGCAAAATTATGAGATTATGAATGAAATCTATCCCTCTTACCTCTAGCACAAAGATTCTATAACCAAAGCTTCAATTTAGCTCCTAGAGATGAATTCCCCTCTTCTAGCTCTAGCCTCCAACCCTTCTCTTGCTCTCTACTCCAATTCTCCTCTTGTGTGTGTTGTGTGAAATGAGCAAAACCTTAACCTAATCTCTTAAGACTAGCTTATATACTCCCTCTCCCTTAATGAGCCTAATTCACAATTAATATGGGCTCACACTAAACTCACACAAAACCACCACCTAATACACTAACGGTAATTAATTAAAACGTCGGCTCTAATTAATTATCGCACACCGACAAATATAAAAATAAACGGTTCTAATCCAATAATAAAAATGCTAATCTCGCCAAAATTACTATTTACCTCTCAAATGCACAAACACATGAAAATGCACACAATTAAAATAATACACGCAATAAAATAATTAAATAAAAATAAACGTGATAAGTGCCAGAAAGTTGTGTTTTAAAGGATTAAATTCGGCACGTTTGTTACTTGTTTCACAAGTAATCTAGGGAAAAGCCGAGAGAAAAATGAATTTTGACCTATTACGCTTTAGGTATCTTACTCTACCCATTTGTGCAGGAAAAGAGGGTCAAGACATCAAGCCAGAACCAAAAACAACAAAATTGGGCTAAAGACATTTCGCCATGGCGAGCTACTATGGCGAGCTTAAAGGCGAGTACATCCAGAGAGCCCCAGGCTGCCTCGCCACAGAGATGGCCATGGCGAGATATCTCGCCATGGCGAGCTAATGGCGAGCTAAAAGGCGAGCACTTCCAGAGAGTTCCAGACTGCCTCGCCACAGAGATGGCCATGGCGAGAAATCTCGCCATGGCGAGCTAATGGCGAGATGAAAGGCGAAGACTTCCAGAAGGGTGGAAGTTCAGGACAAAGGTACTTCGCCATGGCGAGCAAAAATCCTGCCAGGCGAAGTAAGGCGGTCTCACCTAATCCTGATGACGTGGCAGAAACCCACTGGCGAAGGAAGCTCACCTCGCCATGGCGAGGAAAATTCTGCCTGGCGAAATTGCACTTTTTTAGATTTTGTATAAAAGTCAATTGCCCTCATTTCAGAACATAACTTATCATTTTTTAGAGAGAGAATAGGGCGAAATTTTATTGTATTCACTGGGCAATAGTGATTGAGTGAGGATTCATCAAGATTCTTGGAGAAAGCAAAGTCCATGCATGGATTCTCAACTTCTCTTCCACTTTTGTAAAGTTCTCATGATAATGAGTAGCTAAATCTCCTTTGCTGGGATTAGAGGTACTTGATCTTAGCTTAATATGTAATCTTTTGATCTATAAATATATGGTTCTAGCATTTGATTTGATATTGATGTTATTCTTGCAATTTAATGCTTATGTTTGATTTAATAGTGATTGAAAAATACTTTTGAATCTAGGTTTAGAATAATCATCTATCAAAACATAGGTTCTAGACATGGAATCGATGTTTTGATAATCACTTCTTGTATCTAAACTTAAAGCTTTCTTATCATTAAATAGATTGAAAAATCATCGATTAAATAATAAGATCGACTCTTGGATCGTTCAATAGTTTGAGACATCGACGATTGAACGATACAATTGATGTCACGATAATATTTGGACACGAATGTTATTGCCGAGGGATACGTGATAATGTCAAAGAAAAGCTAGAATTCGTATACAATCATTAGGTTATATGTGATGCTTGATCAAGGAACTCTAATCCTAACAAGTTTTACGCCTTATTAATCTCAATTTTATCTTTGCAAAATAGTTTTCGTAGTTATAAACAAACAAAATATCTTTCAACTTAAAATGATATTTGGTGTCGAACGGTCCGTGATATCGCACTAGTCCCTGAGGAGACGATATAAATACTTATCTTGTTTGATGCTAAAATACTACATCAAAACGCGAAAAACGGGCTGTTACAGAATGCAGATTTCAAAGTGTCTTGTTTGTCTACACTCTAGTTCTTCAAACTTGAAAGAGTTTTTATGCTTGTTGATTTCTTTAGGGAGTTAATGGCCCTTGGATTTTAATACCGTACTGACGATCGCTCCATTAAGTATTATTATTTTGAAGGAAAGATCGCTTTATTAATTGTTTTTTTGCCGAGGTTCACTTTTCATTTTTATTGTAACCTGGTTTCGCGCCCGTGTACGAGTTTGCTTGTTGATTAGTGAATTTTTGTTACGATAGATTTGGGTCGATCCACTTTGTCTGATTTATTATGTGATATCCCCGTTTGTGGTTGTACCTGAGTCAGGTCTAATGTCCTCAGTCTCTTTATCTATTTCTTTTGTTTAATATATTTCTTCTTTTGACAAAAATAAAAGATAAAGAAAAAACAAAGGCAAATTATTTTTAGAAAAGAAGCATGCTTGAATATGTGTGATTTTTTGAATGTAGGTATATGCCTTGTAATAAATATTTTGTAATTTTTTTTAACTCTTTAGATATTAAAAAGTTGAATTATAGGCAAATTTGTTTTGATTGAGATTAAGATTAAATTTGTTTGTTCTTTAAAAAAAGATTAAGTTAGTGTGTTTATCGAGTGAGTTTGTTTTAATTTGTTTTTAATAGAAAAATATGGGGAAGTTGAAGCAAAAACACAAAAGGATATAATTTTGATGACATGTCAAAAAATTAAGAGAGGGATAAGATTGTATTTTTAGCAGACGTTAATTTCAAAATTAGAGAATAGAAGATGTACTTTTTTTTAACTCTTTTGATATTTAGAAGTTGAATCATAAGAAAAATTGTTTTGATTGAGATTAAAATTAAGTTTGTTTGTTTTTAAAAAAAAGATTAAGTTAGTGTGTTTTGTCGAGTAAGTTTGTTTTAATTTGTTTTTAGGAGAGGAAAAATAGGGAGAAATTGATGCAAAAGACACAAAAGGATATAATTTTGACGACGTGTCAAAAAATTAAGAAAGAGTAAAATTGTATTTTTAGTAGACATTAAATTTCATATATAGAGAATAGATGAATTCACATACAAAAAACTTATTTATTTACATAAACTATTTTTCATAAATCAATCCAAACATACCCGAATCCTTTAAAATCCATTATTTGAATAAAGCTCTCTTCATCCGTTTCATATTTTGTGGTTCACATATACTTGTCTTTGATCAATGCTTTCTTTGTCCAATATGTGCATTTGAATATGGAATTGATAAATGTTTGAATTTTATTTTTATTTTGGTGATTTGATTCTATATTAAAAATTTTGGTTAGTATAATTTTCAATTATTATTATCATATCCTGCAGTATACACATTATTGTCAAAATATTTTTGGTTAGTATAATTTAAAAAAAAAATTGTTATAAGATATATGTAAACGCAATGTTATATACACATTAGTGTTGTAACTTCTTTTTAATTTTTGCGACTTTGTCTTCACAGTTAAGGGTTGTCGAGTGACCATATAATTACTATAGACATAATAGAGTAATTCGGACTATATTTGTGCAGACAAGCTAGCCACCGTAGGTTTAAATGTGATCAATTTTACTTGGTGGGATTATGTTTCTATAGAAATTTTGGGAGACTTATCTACAAATAGGTTAGGCGTCCCTTATTTTAGGTTTTGTTAATATTTTGAGGGTCAGGTTTCGCCCCCCCCGTTTGTAATTATTTCTCTTTTATATACTTTGGTCCCTGTCCTCCATGGATAAACCTGGACTATATTTGTGGGTAGTGTCTTGTAAATTTATGACATTTTCCGTTTAAATTATTTTTTAAATTGTAAAGTAATTTCGGTTATGTTAGTTGAAACAACAAGCTGCAAAAGTAATATATGTTGCGTATATTTTATTCAATTGAAATTAAAAAAAAAAAGTGGTATGCAATTGTTCATGCGAGCTATTTTGGTCAAAAGGAAGACATAGTTTGGTCAGATAATTACATACATGTGATAGTAACTAGGGGTGGGCATCGGTTCGGGTAGGGTCGGGTTCGTTTATGTTTGTTTTTCTGAATTATGTTGCTGTCGTCCCTTGTCTCTTGTTTGAGGACACGCAATGGTTCAAGTGTAGGGGAGTTTGATAATACATTAAATTCACTATTATTTTGACTCGACTTACACTTTTTTTATATTTTGATTTTATAGATTTTTGAAATGTTATGCTAGTATTGTGTGTCTATTTCAGGTATTTGTCGGTTAAAGGTCGCTGTGCGTGAAAACGATTAAATACAGTGAAAAAAGGAAGGAAAAAAAAGGTTAAAAAAAAGCATAAAAAGATTAAAAAGGCAACAAGTCAGGTGGGAAGTCAAAGCAGACAAATTGAGTAATACCTCAAATTCGTCCTTGAATTTTCACCAATCAGCCAAATTTGTTCCTGAATTTTGCGAAATATTTATTTAGTCCCCGAATTTACAAAATGTCAATCAAATCAGTCCCCTCCGTTAAGTTGGTATGTTAACGGAGGTGATGTGTACCGTTAACCTCTTACAAGGCTTACCACGTCAGATGCCACGCAAGCAGGGACCAAATTGATTGATTTATAGAAAATTGTCAAGGACCAAATTGATTGATTTTCAGAAAATTGCCAAGGACCAAATTGATTGATTTAAGAAAATTACAAAATTCCCAACGACTCTTTCTCCTCTTTCTCATCAACGACACTTTCTTTCCCAAATATATAAATTTGGAACCCTAATGTTATAATTTGTCACCTAGAGTTCAAAATCCCCAAAACTTCTTCCATGAATTGATGCCAAAGTTCTTCCCCAATTCAAAAAACTTAAAACCCTAATTTTTTTGATTCAATTCGAAATTCAAAAATCAATGGTCATTATTGAAGATTTGGTGTTTAGAATTGATGGGTGGTGGGCGTATGGGCAAAAACAGCTACAACAGCTGGTCTTCATCTTCAAGCTCTATGTACAATGATGATGTGAGAGAGCTTCAATGTTGGTGTCCTAGAATTTGTGTTGTAAGAAAAGTCAACACTGTCAATAACCCAGGAAGACCTTTCTATGCATGCCCTCTGCCAAAGGTTTGTTTAACAATGGTTATGTGATGTGTGAATGGTTTGTTCAAATAGTACTGATTTTTTCTTTTGATTGTATAGGAAGATGGTGAAAACTGTAAAATTTTTGTGTGGGTTGATGAAGCTGAAAAACTAGGTTATTTTAAAAACAATGGTGCGGGTCATGGAAGAAATGTAAGGTTGATGGAGAAGCCAAAGGATAGTGGCAGAGAAGAGGTTTGGAGGGCAAGGTTGATGGATAAAGTTGATTGTGTAGGAAGTGAGCTTAGGTTGATTAAGATATTGATAGGAGTAATTTGTTTGATTGAGTTGTTTAAAATGTTATTGTATTGTGCCAAGTCTGTGTAATGTTGTAATGAAAAGAGGTTGTCAATGAATGAATCCAACCATTCTGTCAAAAAATTTCAATCAAATTGGTCCTTCTATTGCATGTATATCCATCATATCGATCCCCAAATTAGTGAAAATACCATCAAATAAGTCCTTGAATTTTCACAACATAAATGACTGCGATCCTTGGTGCATACATTTGCTGAACAAAGTAAAAAGTAAAAGACAGACACTTTGATTGTAAAAAGACATACATTTGCATACCATCATAAGTCATACATTTGATGTTCATAAGTTATTACATAGCCAAAAAATAACATTACATAGCCATCAAGCCATCAAGTCATTTGATGTTCTTAAGTCATTACATATCCAAAAAAGCATAAATTAAACAAGTCCAAAAAGCATTAATGAAACTAGTCCAAAAACATAATTTAAACAAGCATTACTGCTTTGGAAATCCGGGAGTTGGGATAAACTCCATGTATTGGGGTTGTGTAGAAGTGGATGACTCGTAATATTGATTTGGAACTCTAATAACTCCAGGAGCAGTTGGATTTTGTGGAGCAGGACCCCTCAGTGGTGTTTGTTTATGCCTGTCATTTGAAATCACCGGTCCTCTCATGCCATATTTTCTTGTACTCATTCCCTTAAATAAAATCAATAAAATCAGACCTTAAATTATAACACTATCCATCAAATCAGTCCTTAAATTATCACAATAAGTATCAAATTGATCCTTATCATGGAGGAGTATAATTGGAAACACGGAAAAAATGACACTAAAAAGTTAAATCTCGAATTTTTACCATTTCCATCAAATTAGTCGTTGCACACGTGGCTGCCTTGTTGACATGTGTACAGGACAACACAACATGCAAGAAGACACATCATCACCACTAACGGAGCTTTTGGACGGAGGGACTATTTTGATGGACGTCTGTAAAATTCAGGGACTAAATAGATATTTCGTAAAATTCAGGGACGAATTTGACTGATTAGTGAAAATTCAAGGACGAATTTGAGGTATTACTCCAAACAAATTATTTCCCCACTTTCAGAATCACCTTACCTCCAAGCATTTTAGAGAGAAAACCCGTTATTTAGAAATAGCTTATTTTGTCCATAAGTCCTAGATCAACTGACAAAATACCGAAATTGTTAGGCCGGACGTCATGACCGAGGTTCGAATCCCAATACCTTCATTTGTGTGTGTGAGTTTATAATGGCTTTTGCCATTTCGTCTGTCTACAAAAAAAGAAATAGCTTATTTTTTAATTTCAATTCTTATCTTTCATACTTATGTTGCGGATTTCAATCATTTTTTTTTGGTTACAAGATTTCAATCAATATTATTGCTTTCCTTAAAAAAAAAGAAAATCAATATTATTGCTACTATTTTATATCGGTTCCCTTAATTCACCTATTTGCTATACCATCACATTAATTCAAAAACTCAATTCATTACTTAATTGTCGGTTGCTGTGCGTGCTGCTTGTTGCTATCCTTCAATACAATTATTTGTGCTGATTTCCTTTCATCCCCATACTCTGTTAAGTTGTATAATTAGAAATTGTAACATGAATTATATTATATTTTTTGATTTTTAACCATAAATATTTACGGCGAAAGGTGAAATAAAGTGATATCGGTTTCATATATGTACCTCAATGTAGAAAATTCAGAAATTGATTTTGAAATACGGCGAAACGTTTTCTTTAATTGATTTAGAAATTACTAATTTTCAAAAAGGTATGTTAAACTTGTAGTCGGATGCGCGAAAACGGGCGTTGGTGGGTTTAAAATACGGTGACCGGTGCACGAAAGTCGACGCTACCTTTAAATATGTTTTCTACTAAGAATAAACTTTTCGCGCGTAAATTGATTATTTTTCAAACAGAGTTTTGAAGTTGTAAGGCGTACGCGCGAAAGCGACCGAAAGATTACAAAGTCGAATTTCTGTGTCGTACACGCGAAAGCTGGCGACCCCTTTAATTTAAGAGTTTAATTGTGGTGGGTTGACAGTCCAAAACAATTTTGCATACACGACCAATCAAAACATTTTGCTAGCATCAACGGTTGACACGAATTATAATCCGGGCTCTCGTCATTAAATTAATTAAAAACAAGTTAATTTCCGAAATTCGCAATCAAACTAATTAGCATCGCCTTAGATAAACAACGTTAGAGTAAATAATGGTACTTGACATTGGTCTATGCAGCAGTATTCGACATCTTTGATACTAAAACGGATATTTCTGTGCACTTGCCATCGTATCAGATTTTGTGGTGCCTCTTGCTTGACAATATCTCTACCCATGTCTTGTATTAGATCGTACATATCCAAGCAGCCATGTTTAACAATTAAGAGAGATTTATTAACAAGTTCTTCAATATTAGAAACTGCAGTGAATTCATCCGGTATCTCTTCAACATATTCTATTCTGTCCCCTTTGAAGAAGCAAGCTATATCTAAGAAAACAACCTGGGCATCGAGGCCCAACACATCTTAGCTTACTTTGAGCATGTCTTGAATCCTTTTAAGTAGAGTCCGCTCATAATCTTTCAATGCGTGTTCCCAAGCTCTTATAGTCTTTCTAGTAGCCAAATTGGAACCTATTACTTTTAAAGCCAATGGAAGACCTTTTGCATAACCAACCGCATGAGATGACATTTCTTCAAAGCCTGTTTCAGGATGGCTCTTTCCAAAGGCATACCGGCAAAACAACTCAAGAGAATGTTGATCATTCAGTTCGGTCATTTCATAAATATTTTGAACTACAAAAATATGAGTACCTACAAGCAAACCTTTGTCCCTTGTAGTTATGATGATCCTACTACCTGGACCAAACCAATCACTTCCTCCTGCCAAGTTTTTTAGTTGATTTATGTCATTAACATCATCAAGAACCAAAAGAACCTTTTTCTTGCTAAGCCTTTGCTTTATTTCTTCGCGTCCTTTTTCTGTACTTCCCAGCTCGGTTTCTGGCTTCACAAACATCTCCGATAAAAGTGTCTTTTGAAGATCTTCTAGACCATTGGATTTGTTTGATTTCTCTCTAACGTTGGCAAGAAAACTTGCAGCTTCAAATTGGTGTACAATCTTGCTATACAATGACGTGGCAAGTTCTGTTTTCCCTATTCCGCCAAGTCCATATATGCCCAACATGCATACAGTATGATCAGTACCATTTAGAAGTGACTTCACCTCATCTATGTGGTGCTCAAGTCCAACTGGATCACCACCAGAAAGTAGAGGTTTAGGAGGAATGTTAGCATGGACCTTTTCAACGATCTCTTTAATATGATCAATTTCGGATCTGCAAGAATACGACAAGTAATTTGTTCAAAAGTCAGGTTTCATTTCATTCTAGCTTAATAATTACCACTCATTTTTAAACAGAATTGTAATTTATAGGACAACAGAGTTCGACAACTTTTTAAATGGTTAACGCGGCTCACACGCGTGGTTAACATAGTTCATTGAATGGTTCGTTGATATATCAAGATTGGATAGCACATTAACTAATGGACTTGATTAATGAAAAATTTGAACATTATTAACTATGACTTCAAGGTTCTGCAGAAAATGACCAACGGATGGCTCTCGACTCATCTTTCAACCAGGCAGTGCAGAACAACTCAAAAATGTAACTCAATGCACTCATTAAGTGTGTTTTCTTCTTAGTCGGACTTAGAATTTGGGTTGGGGGGCTAACTCAACCTTACGATATCAGCATGTAAGGTGAGGACTTTCACCACATAGGATCAAATTTAGTGTTTCGACAGACAAACTCAATGGAGTACTTCTTTTAATAATTTATAACAAGTGATTTAACATTTGATGATGTGTCTCTTTGTTTGTGTGTGTAAACACTAGATTTTACTTGTGACCATACAAGACTATTTCTACCTTTAGGACAACTTAGTTACATACATACCTGGTATTGATATGGTGGCCTTTCAAGTCAGCAGCTACAGACAATGCTGCTATCCATGCTTTTAAATTTTCAGAGTCTTTTCCAAACTTAATCTCATGAGCAACCATGGCATCAGCATAGCTCTTTCTTTGATGTCTTACATCTGATGGATCAACGTGGAAAAAGATTGGAAAAGCAATTTGTTTTTTGTTTTTTTGGGTACATTCGATGATCTTCGCGAGTTCGCCAAGACACCATCTGGAAGATGCATAATTCTCAGAAAAAACAATAACTGAGATTTTAGATTCTTCAATGGCTTTTAAAAGTGCAGGTGAAATGTCTTCACCAGGTTTCAGATTATTATCATTAAAGAAAGCATTGATTTCGCGATGCTTCAATGCATCGCGAAGATAACCAATAAAATTGTGTCGCACATCTTCTCCTCTAAAACTTAGGAAAACATCATAGGTGAAACCACATGAATGTTCTCCATAATTTTCTATAGACATAGTGAACAGAAAAGAAAAGAACAGAACACACTTGAGATGTTAAAACTGGAATAGAACACTGAAGTAGTTTCTATAGATATACAAACGTGTATATATATACACAAACGTTAGCAAAGCCAAAGCCAATAGCTTATCTTGAAATATTAACTAATATTTCAATGTCACGTGGATAAATGTTTTGGTAATATTTATATCATCTATTAATTGATTAATGATCAAATAAAATAAAATAAAAAGGTTATTACTTAAATTTCTATTTGGATAATTAATTATTTAATTAATTTGATATGAATTTGATACAAGTGGATGCGTAGATGACACATAACTCAATAATGAGAAACCTCAATGACAATAACCATATATGTATAAAACTATGATCTTCAATATTTTCTCTTCCTCGAAGACCATAAGCAGAATATAGTGGTTGATGAACAACCAAATCATCGCTAGCTTTTTTGGCGTGTTTCAGATTGCTGACGAATAACCTTAAAACCTTTGATCTATATCTTTGATAGATCAACATGTCATAGATATGATCATATTCATGCTAAGGTTTTATTTGCTTCCCTTAATAATTTATATTTTATTTTGTATTCTTTATTTAGACCTAATTTCTAACAAGTGGTTTGATCGGAAGCATAAACCAAAGAGAGAAACTTTTAGTGAAAGAAAGTGCAATGAGCTCTCAGTTTGTCTTCTTCGCTCAAGGTGACCAAACCTGCAACAAACAAAAAGGCCACCTGACCCTCCAAAGCCATCAACACATAAGCCCTCATTCTGTGACAAGCTTTCGGGATCCTCCCAAGAAATTCCAACCCGAGAAAGAGGACATGATTGAGAAAAAAATTGTTCGCATCGAGCACGAAAATGACAACCGTCTATTACCCAAAGTGTATCTGGAACCAAATACTTTTCAAGAACTGTGCACACCATGGAAAGATGCTTTAGTCGTGAAACTTTTTGGGGAAAAACCTCACTCCACCTTGTTTCTTGCTAGTCTTTGGTGGGCTTGGAGGAATCGGAATTTGATATGTCTCAACAATGAAACTTTGTCCCTATTCCATCCACCTTGTCACTAACATCTATAATTCAACTGATACCATCGTTTCAGCTTTCAATAATGAAGACAGGACTACCACTTTCGACCGTTCTGTCAAATGAAATTGCAAAAATCACATGGGTACCATTCTTAATGTAGACGGAAGTTATAATGGGACTCCTATCCGTACTGGTTTTGGTGGCATTTTCCGCAACAATGCAGGTTTCCTCTCGGCTTTCTCAGGTTTGATCTCCCACTCCGAAGACATTTTACTGGCTAAGCTGACAACAATTTATCATGGCCTTCGCAGGGCTTTTGGCATGGGCATCAATGACTTGGCTTGTTACTCGAATTCCCTCTTCTCCATTAACCTCATAAAGGGAGACACTCTGCATTATCATGTTTAGGGTGTCATCATTCAAGGCATAAAGGAAATGTTGCCTACCAATTTTTCCAGTTCATCATACTCTGAGTAGGTAATCAAAATGCTGCTTTTATGGCAAAGTCAGGGGCCACTTCTAATGTTGATTTCGTCATCCATATTTCTCCTCCAACAGACCTCCTTATGATGCTTAAGAGCGAAGTTTTGGGAGTTTTCCATCCCTAGGGTCTAGTTTCTCTTTTTCTCTTTTGTTTTCTTTTCTTTTGTTCTTGTTAGCTTTGTAACCAAAAGAACAAGTGGTTAGCTCTATTGAGATTTTACTTACGTTCACATATATTCTACGCATATGCATTTTTTGTGGTGGTTGTTTGTTTATTTTATTCATCGATGCCTTTATTTTATCGTATGGCCGTTCATCCATGCCCTTTTCTTTTTTTGGGTCAAATCCATGCCTTTATTTTAATCATCGATGCTTTATATCCTGCATTAAAAGTTTGGTCATGTCACATGTGATATTGTTCCCAAATTATTGAGATTAAAATGTTTTACTTTTGGAAAGAAAGGATTAACTTCGTTAAGTGGTCTTTTGTTCAATGACCTTTTTTTTGTTTTTTTGTTAAAGCTATATTTTTATTTTAAGGAAATTGTTTAATATACACAAATTTGTTTACGATGAAACCGTGTACTGCGTAAATTCCTTTGCATTATGTATTCATGAGTTGTAGGCATCTTTTATTATGTTTTTTCATTTATTTAGAGTATGTTTAGATTGGTTTATTCTTTAGCTTATGCAAAACAACCTAGCTAAATAAATTAATAGGATTTTATCCTTTAAAAAAAGAAAGATTTTATGTATTATGTATATGTTTGTCAAGGTAATTTGTGAAAAAACAGTTTTATTAAAATATAATTTTTGTTATTGAAAACTAATGAATTAACATAAAAAACTTATTTATTTGTATAAACTATTTTTCATAAGCTACCATAGTATGCAAACTTATATACAGAGAGGATCTCTCAAGAAAAGAAAAAAGAAAAAAAAAACTAAATCAATCATAATAATTAGAGAGGAATAATCAACAAAACATATCACAATAGTTTTGAATGACAGCTGATTTTTTTTTAAGCATATAAAGACTAAGCTAAGCATTCATTAGGCAAAGCTGAATAACAAATACGTGCTTGATGGTAGAATTGGGAACTAGATAAAGATGGTCTCACTTTAACTAGGTAGCTTAGTTTATGACCTAAGTAACAGCAAATAAGTTAAGTTGCAAGTCCAAGGTTAAAACCCTAAAAACAAACCTAACCAATACTTACTAACATTGATCTATCAAAACAAAACTTCTAGATATGTCCCCACCGTTATTGCACCAACGCTTTTGATTAAAGACTATGATGCATAGAACGGATACGGGTACAAATACCGGCCGTAGCGGAGCCAGGAATTTCAACTAGTGAAGGCACTATATATATCCTTTATTTATTAATTTTGTTAGGTTTGCAACATTTTAACCTAATAATTTCACTCTAATTTGCTGTATTAGGTTAGCAATAATTTAACCTAACAAATTCCATCTAAAAAAAATGCATCGCATCAATTTCATTCATTTTCTGTTGCCTTTTTTTTTGACAATATTTTGTACACTTATTTAATACTAAAAAAATGCATCGCACCAATTTCATTCCTATCTCGTTGCCTTTTTTTTTTTGACAATATTTTGTGCACTTATTTAATACTAAAAAAATGCATCGCACCAATTTCATTCCTATCATGTTGCGTTTTTTTTGACAATATTTTGTACATTTATTTAATACTAAAAAATGCATCGCACCAGTTTCATTCATATCCTGTTGCTTTTTTTTTGACAATATTTTGTACACTTACTAATTTCCATGCAAATTCGACTACCCTAATTTCCATGTAAACTTGGCTATATATACCAAACCCAAATTATATATATATATATATATATATATATATATATATATATATATATATATATATTGGAATCAGCAAAAGGAAGGAGGAGGAAAGAAAGCATGTGAGTTTTGGTTGAAATAGAGAAGGTTTCTTTGTTCATTGAGAAACAATTTGAAAGAAAGTGTATGTGTGTGAATTCTGATGAAAGAAAGCATTCTTTGAAATGTGTTGGCCAATTGGGCCTTGGGCTGCTAGCCAAGTGTATGTTTGTTATGTTAGGAACTTCAATTGGCATAGTTGGTGGGGTGTGATTAGCAACATATGTACATATATAGAAAAAATAAATAAAAATTAGTGCAGGCAGGAGCCCCCACAAGCATGTGAGTGGCTCCGCCCCTGGGTACCGGTATGTAATACATCAAATCTAAAAAAGGGAAGGTATATGTGCGCTAATATAAAACATTAAAAAAATATTTTACGAGTAAATTACTATCATTGTTGTTGTAAAAGCATGCTTAGAAAAAAATCAATTACAATAAAAAATAGTATAACTTTAATCGTATTTTAATCAAGTGTTTAATCACACTTCTATCATTTTGTCACTTCATAGATTTACTTTTTTTGTTCATCTCTACTATTTTCATCAAAAGCAAGAGAGAATTGAAATAAAATAAAAAATCAAAATAATTTCTACTATTTTTCTATCGTCGGTACGCTTTTGTCGTACCCACTACGATGAATCAACTAAGTAAAAATGGGTACGATTTGGTACATATGGTACATGTATCGTGCACTTACCTGGTACGGGTGAGCATCCGGTACATTTACTTCACCACTTTTGGAGTACCCATGCTTCAAAGATTAAAGGTGTGTCCCGGTATCTGACATGTGTTGTGTCCTACACTTGTGATTATATTGAATTATGTCATTTTCTTAAAATTTTATCAATGTCGACATGTTCATGTCAGTGTCATGTCTGGCAATCTTGTGTCCGGTATCTGGTAGTTTTGGTCCGGGGGATTCTAATATGCCAAAATAAGCTCTTAGCATAACAAACTTAGCTGTTGAGCCACAGATACTGACAGAACCTACTCTAGGATACCATGAAAACCAGAAGAGACATAAATTAGAATTCTGCTCTTCCCCCAGCACAAAACACTCGCGCCCTGCAGCCATGCCAAAAATGCCCCTGTGCTAGTTAAGTAACGCAAGTGTAAATGTATGTGTTAGTTAACATACACTGCGCTACTTAACTGCCGCATGTGTAAAACACTACGTGCGTTAACTGACGCAGCCATTAGCACATGCGTCATTTAAGTAGCGCACAATCTGTGCATACGGCCAAGGAGAGGCAGAAACCTGTATTTGCCCTATTTTTTCAATCCTTCTTTCATACATTCATTCAAGCATACAATTTTCATCTAATTTTCATCATTCATTCAATCAAGCATTAACTCATAATTAAATTGCGAAAAATAACATAATAAAACAACGGAATAAAATAACGCATAATGTCATAAAAGTGCAAAAAAGTGAAAATGTAATAGGATTACAACCAAATCCTTCAAAATGTCAAACAAAAAAAACTACACAAAGTCGTAGCAGCTACACAAGTCATACTGGTCCATCCCGTGGACTCCTACTCCTTCTCCGGGGAGCCGGCATCTGCTCCATCATGCTCCACTCCGACTAGATGCCCTGCATTATGCGAAGAACCTCTGGATTACCAAACACATCAGGATGCCCCATTGCACTGTCCACTCGGGCTCTGATGTTGCTAATGATCTGGTATGAGTCTGGAGGATGTCTGACCCATTGCTGCTCAACAATAACCTCCTCGTAAGGAGGGACAGGGCGAGGAAGGGCAGCAGCTGCATAATCAGGAATGGCCGCAGGGGGTTCTCAATAGGATGTGATACTGCAACAAACCATCTCATGTGCCCTTTAGTATGAGCCCACGACTGGTTATCCGGAACCGGATCACCCCTCTGCTGATGACTGAGGACATGTAGAGCAAACTACGTGAAGGCATGGGCCACGTCATCTGCCGCAATAAGCTCAATGTCTGTAGGAGGCCTGGGAATTCTCTGGACATACCCGTACTGCCTAAGAACCCACTCTGGCAAGTGACGGACCATCCTGTCGCTGCCGGCCATGATCCATCCGGAGTACCAACATATGTCCTGAAAGGGCGTGATGTGTCGTCGTCTCTCGTACGGCCTCCAGGTGACATGTGAATGGTCCAAGGAATCAATGGCAGCTTGGTAGTGTCCAGGATTAGAAAAGCCCCTGGGAGGTCTCCATTGACTCACAAGCGGGGAAACAGTAGGGTCGTAGTCCTCATCATCAATCCTCGGAATGATGTTCGTGAAGTGCGCCAAAGTCTACCCCTGCAAACACAAAGAAACAAATATTTATATCACCGCAAGAATTATACAAACAACTAAACATTTACGATCAAATAAGTAAAAAAAAGAAGAAAAACAAATATTACCACAAGCAATGTCATGTAACCACCACAGGAGGCCACCGATGAGTCGGAGGTAAGAGATAGCTGGTCGTATAGGAAAGCAAGTCCCATCCCACCCCATGACCAGTTGTCTAACTCGTTCATATCTTGCAGCGCAAGCAGCCAAAGAAGATTAACATTTTTGCTGTTCTTGCCGGAAAAACGGTCTAGCCAAGCAAGAGCAACAAAAACGCCTTAACGCAGGCCAACCTAACTTGAGCTCGCTTGTGTTGCTCCTCCTCTGTGTCAATCTCAATCAGCTGATTACACCTATTCAAGAGCTCCTCGTAACGCCTCTTCAGTACACCAAAACTGACGTGCGAACCACCCTGTTTTGTCAGCTCCTTAGCGGCATCCTCTTTTGTAAACAGTAGGTCCGCCCGCATCATCTCTAGCCCCTCCTCACGGGTTAACTCTCTATCAGGAAGGAGCCTCCCAGTGATGGGGATGCCTAGGAGACACGCCACATCATCTAGTGTGATGGTCATCTCTCCAACAGGTAGGTGGAAGCTGTTGGTCTCCCCATGTCATCTCTCTGTAATCGCACAAACGAACCTGTGAGATATGTTCTCGTATCCACTACTCAGGAGGGGCGTAAGACCGGACATATTAACTTCTGACCAAAACCACTCATTTTCTTCCCCTGGCATAGGCAATGTCAAGTTTTTAATGCTCAGCTTCTTCCCGTGCGATATACCTTTCACCATATGTTTTCTTCGAAACTGAAATACAAAAACAAAACATAACAAACAACATCGTTAAATAAATAATAAGTAAAACAAACATTAATTACATGCTAACATTAAATAAATAAGTAAAATAATAATTAGAATAAGTTGTATAAATAGTAAAAGAAGTAAAATAAACATTAAATTATACTTACATCGGCATCGACCCATATCCTGCATGCCACATGTCCACCAAAGTGAGGTAAGAGCTTGAGGTCAGAAGGCCCCCTTGCATAGCCGTCTGGGCCGGCCTCGTACACCACCCTCGAAACCCCTTGAAAACGAGCCAGAGGTTCCTCAAAAACAACCTCCTCATGCTGCTGAGGTTCCTCAACAACAGGCTTCTCATGATGATACTAGTACTGATGCTGCTGATAAGCATCAAATTGATACTGGTGAGGCTGAGGCTCCTGAAACTGATACGCATGATCATGCGGGTGCTCATACACCTGATAATGCGTCGGGTCCACCGTCTGGGATGGACCCGTCTGCGACGTTGTCCCTCCCACAACATCAACTCTAGCAATTGTCGTTCCCCCACCTCTCCCTCGACCAACCATAGGAGGGTGTGATGCTTCTTTCTCCCTCCGTGCACTTCCAGTAGGGGCAATCCTCCCTGCCCTAAGCCTGTCACTCCTATCCTGAGGCGGCTCAAGCTGCTCAGACGGTATCTGAGACGTATTCCTCCGAGGCATATCTGCACAATATTTAACAAAACACAAATTCAATGATACAATTTCACACGAACATTGTGTCATTTCTAACAATTCAACAACAACACTAAAATTCCAACAATGACATTTCAATCCGTAAACTACCACATTGCAGTCAAACATATTATAATCAAAATTAACAAACCATATGCTAACTAATTTCATAAGTCACAATCCAAAAAAACAAAACAATTACCATTGAGACATTTTACCAAACACATGGTGTGCAATTTTCAAACAACTACGTAATCTAACAATTTGTAAACCCTAAACTACCACATTGTACTCTAAACAACTTCTAAATAACAATTCCTAAGTTAATTCATCATTAACAATCATCAAAACTAACATGCAAGCAAAATTTATAAAACCCTAAAAAAGTTATATTTCTTCAAAAAAACAAAAATTTCTACAAGTTAAATGCAATTAAGTAGGGTAATCATCACTTACTTGATAATATGGGATAAATTGGCTTTGAATGGCGCAAGAATGGTGAAAATTGCACTTGGAGGGGAAAATTTCGTGTTTGGTAAAGTTGGAGAAATGAGGAAATGTGTTTATGTTTTGCGCATATATGACTTAAGCAACGCTGCGTGCGTTAACTCACGCGGCGCTACTTAAGTGACGCACAAAACACATCTTGCACAAGTTAAGGTGCGCTGCGCTACTTAACATGCGCAAAGGTAAAAATGAAAATGCTGCAGGGAGTGATTTGTGCTGGGTGAAGAACAAAATTCCAGAAATTAAGGAGTACACGGCAGAGAGGCAAAATTGTTTCTAAGGGCCAAGCCCAAAACTACTCTATATTCATACAACAATAAAATATACTTCCACACTAACTTGAAAATTCAAAAATCAAGATTTATTTCATTTTTCTCACAGCTATTACAGTACAGTTAGTTAGAGTATAGAGTGTTTGGGAAGCTTGGTTAAGAGTTCGTTAGAGTTAGTTACTTAACTAATCTCTACAAATTAAGACAAGAGATTATCAATTCGTATAAAATTAAGACAAACTACAAATGCAAAAGGTAGTTAACAAAAAAGAAGTAAAACTTACCGATCAGATAACGGTATGAAAAGAGATTTCATATGACAACTGATTTCTTTTAAGCACGAAGACTAAGCACTTCAATAATAATAATAAAGAGAGAAAATAATGGCCGACTTGAAGAGGGAGGAATCAATGTTTGTTGATAATTACATAGTATATTTTTGAAGTTAATAGTAAAAGATAAAAATGCATGTATTTTTTAAATTGATGTTATTGATAAGTGCTTAAAAGTAACATATTTCATGTGTTAAAATAGGCATTTTAGTGACTTGTTCTGTAAGTTATCTAAGGAAAAGCAATCATTTGTTGTATTTTTACCATTTATGCTTTGCATGCCTGATTCTACCCAATTTATGCAGGAAACGACAAGCAAGGACCAAGAAAGAAGTTTCTGAACAAAGGTCAGCACGCTTAAGCGACCTCAGCTCGCTTAAGCGTGCAAGTTCTAGTAAGCAAATGGGTTGCACGCTATTGGTACGCTTCCACCACACTTCCAAGATTCAAGCAGCACGCTTAAGCGACGGAAGCTCGCTTAAGCGTGAAAGTTCCAGAGAGCAACCATACAGGACACTTTTGGTACGCTCCCCCAAAGTTCAAGCACCACGCTTAAGCGACCGTGAACGCTTAAGCGTGCAAGTCCCAGCAAGCAACCCTTTTGCACGCTTCTTGATAAATGACGACATCGATAAATGACGACATCGATAAATATTGAATCCCCATAAACAATTTATACCAAACACTTAATATGATAAATGACGTTTAAATGCTTATGATATACGCAACTCTCTGTGGATACGATCCTATTATACTCACGTATAGTTAGGTAAATGACATGAAAAAATCTTACATCAGTCATTAATCAAACAATTATACACCAAAACTATAGGGAAATTCACCATTAATTTCATACTCAGAATATTTAAGTTTATGTCTTAAAATATCAATTATTCATATGTTAAGGGAAAATTCAGGTAACAGGTGAATTATTTAAGTAAAAATAATATAATTGGTAATGAAGAAAAATTAGATGGGTATGTGAATCAACTTGCAGCTTATGTTATGGAGCAGTAGAAACACAAGCCTGATAGATATACAATTCATACTCTTCAATGTCAAAAACAACAAACTAACACATCAAAACAATGTCTATCATATAGAAAGACTCCTGTTAGGAAACCTGTAAGCTTTCTCGGTAGAGAATCATTCAACTTCCAAATGCAAGTCACAAGAACATCATTCCAAACAATATAGAATTAATTTAAGTGCACTTATTTTAAACTAATTTTTTGATAAGTCCACAACTTGCAGCCACAAGAAATCGGAAACACAGAATTTAGATCAGAATTAGACTTCAAGGGGAATGATAAGGTATTTTCATACAATGCTTAGAACTGTAACTTGAAGTACTATGTTACCGCTTTAAACATAAAAAATAGAAAAGGTGGTTCCTCACACAGATTAAATAACCTTGAGCAATCATTGTACTTAAACTAATGCTTATTAATTCCCACAAGCCACAATTACATCGCTTATTCATTTTCTATTACTATGGACAGAAATTAGCAGTTAGTGCAATCTAAGTGCATCATTTATTCAAATTATTACTGATACAACTAAGAGAAACACTTACAAAAACAAGTATACACAATCCTCCAGAAGCAACCATAGGGGTAAGGAGTGTCCCGAGTTTTCTCAACTTCTGGACCAGTAGGACTAGGATTATCCTCTATGCCATTTGTCTTATCATCGTGATTTTCAATAACAGCATCATCATTGGCAGTCTCATGAGTAATATGTTCCTCATTCTCCTCAAACATAGGAGTTGGTCTGTCCATGTTCAAAGAAAGTAAGATGGCCTGTGCTTCAAGGACTCCATCCCTCAGTCCACTCAAGTAAGTGGCACTCATTAGATCTTGAATCTCTTCTGAGTTCTGGAATTGTTCAATTTGAGCGTTGTAGAGACTCGTCAATTCTTCTCCTCTTTCTTTTAAGACAGCAGCCAGCTTCTTATGCTTTATAGCATCTTTGCAACTTTCTTTTCCAATGTCTGCGCAAATCTTTGTGCTACCCAAAGAAGATTTTGAGTCAGAAATGCTTGATTCCTTTGTGTGGCAATCATCAGAGCCATCAGGGCTCTGATCCTTATTTGAACTATACAAGGCAAATTGAGTGTTAAGCTTCTCCACAAAATCGTAATATCGATCTTCTGAAGATGGAAGAAGGCGACTATCTTCATCCTGAGCAGAAATTTCATTTTCATTGCCAGCAAACACGTGAGTTATTATGTCCATGTCCAGAGCAAGTAATATGGCCTGTGCTTCAAGGACACCATTCCTCATTCCATTTGAGTATGTAGCTGTCATAAGATCTTGAATCTCTTTTGAGTTCTGGAAGCCTTCAATTCCAGCATCATAGAGCCTCTGCAATTCTTCAGCTCTTCCTTTCAAAACAGCAGCCAGCTTCTCATTAAGGCTGTGACCCTTCTTTGAGTTATCCATAGTAGCAGATTCATTTTCAATTTCTTCAAATTTCTTGCGCAGAGTATTTTGTTCCTCCAGCAACTTGCAGAAGAGTTTACTCTTGGCCCTCTCCGATTCACAACTTCCTTGCTTCATCATCATGAATGCTTGCAACAAAGGATCGTCATTGCTTGGAACCACTATTTCAGTCCAATCTATTGGTTGAAACATCGTAATATGGCCTTCCTTCCTTAACACGGTATTTAGTATTTCCCACTCTTTCAGAGTAGGAAAGATCAGCTTTGCTTCCAGCAGTCCATTGATAATTCCTTCCATGTATATCTTCATTTCGACCTCGGACTCTGGGAGTGACAATCTAACCCTTTCACATCTATTCAAGGCAGCAATCATGATAGTGTCTATATCTAGAGAAGGAAAGATACTCTGTGCTTCACGAAGTCCCGTTCCCATTCCATTCAAGAATATCCCTGTCATTATTTCATGCTGCTCAGCATTGCTGTCTTGGGCCTCTGAACTTCCCTGGTGGCCAGAGGATGAAGCTTCTCCTACACCTATGGCAGGTTTCATTTCATCTGTGTGATCAAAGTTTGTTTGCTCATCTTTATCATCATCGTGTTGATTGATTATATCAAGAATCCATGCCAGACGGGAATTTTTATCCAGTGGTTTACCTTCTGATACATCTTGAGCCTCCTTACTTATGCCACTCGCAATTGTCAATAGATCTGATATATGCCCTTCGTATGAATTGAGGTCTTCCATGTGCCTAGTTTCCCTGATCATCGCATGCAACATTTCATCCCAAGCAAACTCATCCATACACTTAATTTGTTTTAACTTATGATCTTTTGGTATAATTGCCAATGGCTCTGGTATATCTAGTGGTTTACCTTCTAATACATCTTGTGCCTCCTTACTTATGCCACTCATAATTGCCAATAGCTCTGGTATATCTAGTGGTTTACCTTCCCTGATCATCGCATGCAACATTTCATCCCAAGCATAGTCATCTATCGACTTCCTTTGTTTTAACTCATGATCTTTTGGAGGAATTATTGCCATTGTGGGTGATATGTCAGCAACCTGTTGTGAGTATTTTTGGTCGGGACACATGAATTGGACACATTGTTCCATGTCGGTTCCTTGTTTGTAGACAAATACTCCCCAATCACTTAGTGTCACATTGGACGGGGCTTCATATGAAACCTGCACTTGATTCCACTCATCCTCAAGTAATGCATCAAGGCCCAGCCACTCCTCGTCGCTGAACAATAGTTGCAAATCACAAACTAACACATGATCTGTTTCAATTCTGAAGTTGTAATAACCTTTACGAGGGACACAGCGACCATTTATAATCAAGTGAAGCTCAACAAGTAGCTGACGAGATTTTCTGGCCCTCCCAGTCACTCCCTCGAATACCAATGCTAAAGCAACATTGGGGAACTTCTTACGAACCCAAAACCGCGGATTCCCTCCTTCGCAGCTGTAGTCAAACCAATTTGGAACCCCAGTTTTCATTCGACGCATCACAATCTGTAATCCACGTCTCTCACTTTTCACCTGTCATATTACAAAAACCAAAAAATCGGTAGCATATATTTGTCTCTAAACTCCATGTTTGCACTCTGACTGTGATATATAAAGCAAACATTATAAAAGAGTTAATTTTGACCCACACACGAATGACAGCATTACCTTAACACATAGAAGACATTATAAAAGTAAAATGATACTTACACACCACGTTTTTATTATAAGATTCTTATTCTTTTATATTTTATTATACATATCTCCCTAATTACCTCCTAAAATAAAGCTAGGCATCAAATTTCTTTCGTACAAGCTATAAAGAGGTGATGTACCTGATACCATAACATGTCCGACGTCTCTCTATTCAAGCGGATGCAGCATCTTGCATCTACTTTTTGAATAGTGCATGGCAACTCTGATATGTGTTCCAGCTTCGCACAACCGTAAACATTCAGAATTTTTAAGTTGGTGCACTCAGGAATTTCTCTAAGCTTATCGCAACCACTGACATCAAGCATTGACAAGTGAGCAGAGTCTTTAATGCACACAGGGAGAGAGATGAAATTGTTGTTAGATGCAATCAACTCTTGCAATTCAAGAAAAGAGATGAGAATCGCCTTAAGATCTTCATCAGACAAACCACTATTATCAAAATGCAATGTTTTTAATGTTGAACGACCATTGGCTGCTGAAGGGATATCATGTAGAAATCTTCTCGAGGATTCTCCAAGTTGAGAACAACCTCCAAATTTAAAGGTGACAGCACTTGGTAGTGTGAATAAGCTACATGGTATATATTTGAGCTTCCAACTACTTGTCATCTCGATAGAAACAAGCCCGATAAGATTACCAATGGAATCTGGTAACTCCTCAATAGCGGTATTTATCATATAAATCTTCAATGGCTTATCCATCTTGTTCACTATATCTGGGAAGTGTTCAAGTTCAACACATAAATTAAGGTCAAGGAATTCAAGGGATGGTAAAAACATTTTTTGCTGGAAATTTCGAAGTTTGGCGCATCCTGAAGCGCTGAAGTGAGTAAGGTGTTCGAGAAACCCAACGGATTCATGAACCATAATTAGGTTCCTGCAATTATCAAGTCTAAGAACTCTCAACTTTTCGACTCCTGAAACATCGGGCATTACACTGATGGATTCATTTTTTGAGAAATTCATGACAGTCAAATTCGAAAATCGCTGCCAAAACAAAATAAAAGTGGATCAAACATAGGTATTGTTATATATAATAATAAAAATGAAACAGAATTTTTTTTTAATTTTTTTTTACCTTAAATGGCTCTTTCAGTGTAAGTTGGCTTCCAGGCAAATTGAAGATGATGATTTTCTTTGGATGAAACTTTGGGGGGAAAGACTTTGAAGGGTACCCTTCCCAGTCAAGCAGCCTTAACTGATTTGGCAGATGTTTAGGCTCTGATGAAAATGTTGTATTTCGAACAATGAGAATTCTAAGGCGATTCATCTTCTCAAAGGCAGTGTCACTCCAATCTTCTTGTCTTATAGGACGGGGAGGATCAAGCATTATCCCTTGAAGTATACCATTTCCCTTTAAAACAAGTAAAAGAGATAGATCAATTTCATAATACATATTGTAATCGGGGTTTACGAAAAAGGCAATGTGATTGTGATCTAGACTGCAACATCAAGTTTTTTGATATCTCAATAGTCTCACTGCAAATACAATTGCACGAGCGACATATTCATCAATGTAAAACCTTGATTGTCATTAATAAAACATACTATAATGTATAAATACTTCGAAATAAATATAAAAGATTCGATTCTTACAGAATTTTCATCTGATAACACATCAATGACATCTTCATGAAACCATAATCTACTACGCCCAGCGGAATTTTGTGGTGCCTCTTGCTTGACAATATCTCTACCCATGTCTTGTATTAGATCATGCATATCCAAGCAGCCATGTTTAACAATTAAGAGAGATTTATTAACAAGTTCTTCAATATTAGATACTGCACCGAATTCATCCAGTATCTCTTCCACATATTCTATTCTGTCCCCTTTGAAGAAGCAAGCTATATCTAAGAAAACAACCTGGGCATTGAGGCCCAACACATCATAGCTTACTTTGAGCACGTCTTGAATCCCTATATCCGGAGTCCGCTCATAATCTTTCAATGCGTGTTTCCAAGCTCTTATAGTCTTTCTAGTAGCCAAATTGGAACCTATTACTTTTAAAGCCAATGGAAGACCTTTTGCATAACCAACCGCACGAGATGACATGGCTTCAAAGCCTGTTTCAGGATGGCTCTTTCCAAAGGCATACCGGCAAAACAACTCAAGAGAATGTTGATCATTCAGTTCGGTCATTTCATAAATATTTTGAACTACAACTACAAAAGAATGAGTACCTACAAGCAAACCTTTGTCCCTTGTAGTTATGATGATCCTACTACCTGGACCAAACCAATCACTTCCTCCTGCCAAGTTTTTTAGTTGATTTATGTCATTAACATCATCAAGAACCAAAAGAACCTTTTTCTTGCTAAGTCTTTGCTTTATTTCTTCGCGTCCTTTTTCTGTACTTCCCAGCTCGGTTTCTGGCTTCACAAACATCTCCGATAAAAGTGTCTTTTGAAGATCTTCCATGCCATTGATTTTGCTTGATTTCTCTCTAACGTTGGCAAGAAAACTTGCAGCTTCAAATTGGTGTACAATCTTGTTATACAATGACGTGGCAAGTTCTGTTTTCCCTATTCCGCCAAGTCCATATATGCCCAACATGCATACAGTATGATCAGTACCATTTAGAAGTGACTTCACCTCATCTATGTGGTGCTCAAGTCCAACTAGATCAGCACCAGAAAGTAGAGGTTTAGGAGGAATGTTAGCATGGACCTTTTCAACGATCTCTTTAATATGATCAATTTCGGATCTGCAAGAATACAACAAGTAATTTGTTCAAAAATCAGGACTCATTTCATTCTAGCTTAATATTTACCACTCATTTTTAAACAGAATTGTAATTTATAGGACAACAGAGTTCGACAACTTTTTAAATGGTTAACTCGGCTCACACGTGTGGTTAACTTAGTTCATTGAATGGTTCGTTGATATATCAAGATTGGATAGCACATTAACTAATGGACTTGATTAATGAAAAATTTGAACATTATTAACTATGACTTCAAGGTTCTGCAGAAAATGACCAACGGATGGCTCTCGACTCATCTTTCAACCGGGCAGCGCAGAACAACTCAAAAATGTAACTCAATGCACTCATTTACTGTGTTTTCTTCTTAGTCGGACTTAGAATTTGGGTTGGGGGGCTATCTCAACCTTACGAAATCAGCATGTAAGGTGAGGACTTTCACCACATAGGATCAAATTTAGTGTTTCGACAGACAAACTCAATGGAGTACTTCTTTTAATAATTTATAACAAGTGATTTAACATTTGATGATGTGTCTCTTTGTTTGTGTGTGTAAACACTAGATTTTACTTGTGACCATACAAGACTATTTCTACCTTTAGGACAACTTAGTTACATACATACCCGGTATTGATATGGTGGCCTTTCAAGTCAGCAGCTACAGACAATGCTGCTATCCATGCTTTTAAATTTTCAGAGTCTTTTCCAAACTTAATCTCATGAGCAACCATGGCATCAGCATAGCTCTTTTTTTGATGTCTTACATCTGATGGATCAACATGGAAAAAGATTGGAAAAGCAATTTGTTTTTTGTTTTTTTGGGTACATTCGATGATCTTCGCGAGTTCGCCAAGACACCATCTGGAAGATGCATAATTCTCAGAAAAAACAATAACTGAGATTTTAGATTCTTCAATGGCTTTTAAAAGTGCAGGTGAAATGTCTTCACCAGGTTTCAGATTATTATCATCAAAGAAAGCATTGATTCTGCGACGCTTCAATGCATCGCGAAGATAACCAATAAAATTGTGTCGCACATCTTCTCCTCTAAAACTTAGGAAAACATCATAGGTGAAACCACATGAATGTTCTCCATAATTTTCTATAGACATAGTGAACAGAAAAGAAAAGAACAGAACACACTTGAGATGTTAAAACTGGAATAGAACACTGAAGTAGTTTCTATAGACATACAAACGTGTATATATATGTACAAACGTTAACCAAAGCCAAAGCCAGTAGCTTATCTGGAAATATTAATGTCACGTGGATAAATGTTTTGGTAATATTTATATGGCTTGACAGCAGTTTTGGCCTCCTATGTTTTAAAAAGTTGTGATATTGACCCCTAACAAAATAAAATACAAAATTGTTCCCTAAGTATTGCCCCTTTTGTAGTTTTGGCCACCTAAGTCAATTTTCTCAATAAAGAGAAACCTCATATGACAATCACCATATATGTATAAGACTATGACCTTCAATATTTTCTCTTCCTTGAAGACCATATATAGGCATAAATATAGCGGTTGATGAACAACCAAATCATCGCTAACTTTTTTGGTGTGTTTCAGATTGTTGACGAATAACCTTAAAACCTTTGATTTATATCTTTGATAGATCAACATGTCGTAGATATGATCATATTCATGCTAAGGTTTTATTTGCTTCCGCTAATAATTTTTAGACAAAATTACACTAATGGTCCTTTATCTTATTTAGTTGTAACACATTACTCCTTTATCTTTTTATTTTCCATTTAAGTCCTTTATCTATCAAAACATGCACAAGTTAGTCCTTTTTCCCATTTTTCTATTAAAAAGATGTTGAAATAATAATTTTATTAGTAACTTTACTTTTAAAAAAGACTTTTTACTGAAAATTCAAAATATTGAATACTTTCACTTCCATCATCTTCCTTAAATTTCAAATTCAAAATCCCCAAATCTCAATAAACCCTAAATTTACCAAACCCAAAAAAATCTCCTAAATTGTATCATGAAGGATTAATGAAGTGAGAATAAGACTTTGAGGCCATGTTGAGGTTTGGGTATTATGAAAGAGGAACCCATAATCTGAAATAAAGTTGTATCTGGAACATTTGCAATTTCTTTGCCGAATCCTAAAACAAGAATGCTTTTTAAATTTAGTGTTTCATGTTGGCTATCACTCATCTAATGTATATCAAGATGAATGCACATCCTTGGCATAATACGACATTTTTCTAAAGTTGAATGCAACAATTTTTTTCAAAAAAGAAAAAAGAGAATGAGAAACCTAGAAAAATTGAATTTTTTCAATTGGGTATTACGTTTGGCACAACTTATAGTATAGACAATTTTTTGAGTGAAAATATTCAAGTAATTTTGAGGTGTATTTAGGTGGACATTTTTTTAGATGTTGAATTTTAATTTAAGAAAGAAGACGAAGATGAGGATGAAGATGATAAAGATGTTCATATGGTTTATGAATTTCTTTATTTTTAGTAAAAAAAGTATTTTTTAAAATTAAAGTTATTAATAAAATTATTATTTCAGCTTTTTCTAATAGAAAAGGGACTAACTTGTGCATGTTTTGATAGATAAAGGACCTAAACTTGACAAAAAAAAGATAAAGGAACAAAGTGTTACAACTAAATAAGTTAAAGGACCATTAGTGTAATTTTGCCTAATTTATATTTTATTTTGTATTCTTTATTTAGACCTAATTTCAACAAGTGCTTTGATCAGAAGCATAAACCAAAGAGAGAAACTTTTAGTGAGAGAATGTGCAATGAGATTTGAGTTTGTCTTCTCCGCTCAAGTTGATCCAAACCTGCAACAAACAAAAAGGCCACCCGACCCCTCCAAAGCCATCAACACATAAGCCATCATTCCGTGACAAGCTATTGGGATCCTCCCAAGAAATCCCAACCCGAAAAAAGAGGACATGATTGAGAAAAATTTGTTCTCATCGAGCACGAAAATGATAACCGTCTAATACCCAAAGTGTATCTGGAACCAAATACTTTTCAAGAACTGTGCACACCATGCAAAGATGTTTTAGTCGTGAAACTTTTTGAGGAAAAACCTCACTCCACCTTGTTTCTTGCTAGTCTTTTGTGGGCTTGGAGGAATTGGAATTTCGCGTGTCTCAACAATGAGACTTGGTCCCCATCCCACCTTGTCACTAACATCTATAATTCAGCTGATACCATTGTTTCAACCTTCAATAATGAAGACACGACAACCACTTTCGACCGTTCTGTCAAATGGAATTGCAACAATCACATGGGTGTCATTCTTAATGTAGACGGAAGTTGTAATGGGACTCTTATCTGTACTGGTTTTGGTGGCATTTCCGCAACAATGCGGGTTTTTTCCTCTCAGCTTTCTCAGTTTTGATCTCTCACTCCGAAGACATTTTACTGGCTAAGCTGACAACAATTTATCATGGCCGTCGCAGGGCTATTGACATGGGAATCGATGACTTGGCTTGTGACTCAGATTCCCTCTTCTCCATTAACCTCATAAAGGGAGACACTCTGCATTATCATGTTTATGTTGTCCTATTCAACATAAAGGATATGTTGTCTATCAATAATTTTTCAGTTCATCATACTCTCAGAGTACGTAATCAGAATGTTGATTTTATGCAAAATTAAGGGCCGCTTATGATGTTGATTTCGTCATTCATGCTTCTCCTCCCACAGACCTCCTTATGATGCTTAATAGCGAAGCTATGACGCTTAAGAGCAAAGTTTCAGGAGTTTCCATCCCTAGGGTCTAGTTTCTCTTTTTCTCTTTTGTTTTCTTTTCTTTTGTTCTTGTTAGCTTTGTAATAAAAAAAAAGTGGTTAGCTCTATTGAGATTTTACGTTCACATATATTCAGCGCATATGCATTTTTTATGGTTGTTGTTTGTCTATTTTATTCATCGATGCCTTTATATTATCGTATGGCCGTATGCCTTTATCTTTTTTTTTTTTTTTTGGGTCAAATCCATGCCTTTATTTTAATCATCGATGCTTTATATCCTGCATTAAAAGTTTGGTCATGACACTACCAAAAAAAAAAAAAGTTTGGTCATGTCACATGTGATATTGTTCCCAAATTATTTTGAGATTAAAATGTTTTATTTTTGAAAAGAAAGGATTAACCTCGTTAAGTGGCCTTTTGTTCAATGAACTTTTTTTTTTTTAAAGCTACCTTTTCTTTTCTTTTTTTTAAAGCTAATTCTTGTTTTAAGGGAATTGTTTAACAATTTACGATGAAACCGTGTGCTGCGTAAATGACTAAATTCATTTGCCTTTTTTTTTATTTTTTTTTTTAAGGAAAATTCATTTGCCTTATGTATTTATGATTGTAGGCATCTTTTATTTATGATTTTTCATTTATTTATCATCGGTTTAGATTGGTTTATTTTTAGTTTATGCAAAACAACCTAGATAAATAAATATGATTTTATGTATTATATGCATAATAATTTTTAAAAAATGTATTATGCATAAACTTGTCAATATAGTTTATGAAAAAACAGTTTATGAAGCTATGGTTTTTGTTTTTTTTTTGACAAGTTGGATTTTGTTATTGAAAACTAACTAGCAACAAACCCGTGCTAAGCACGGGCTTGTGCTCCGCACGGGTTAATTTAAAACGAGGGACTATGCATCAAAGTGCTTTGCAATACTATATGAATTGATAAAATAAAAAAACACTAATGATAAAGCCAATGTTAATGATAAAAAGGCAAATTACTTTCAGTTCTCTTGAGATTTTCTTAAAGAACACAAACACCTCTTCTAATTTTCCAAACACATCAATCTCCCCTCATTTTATCCATTTCAATAACTTTGTAAATATACAATTTCATTTCAGTCATTTTGGTTTATTTGTATCTGTTTTCTCTTTTCACAATTAAGTTAAATGAGAATTTTTTTTCTTGATTTGTTTGTATTTGTTTTCTCTTTTCAAAATTAAGTTAAATGCGGTTATTTTTTCTCGCAATGGAGAAAAAATAACAACATTTATTTTTACCATCAAATAGAATCAAACATCGGTAATTACTTAAGAGATCAAAGGAGAATATAGAAATTAGAAGAATTTTGGTGGATGGACATTGTGGTCGATCAATGAAAAGAAAATAATCTTCGATATATCCGTTTTATTATATTAGAGTTTAAAAATTAAACCACCTTCACCGAGGAGCAATAAGTTGAGAAAAATCACCAAGTGAAAAATGAAAAGAAAAAATGGTTTAAAATTAAATGAGTTCATACTCGTAAGAAGAAGTTAATTGCTCAAAATAAATGGAATTAACAAAGTTTAAACCGTGTTATATTATAAGATAAGTGCTTGTCAATTTGATAAAAAAAAAAAGGGGAGATTAGTGTTTAGTTAAAAAATTAAGCGGGTGTTTTTGTTATTTAAGAAAATCTTAAGGGAGGTTAGTGTAATATTATGTAGAAATATTTAAAATAGTAAAGATTTCGTTATTGATAAAGATGTCGTTATGAGTCTCGTGTATGAATTGTACAATATTATTTAGTGACTCATTTATCATGTTTTTTAGTGTTTTTATAGTCATCTTTCCAAAAGATATAATAATTAATAATCTACAACAATAAAAAATAATATTTTATAATATGACATGGTGGTCTGACTTCTTTGATTCTTTGTTGTTTTAAAATATGTTGAGAATGTGTAACGCCCTATTTCTATTAAAGCATTAAATCATGTGAATACAACAAATATTCAAGAAATAGTCGTCACACCTTCAATAATCACCAAATAATCATTCATGTATAAATTATCAAGTTTCAAAAACATAGCAGCGGAACATCCATAGTCATATGATTAACGTCACCAAAATCTCATGATAATAAATACATGATCTCAATCTCAACATAACAAAGTCTCAACTCCAAAATTACACAATCAAAAAATAGAATTCCAACATGCAAGCACTACCCTAGATCAGAGCCCTAATCTAGACACTTGCGCATAAAAAGGAGGAACTCCACTCCTTGGCAACATCAAGCAAAACATCTAAGCATCCTGCACTCCATCTACCCGTCCATACGGAAAGGCAGGTGGTAAACCACTGAGGGTTAGCATTACATTATCATAATTCACAACAAAACAAGCAGGATCATTCAGAATGAAAGATATAACAAAGAATGATAACAACATATCACATAGATACTAATAAGTATTCACAACATTATCAATCATTCGATATCACCAATGCAAGTTCACATCAAAAGGTGTATCATACACATATAGTCATTTAATTATGTCAAATATCAACAAGCAACTCAATCGTCATGCACAACTCAATGCATTTCAATTCACCAACAATGTATGCAATGCTCTAGACTCATCTAGATGCATGTGGTACCGAATCACCTCAAGGTCGTCACCCCCGATGCAACTACCATCGTCATTTAAGGTTCACACCTGCCTTACATTGGACATAAGTCCGTCACCTCAACAATGAATGCATGAACATATGACTCGACTCAATGCATATGTTCATACAAAATTCTCCACACCATGCATATACAATTATGCAATCATCACCAAATCCATGCATATACAAGTATGCAATTATCACCAATGTCATTTAATCAAGTATGCACACACCAACAATTGCAAATGCAATCAACATACATATATTGATCATCATTGAACATGTATACAATCAACATTATCACCTTCTTCACATAATTCACCATGAACAAGCAACACTTCATATAATTCAAGTAAAGAAGATAACATACGAGATCATGATATATCACATTATCATTATCCAACTTCATTCACAAGTATACAATTAACCATAGGAATCTATATCTAAAAAGGTTCGCCATCAAATAAACTTCAAGGTAAAAATACACAAGTTCGTCTCATATTTTACAACTTTGAAAAATATTTGAAGTTAAGAACCAAAACCAAATAACAAGCTCAATTGCCTATGCCATGTATTCTCATAATTCACATATGTGTACAGTAGAGGTTACATAAGCATTTCATCGGCCACAGATGAAGAATTTATAAAGATCATGAAATTCGGCGCACTTAGTCATTTGCAAAACCAAAACATTTTTCAGAAGAAAATCAATTTTGATTCAACAAGACATAAGTTAAATACTCATAAAACATCTCAATTAAACCTCTAATACTTAAGTTTTGAAGTTTGGAAACCAACCATAGGTTTTGGACTAATTTGGAATAAGTAATGCTAAGTTTTCTTAAAGTTTCCTCAAGACCCACTTTGAGTATTTTAATCATAACTTAAAATCCACAAAACATTTTCACTTCAATCCAAAGCCATTGGAAAGCTAATTCAATTATCTACAACTTTCATGTTTACACCAAAAACCAATTCAAAACAGAAATGTGAGAAAAAGACACAAGAACGTAAAACAGAGGATGCTGTCCAAGAGTTGTACGCCTCTGAACAGGCTCGCTTTTGATCAGGAGCTTCTGATCCAGAGCTTCTGAACAGTGCTTCTGATCCAGAGCATCTGAATAGTGCTTCTGATCCGGAGCTTCTGAATAGTGCTTCTGATCAGTAGCTTCTAAACAGAACTTCTGGACATAAATTCAAATCTTCATGTTCAACCCATTTTCACCCAAAAATCCCGATTTTGATTACCCCAAGTTCCAAAACGTGTTCCAGAAATTGTTTATGGGTCAAAATAGCTTCAATACACTTAAACAAACATGAATCAAGTGTAACACTCTAAATTTTATTTTGTGGTTTGTGGTGATTTTTAGTTGATTTTGGTGTGCTTGGTGTGTTTTACTTGAATTTATAAATGATATATGAAATATTTGGTGTGTTATTATTTATTATAATTATTTGTAATATTTTATGGAAATAGGAGAAATAATATTTATAATATTTGAATTAAAGGAGTTAATTGAAATTATTAGAATTAAGAAGGGATTAAGGAGAAATTAATAGAATTTAGTGGGGGAGAGTAAAGAGTAAAAATGAGTTACCCTTTAGTTGGTAAGAGAGTAAGAAAGAGTCAGACAAGCATTTGTACGTATCAGTAAGCAAAAGAGAAAAGTAGACTTTTTGGGAGAAAGTGAGAAGAGCCAAGAGCCAAGGGGAATTGCTAGGAATTGCTGTAGATTTTGCTGAATTAAGGTAAGGGTGGGTTTATAATTCAATTGTTGATATATATATATGTATGTTTTCATGAATTGAATTGAAAAATGGTGGTTTTGTTGGATTAGGGTTAAAGATATGAGAATGCCATGATTGATGAATTATATGATGATGATGATGCTTATGTGAATTGTTTATGTTGTTTTGTTGTGTATTGAACCCATAAACATTGTTCTAAATCATTTTGGGTAATTGAGGGATCAAAGTTGGGATTTTTGGGTAGAACCATGCTGAAATCGCACTTTTAGTTGAAGCTGAGTCCAGATTTGATCCCGCAAAAACGTGCCACGTTTTGGCAAGCGCGTCACGTTTTTGGTCGACAGAATGCATAGTAATTCTGGGCATAAAAACGTGACACGTTTTCTAAAAACGTGACACGCTTTCTCAAAAATCAGATCACCTATATTTCACTATTTTTCACCCATTTCTGCTTCGAACTAGCTTTTGGTGTAAACATGAAAGTTTTAGGTAATTAAGTTAGCTTTCTAATGGCGTTGGTTGGGCTTGAAAATGATTTGTAGATTTTGAGTTATGATGAAAATAGTCCAGGTGGGTCTCTAGGAAACTTTAAGAAAACTTTGTATAACTTATCCCAAGTTAGTCCGAAAACCTATGGTTAGTTCCCAAACTTCAAACTTAAGTATTAGAGGTTTAATTGAGGTGTTTTATGAGTATTTAGCTTATGTCTGTGCTCGTGATTTTCGGGTGTCAATCCATTGGTTGGTTTTGAACCGTCAATCTTTGAACTCTCAATTTTTATCCGTGGGAAGGGAAAAAACGAGTAAAAAACCCTTTTTTAGAGATTAAGGTCCGGGGGTTGGTTTCGACTAGGGAAGGTGTTAAGCACCCTAATCGACTTCGGTATTCCGAAGGAGCCTCTCACCTAAATTAAACTTGTGCTAATTATTTGCTTAATTATTTGTAAAAAATGTTGCCTAAAATCTAAGTGTAAGAATGGAGGGAGAAGATGTATGTTTTTGTTATTTTTATTGATTTGGAAAGACATAAGCCTTTTGCCTACATACCCGAAGACGGGATCAAAATCATGTAGTTCACCTCAAAAAATTCTTTTGGTGAGTTGGGTTAATTTTAATAGTTCGAAAAAATGTTTTGGAGAAGACAAGAAGCCGAAAGGCGTAGAAGAATAAAAAGTGTGAGGTTGTTTGATTTTAATTAGAGAAACGGAAGTCTAAATAATTAAACATTGATTAGTAGTTTGATTAAGAAAATAAAGGAAAAAGTCCACTTGGATTGAGAGCCAAGGTTTCTTAAGAAAATATTTTTGGTGTTTTTTAATTATTTGATTTTTTGAGAAATGATTTCTTTCTAAGTTAAGCGTAAACTAAAAAAAACTATACGTAACGGCGTGAAACGGTAAAAAAAACGAGAAATTCACGAAGGACGTTGGATCCTAAGCAAATTCTCAAGTTTGGAATGAACCTAAAAATTACTAATAGTTTGATTTTAGGAAAATATTTGAAGTCCAATTATTTACCTATTTTTGTCCCTAATTCATTTTTTGGTCCTTGATTGTGGTAACGGCATAAAGCGGTAAAATAAATAAATAAAGTGTGTGATAGTGTCGGTGCGTGTGTCGGTGCACATTTTATTGCATAATTTACATGATCCCTAAATACATGCTAAGGTCTTGCGGAAAATAAATATGCGGAGAGAAATTAAATTACCTCTAATCCTAAGTACTTCACTTAAAATGAAAGAGATAAATAAACCATGAATGATGGAAAATAAATATGTATGCAAACATAACAAAAATAAATATGCAAGATAAATACAATAAAAAAAAATGAGTTAAAAATGTTATGGTTAACAAAAGCATAGACACATATCAAAATAAAGGACATAAACAAATAATAATAATTTTTGTGGTTTTTTTTTAGAAAAAATATAGAAATAAAAACAAAGTTATAGAAACTAAAAAATTTAAAAGAGCTAAATAATGAAATAAACAAAAAAATGGCTCAAATGTCCAGATTAAATCTGAGTCGTTGGATTAATCAAGAGACTCATATTTAATCATGGAAGAAGTGATCACAGCCTTTCAATGAATCTAAAGGTGCAAAAGATAGGACATAACAAGTGACCAAGTAATTTTAAAACACATGAATCCACCCAAAATCATCCTGGGACGTTGGATCTAGGATCCAACGGCCTAGTTTTGAGGTCACATGACTACGCAGTAAATAAATGCACAGGATTTAAAACAGGAATAAAACAACAGCCACATGATGAGGATCAAGGGATGGAGAAGAGAGAGGAGGGAAAACCGTGTGAACCGGTCCGGTTCAGGAGAACCGGCCGGTTCTCGTACGGTTATAAAAGGACACAAAGGTCCGGTTTTTTCATTTTAAACTTCCCTTTCTCTCTCTAAACACCAAAACAAAGAGGAAGAGAGAGATGCTCTCTCCTCTCTCTAGAACCAGACGCCGGAGAAGAAGGGTTGACGGTGGCCGGAGGCGCTCCGGCGCGGTGGTCAGCCATAGCGCCGCCGCGTCGGAGCTTTTTTGATAAATTTCTTAAATTTTTTTACATCAAAGGCCTCGTCTCCCTCTCCTCTTCACAGATCCATGATTAATTTTCACCAAAACACAACCATAAAGCCTAGATCTACAAAAAAGGGTTCGAAATTTTATCTCTTTTTACCTCTTCTCTCTTCCTTTCTCGAGTTCGGTTTCGGCCTGGCCTCGACTGCGGGTCTGCTTTGGCTCCGCGTCTGTTTGTGTTCGTTGTGTGGTGGTTCGGTTCTGTGTGTGTGTGGTGTTGTGCGATTTGGCTCTGTTGTGTGGTGGTTCGGTTCTGTGTGTGTGTGGTGTTGTGCGTTTGGGTTCGTTTTGGTTCTGTTTTGTGCGTTTGGGTTCGTTGTGTGGTGGTTCTGTTCATGTGTATGCTGTTCTTGTGATGGAGATATGTTGTTGTTCTTGAAATTTGTTCATTTTTTGGTATTTTGATTCTGGATCTTTGAAAAGAAAAATGGAATTAGGGTTTATTGATGGGACTTGTGCGGCTACAGTGTTCTTGGGCAGTGTGTCTGCTTATTCAATGATTAGACAGCTCTTTAAATAGTGACCACTAGGTTGTGGCTGAGAAAAAAAAATCTGGACGAAAATGCCCTTGGCTGGACTGGTGTATGGGCCTGGACTGAAAATGGACTAAAAAATATAACACACTAATAAAAATAAATAATAACAATAATAAATAAAAGGAAAACGAAAATATAAAATAGAATAAAATAAAAAGGGTAAAATAAAAGGTAATAAAGAAACAAGATAAAAATAAAATAGTAACTAAAAGATAAAAATAAAAAATGTCCCTTCGGAACCAAATGAGGTACTTCAAAGTAACCTCTCTGCCGAAATTTCGTCTGAAATGACGAGACTTCTCAGTCTATAAAAGCGAGTAAAAGTGAGAAAATAGTAGTGACACGCTGTAAAACGAATAGACAAAAAGATGAGATTTAAGCGGATAAAAGTTTGAGAAAAGACGAGTAAAAATGTTTGCAAAGCGTACAGATAAAATGCTGAGATATATACATGTAGAATGCTAAAAAAACTGATGAAATATCGCGAAATAAAAACGTAGAAATTTGAGAAAATAACCCGGTAAAACGAAATTAGATGCCGAGTAAAAAGAAAACAAAACGGTCAAAAAATGGGGTATGACAGATGCCCCTATTTAAGTTTCTTCGCCTCAGAGGTTTGAAAACGAAAGTTTCCAATTGATGGGTCGAGGAGACTTAAATATCAGAGTACACCATTTTTGATCCGTATCAACTGCAAAATGCTATGAATGCTATGTTGATGCACGCGATGTTGTGAATGTAATGTTAAGTGCAGTGTTATGAATGCAATATGGTGACGATGACCTGACTGGGGACCAAAGTTCACTGGAAAATAAAAGCTTGAAAATGGTAAAGGTAAATGCAATGTTGGTGTTTACTGTCATTGTTGGAGAGCAAGACACAGGGAAAAGCGGTAAATGTAGCGTTGTGTTTGCTGTCATTGTTGGAGAGCAAGACACAGGGAAAAGCAGTAAATGTAGGGTTGTGTTTGCTGTCATTGTTGGAGAGCAAGACACAAGGTAAAAAGCAATAAATGTAGTGTTGTGTTTGCTGTCATTGTTGGAGAGCAAGACACAGGGAAAAAGCGGTAAATGTAGGGTTGTGTTTGCTGTCATTGTTGGAGAGCAAGACACGGGTAAAAAGCAGTAAATGTAGTGTTGTGTTTGCTGTCATTGTTGGAGAGCAAGACACAGGGAAAAAGCGGTAAATGTAGGGTTGTGTTTGCTGTCATTGTTGGAGAGCAAGACACGGGTAAAAAGCAGTAAATGTAGTGTTGTGTTTGCTGTCATTGTTGGAGAGCAAGACACAGGGAAAAAGCGGTAAATGTAGGGTTGTGTTTGCTGTCATTGTTGGAGAGCAAGACACGGGTAAAAAGCAGTAAATGTAGTGTTGTGTTTGCTGTCATTGTTGGAGAGCAAGACACGGGAAAAGCAATAAATGTAGGGTTGTGTTTGCTGTCATTGTTGGAGAGCAAGACACAGGGAAAAAGCGGTAAATGTAGGGTTGGAGAGGTAAAACTTGATAAGATACTGGGGAGAAAGAAATGTATTTTGTAAACTGAAGGTCCGTGGAACTAGTCATTTGAAATGTATACTCGGTGATATCTTAGGGTTAGATACACTGGGGATGATATTTTTGTTGTTTTGTTTGTTTTTTTGGATTGTGTTGAAGCAAGACTCAGAGTAGTCAATGCAATTGTGTAGATGACTTTTGTATGTACGTATGTGCATGAAAGTGTATATGCATGAATATGTGCACGCATGTGCATAAATGTATGTATGTATGTATACATGTATGTATTTATGATTTGTATGAATGTGTGGATGTAGGTGTATAAATGTATGTATGTATGTCTAAAAATGTATGTACGTAGCATGTATGCATGTATGCATGTATGTGATTGTAGATAACTTGACGAGACAAAACTGAACGGCTAAGGTGAGAGTCGGTCCCAAGTCGCAAACACAAACACTCAGCAAACTTCATTGAAGATAGTGACGCTGGAGAGTCAGGAAACCTCCTTGAAGATAGTAACGCTGGAGAGAAATCAAGTCACCGCCGAGGTGAAGTCCGGTATGAAGTAATAGTTGACGATGAAGTAAGCACACCTTGAGGATGAAGTCCGTTAATCAAAAATCTGACAGAAATCGCCATTTGTAAAACGCCCCAGAGTGCTTTCTCGTGGGTACACTTCACTAGTCATGCTTTTCTTTTGCATTGTTTTTTTTGCTTCTTTTTTTTTGAATCCCTAACTTTTGCCTGGACCGCCCTTTCGGGTTTTCAATCCATCGGGAATGTATCTTTTTTGTATGCCCCTAATTTTTGCCTGGACCGCCCTTTTGGGTTTTCAATCCACCGGGACGCTCATTTTTGCCTAAGTCGCCTTTTCAGGTTTTCGACTTAGCGAGCTCTTCTTTTTTTCCTTTTTTAGCAACGACTATGTTCATCCTGCAGAGGTTAACTGTTCTCGAGGCGAATGTTGACGCACGTTTCACCTACTCAAGAGTTCAAAGAAAGTGTGTTTGTTGTTTAAAGTTTTTTTCAAAAGACATGAAGAAGTTAGAAAAAGAATTCTGAAATAATTTTGCTTTAAGTATTAACATCAAAAATAGAAGAAATTATGCAAGTAGAAATAAATGAGGATTTGAAATAAAGGGCACAAGCTCAAAGTAATTTGAAAGAGTGGTGACCCGCCAAAGGCGTGGCTCCACGGATCTTTAAAAAGTTTGGAAAATGGTAATCATATGGGAAAGGTACATTGAACACAATAACCGCTATTCTCCCTGACAAATTTGAATTCCACTGTTTCGAGTCTTTGATTTGCAGCAACTTCAAAATGGATGTCTTCTGACTGCTGAAATACCCCAAGTGAGTCATATCTGACTTAATGTAGGCCCTTTTGACAATTGAAGTGCCCCAAATGAGTCACGTCCAGTCTGATGCAGCTACCTTGTCACAACCCTTAACTTTTGCATAGATCGCCCTTGTGGGTTTTCAATCTATCAGGGTAATCATTTTCATCATTTTTTTGTATGTCTCTAACTTTTGCCTAGACTGCCCTTTCGGGTTTTCAGTCCACCGAGACGCTCATTTTTGCCTAAGCCGCCTTTTCAGGTTTGCGACTTATCGAGCCCTTTTTTTTTTGACAAAGTATTTCTTGACTGCATCAGTGTTCACAGGAAGAGGGAGTTCGTCACCATCCTTTTTGATTAGGCATTTCTTTGCCCCTGGATTCTGATTGAAAGATAGTGACTTTTTGAGCATAAGGTCTCCTTGAAATCCGCAGGGACGAACCTTCTTGTTGGAAGCTTGTTTCATTTTTTGATATGACTGTCCGGGAGAACCTTTCATTGATGGGACCTTGACCTCTGTGGTGGACACAGTCTTCATGTTGCATGTTGAGGGATGGAGGGGGGGTTGCCCCTCTTGAAGTGCGTACTGAAGTACGGTATCCATGTGTTGTCATTGAGGGACGGAGGGGGGGTTGCCCCTGTTGATATGCACTTGATGTATGACACTTCGTGCAAAGCAGATGTTAGCATCTCATGCCAGTCCTTGTAAGTGAATGCCCTTTTTGGACAATCTTCTTGGTGTCTTTGTTTGTACCTTTGACGGCTAAGATGCCCCAGTAGGCAAGAACTCTCATCGGGGACCCACATTCATCCTTCTCCTCTTCAGTCTCGGTCACAGGGAACTCAAAGTTGGGAGAGAGCATAGGATTAAAGTGTTCAACGGGCTTATTAATGCATGATTTTGTTGATTTTGGCAAGTAAATGAATATTATGATTATGCAGACATTAAAAAAAGAAAATTATATTTTTTGGTTTTTTGTATTACCAATTTTCCAGAAAAGCACAAAAATAAAAATAAGATAAAGTCGGGATCAAGACGACCTTTTTATTAATGATAAAAATACGTAAAGCAAAAATCCCTAAACAAGTTCACTTCCGTCTCGGGTGGAACGAAAGGGTTTTTTTTTGAAAAACAGAAAATAACAAACAGACATATTATTTGAACAAAAGAGTAGTAGAAAGAAACGTCAGCATCGACCCAAGTGCAGCTAACACATTCCATGTGTTGACATTAAGTACCATGATCCGGTAGCGGATTAACTTGTACGTCCGAATTCAATCTTAGAAAAGCAAGATACTGGCTTCAATGAGCTTCTGGACTTCGGCTTTCAAAGCGCAACAGTGCTCGATGTCATGGTCGGGTGCCCCTTGATGGAAGGCACAAGAGAGATCAGATTAATACCCAATCGGTAAGTTGTTGATACTGTTGTTGAGGCCAACCTTTCACCATACTCACTTCCTGATCTTCTTCTTTAGAATCGTCAGTGGAAACACTTTCATTGACTAGCCGTCCTTCTCGGACCCCTTCTTCAAGACGAGTACCCATACCTACCATTTCGGCAAAGTTACCCGGTGCACTGGCGATCATCTTCTTATAGAAGAATGGACTAAGGGTTTTGAGAAAGATCCTCGTCAATTCCTTGTCCTGTAGTGGTGGAATGATCTGAGCGGCAAACCCTCTCCATCTTTGGGCATATTCCAAGAAAGTTTCCTTATCCCCTTGAGTCATTGCCCTAAGCTGCTCTCTATCTGGAACCACATCTGAATTGTAGTTGTACTGATGAATAAAAGCATTTGCCAAGTCATGGAAAGTACGGATTCTGGAGCTATTCAAGCTCATGTACCATTTTTGAGCGGCCCCTGCCAAACTGTCCTGGAAGAAATGGACAAGCATCTTATCATTGTACGCCTGGGTAGACATCTTCCTCACGTACATTGTCAAATGAACCCTGGGACAAGTATTCCCCTTGTACTTATCGAAGTCTGGGACCTTAAATTTGGGTGGCACCACCACATTAGGAACCAAACAAAGTTCATACACATTCTGTCCAAATGCTTCCTTTCCACGAAGAGCTTTCATCTCTCGCTTCATTTCATGAATTGTGTCCTGCAAAGCCTCTACTCTGTCAGATGTTTTAACATTATCAGAATGGAAAATGGGCTCATAGCCTTGCCGAACTGTATGAACAAACGGTGTTGAATAAGTCATAACAGCTTGAGGAGCAGGTGCGCCTGGCTGAGGATGCGACACAAAAGGAGTTGGAACTTCGGTGACAACAGGGTGACGACCTTTACCCAGCATATACGGCATGCCCCATGGGTAAGCTCCTGGCATGGTGCGTTGAGGAGCACTGGTAAACACAGTCGAAAAGGGAATTGCAGACACAACTGGCTCCAAAGTGGTGCTAATAGGCTGAGAGACCGATATCTGACTCTGAGCGGCCATCAGAGTAGCCACCATGGTAGTTAGCTTCTCTATCTCAACTTGCATGGAGGCCAATTTTTCACGGAGTTCCTTGTTCTCTTGCTCAAGATGTTCCATTTTCTTTTTCCTGACTTGCGAGTGTTGTAGATGCGAGTCGACTGACAGATTGACCTTTTATTGAGAAGACACAATGTGAGACACGAACTAGAAACTATGAATGCAAAATGATGCATGATATGTTTATGCAAAAATGTGAATTTTTTGTTTTGAAGGACCTAGCAAAGTGAATTGTAAACATTGTAGAGGAACGTGGTTTCATTTGAAAATTGTACATATATTAAAATAAGGTCCTTTTTCAAAAGGTAAGAATGAAACCAAGGAAAGAAGTTCTTGACAAAAGCAAAAGCTTAGTTAAGCTTTTTGAAGTTGTATTCCTTGGTGTTCTTTCTTACAAGGTTCGTTCATCCGTGATGTTTACAAAAACACTTGTCTAAGTCCTTCGATGAGAAAAAAGTTTTTCATGAATGGATGCATGTATGCATGATTATGCTAAAGAATATAGAAAACATGATGAGGTTAAGTTCCACAATGTTGGAGCTCAAGGGTAACAACGCCATTTGGTAAGGACTATGGTTTCACATGTACCTGTATTACGGGTTCTACCAAGGTTCCCAACTTACAACCACCCTTATGAATGTATCGGTGCTCAGGACTGCTCCTAGTCAAATACTTCTTCACAAGGAGGTCTAGTTTGAGTGTAGCATTGTGTATGAACTAAATTCAAGACCTCTCTTGGTTTAGTCACCACACTACGTCCTAAAAAAGGCCAAGATGGGTTAAGGGTAATCTAAAGGTCCTCAACGTTCGACGGATTTTGAAGATAATAGAGCCAATCACGACTGCTCATGACGACGTCATATTACTTTAAAAAATCCTACGTTGAGTGGGGTTACATTACATGCACACATAGCACAGGACCGCTCCTGGTATGGCACTATAATCGTACCCCGTCCTATCTTATATTTCACTCAAGCCCGGGTGTAGGACTTATCTCACCACTCACGTTTGAAAATAAACAAGTATGTATGTACAAGGTGTATAAGCAAAAAAAATAAAGCACAAGTAAAGAAAGGTAAGGTGGGCTTAACCCACTTAGGAAATCTATTCCCCAGCAGAGTCACCATTTCTGTGCTCGTGATTTTCGGGTGTCAATCCATTGGTTGGTTTTGAACCGTCAATCTTTGAACTCTCAATTTTTATCCGCGGGAAGGGAAAAAACGAGTAAAAAACCCTTTTTTAGAGATTAAGGTCCGGGGGTTGGTTTCGACTAGGGAAGGTGTTAAGCACCCTAATCGACTTCGGTATTCCGAAGGAGCCTCTCACCTAAATTAAACTTGTGCTAATTATTTGCTTAATTATTTGTAAAAAATGTTGCCTAAAATCTAAGTGTAAGAATGGAGGGAGAAGATGTATGTTTTTGTTATTTTTATTGATTTGGAAAGACATAAGCCTTTTGCCTACATACCCGAAGACGGGATCAAAATCATGTAGTTCACCTCAAAAAATTCTTTTGGTGAGTTGGGTTAATTTTAATAGTTCGAAAAAATGTTTTGGAGAAGACAAGAAGCCGAAAGGCGTAGAAGAATAAAAAGTGTGAGGTTGTTTGATTTTAATTAGAGAAACGGAAGTCTAAATAATTAAACATTGATTAGTAGTTTGATTAAGAAAATAAAGGAAAAAGTCCACTTGGATTGAGAGCCAAGGTTTCTTAAGAAAATATTTTTGGTGTTTTTTAATTATTTGATTTTTTGAGAAATGATTTCTTTCTAAGTTAAGCGTAAACTAAAAAAAACTATACGTAACGGCGTGAAACGGTAAAAAAAACGAGAAATTCACGAAGGACGTTGGATCCTAAGCAAATTCTCAAGTTTGGAATGAACCTAAAAATTACTAATAGTTTGATTTTAGGAAAATATTTGAAGTCCAATTATTTACCTATTTTTGTCCCTAATTCATTTTTTGGTCCTTGATTGTGGTAACGGCATAAAGCGGTAAAATAAATAAATAAAGTGTGTGATAGTGTCGGTGCGTGTGTCGGTGCACATTTTATTGCATAATTTACATGATCCCTAAATACATGCTAAGGTCTTGCGGAAAATAAATATGCGGAGAGAAATTAAATTACCTCTAATCCTAAGTACTTCACTTAAAATGAAAGAGATAAATAAACCATGAATGATGGAAAATAAATATGTATGCAAACATAACAAAAATAAATATGCAAGATAAATACAATAAAAAAAAATGAGTTAAAAATGTTATGGTTAACAAAAGCATAGACACATATCAAAATAAAGGACATAAACAAATAATAATAATTTTTGTGGTTTTTTTTTAGAAAAAATATAGAAATAAAAACAAAGTTATAGAAACTAAAAAATTTAAAAGAGCTAAATAATGAAATAAACAAAAAAATGGCTCAAATGTCCAGATTAAATCTGAGTCGTTGGATTAATCAAGAGACTCATATTTAATCATGGAAGAAGTGATCACAGCCTTTCAATGAATCTAAAGGTGCAAAAGATAGGACATAACAAGTGACCAAGTAATTTTAAAACACATGAATCCACCCAAAATCATCCTGGGACGTTGGATCTAGGATCCAACGGCCTAGTTTTGAGGTCACATGACTACGCAGTAAATAAATGCACAGGATTTAAAACAGGAATAAAACAACAGCCACATGATGAGGATCAAGGGATGGAGAAGAGAGAGGAGGGAAAACCGTGTGAACCGGTCCGGTTCAGGAGAACCGGCCGGTTCTCGTACGGTTATAAAAGGACACAAAGGTCCGGTTTTTTCATTTTAAACTTCCCTTTCTCTCTCTAAACACCAAAACAAAGAGGAAGAGAGAGATGCTCTCTCCTCTCTCTAGAACCAGACGCCGGAGAAGAAGGGTTGACGGTGGCCGGAGGCGCTCCGGCGCGGTGGTCAGCCATAGCGCCGCCGCGTCGGAGCTTTTTTGATAAATTTCTTAAATTTTTTTACATCAAAGGCCTCGTCTCCCTCTCCTCTTCACAGATCCATGATTAATTTTCACCAAAACACAACCATAAAGCCTAGATCTACAAAAAAGGGTTCGAAATTTTATCTCTTTTTACCTCTTCTCTCTTCCTTTCTTGAGTTCGGTTTCGGCCTGGCCTCGACTGCGGGTCTGCTTTGGCTCCGCGTCTGTTTGTGTTCGTTGTGTGGTGGTTCGGTTCTGTGTGTGTGTGGTGTTGTGCGATTTGGCTCTGTTGTGTGGTGGTTCGGTTCTGTGTGTGTGTGGTGTTGTGCGTTTGGGTTCGTTTTGGTTCTGTTTTGTGCGTTTGGGTTCGTTGTGTGGTGGTTCTGTTCATGTGTATGCTGTTCTTGTGATGGAGATATGTTGTTGTTCTTGAAATTTGTTCATTTTTTGGTATTTTGATTCTGGATCTTTGAAAAGAAAAATGGAATTAGGGTTTATTGATGGGACTTGTGCGGCTACAGTGTTCTTGGGCAGTGTGTCTGCTTATTCAATGATTAGACAGCTCTTTAAATAGTGACCACTAGGTTGTGGCTGAGAAAAAAAATCTGGACGAAAATGCCCTTGGCTGGACTGGTGTATGGGCCTGGACTGAAAATGGACTAAAAAATATAACACACTAATAAAAATAAATAATAACAATAATAAATAAAAGGAAAACGAAAATATAAAATAGAATAAAATAAAAAGGGTAAAATAAAAGGTAATAAAGAAACAAGATAAAAATAAAATAGTAACTAAAAGATAAAAATAAAAAATGTCCCTTCGGAACCAAATGAGGTACTTCAAAGTAACCTCTCTGCCGAAATTTCGTCTGAAATGACGAGACTTCTCAGTCTATAAAAGCGAGTAAAAGTGAGAAAATAGTAGTGACACGCTGTAAAACGAATAGACAAAAAGATGAGATTTAAGCGGATAAAAGTTTGAGAAAAGACGAGTAAAAATGTTTGCAAAGCGTACAGATAAAATGCTGAGATATATACATGTAGAATGCTAAAAAAACTGATGAAATATCGCGAAATAAAAACGTAGAAATTTGAGAAAATAACCCGGTAAAACGAAATTAGATGCCGAGTAAAAAGAAAACAAAACGGTCAAAAAATGGGGTATGACAATGTCTTATTGATCAAACTTGGTTGTTTTTGAAGGATGTTTTGGACTTTGATATGAATGTAATTGATTAATGTATATGTTGCTATTGTTGTTGAATATGATGGAATTATGTATGTTTACATGAAATAAAATATACTTTGCTAAGTTTGCAATTGTTCATGGTGTTGTGGTGTGGTTGAGTCTAGTTGGGGAGGTGTCCTGTGGTTGGTGTTGTCGTTGGTTGCATGGTGAAAATGCACCACTATTTTGTTGTATGGTTGTATGTAGATATACTCCTTGAGTCTCATAACTCATTTGCATTGGTGGGGGCTCATGCCCCGGAATGTTTATACATTCAACTGGTGAGGGCTCATGCCCTGGAATGCTAGTCATTCATCTGGTGAGGGCTTATGCCCTGGGATGCTTTAACCATCCAAATTGGTGGGGGCTTATGCCCCGGAATGCTTAGCATTCAACGCGCGTAGTTGGTACCACATTTGCATAATGCATTAGTCGTTTATGGAGTCTTGCATTAGAAGTTTAAGGTGTGAGTTGTTGTTGGTGAGGTGTCACCACAAGGGGTTGTTGTCGGTGTTGTTATTCAAGATGAATTTATATATTATTATTGAATTGTTAATGAAGATTACTGATGATTATGGTGATGATGAATGTTCTTGTTGTTGTTGTTTTTCAATACAACTTTATGCATTATATATATATATATATATATATATATATATATATATATATATATATATATATATATTGCTTTTGTTTTGTGAACTCACCCCTTCTGCTGGAATTGCCGCCTCGTGGGCAAGTGCAGGTAGCGATGGATAGATAGGAGTTGGCTCATTGTGTCGTAGGCTCTGATACGTAACGGGATGGGATATTATGTTTTACAATTTCATTCCTTTATGTATCACTTCATGTCGGAGATTTGTTGAATAAATATTTGATATATGTTGGAGAACATTTTTATTATGGTGAGGCCTTTGTGCCAGACATGTTGAAGTATAAGAATTTTTAAGATGATTTTGTAATGATTATTCCGCTGCAGACTATTTTATAAAGATGTTATTTTGGAGGATTATTTAAATAGTTTTATGTTTCTATTTAAATAAATTTTTTTTTTTGAGATATGCATGTAATACTCCGTTGATTGTTGATCAACTCTGATGTTTATATACTATTATATCATTTTGGGAAACGGGGTGTTACAATTGGTATCAGAGCAGGTCGGTCCGTCCGGCCAATTAGTAGAGTCGTGTCGAGCCTAGTAGAGTTGTGTGACAGCTTAAACTGTCTTTGTTGCCCTGTTTTGTTGTTCGTTGCGTAGAGAACTGGTTAGAGTATAACCATGTTCGTAGTAGTTGTTTTAGTTAGACGGTACATTTCTCTTCGACTGAAGAAGAGAGTGGAGCAGAATTTTTATCCACTAAGGAGATGAAGCGATTAGAACAAGATGGTGTGTTGATGTTTTCCTTGTTGGCATACTTGTCGGTGGAGAACCAAGCTGTAATTGATGGGCTGCCTGTTGTGAAGGAATTTCCTGAAGTTTTCCCTGATGAGATTCCAGATGTGCCACCAGAGAGGGAGGTTGAATTTTCGATTGACCTTGTGCCGGGTACGAAGCCCGTGTCGATGGCTCCTTACCGTATGTCAGCTTCGGAGTTAGCTGAGTTAAAGAAACAATTAGAAGACTTGCTTGACAAGAAGTTTGTGAGACCAAGTGTTTCACCATGGGGCGCGCCGGTGTTGTTGGTTAAGAAGAAGGATGGTAGCATGCGGTTATGTATTGATTACCGTCAGTTGAATAAAGTGACGATTAAGAATAGGTATCCACTACCGAGGATTGATGACTTGATGGATCAACTAGTGGGTGCTCGTATTTTCAGTAAAATTGATTTGAGGTCAGGTTACCATCAGATAAAGGTGAAGGATGAGGATATGCAAAAGACGGCGTTTAGGACGCGTTATGGTCATTATGAATATAAGGTGATGCCTTTCGGTGTGACGAATGCGCCTGGTGTGTTTATGGAATACATGAACAAAATTTTTCATGAGTATCTGGATCAGTTCGTAGTAGTCTTTATTGATGATATATTGATTTATTCTAAGACTGAAGCTGAGCATGCAGAGCATTTGAAGATTGTATTGCAAGTGCTGAAAGAGAAGAAATTGTATGCCAAGTTATCCAAGTGCGAGTTCTGGCTGAATGAAGTGAGTTTTCTTGGCCACATTATTTCTGGTAATGGTATTGCTGTAGATCCTTCGAAGGTTGATGCTGTGTCGCAGTGGGAGACACCAAAGTCGGTTACGGAGGTGAGAAGTTTTCTTGGTTTGGCTGGTTATTATCGCAGGTTTATTGAAGGATTCTCGAAGTTAGCACTTCCTTTAACGCAGCTGACTTGTAAAGGAAAAGCATTTGTGTGGGATGCTCGTTGTGAGAGTAGTTTCAATGAGTTGAAGCAAAGATTGACGACTGCTCCTATTTTAATTTTGCCGAAGCCAGAAGAGCCTTTTGTTGTTTATTGTGATGCATCTAAGCTGGGTTTAGGTGGTGTTTTGATGCAAGATGGTAAGGTGGTAGCGTATGCTTCTAGGCAGCTGAGGGTGCATGAGAAGAATTATCCTACGCATGATCTAGAGTTAGCAGCCGTGGTATTTGTGTTGAAGATTTGGAGGCACTATTTGTATGGTTCCAGATTCGAAGTATTTAGTGATCATAAGAGTTTAAAGTACCTGTTTGATCAGAAGGAGTTGAACATGAGGCAGAGAAGGTGGCTTGAGTTACTTAAGGATTACGATTTTGGCTTGAATTACCATCCTGGTAAAGCTAATGTTGTGGCTGATGCGTTGAGTAGAAAAACATTGCATATGTCGGCGATGATGGTGAAAGAGTTCGAGTTACTTGAACAATTTAGGGACTTGAGTCTTGTTTGTGAAAGGTCGCTTCAGAGTGTGAAGTTGGGCATGTTAAAGATTAATAGTGATTTCTTGAGTAGTATCAAGGAGGCCCAGAAGATTGATGTTAAGTTTGTTGATTTGATGACTGCTAGTGATCAGAATGTAGATGGTGACTTCAAGGTCGATGACCAAGGTGTGTTGAGGTTTAGAGGAAGGATTTGTATTCCTGAAGATGAAAGTTTGAAAAAGTTGATCTTAGAAGAAAGTCACAAGAGTAGTTTGAGTATTCATCCGGGAGCTACGAAGATGTATCATGACTTGAAGAAATTATTTTGGTGGTCCGGTTTGAAAAGAGATGTTGCTCAGTTTGTGTATGCGTGTTTGACGTGCCAGAAGTCTAAGGTGGAGCACCAGAAGCCTGCAGGGCTGTTGACTCCATTAGATGTACCTGAGTGGAAATGGGATAGCATTTCGATGGATTTTGTGACGAGTTTGCCGAATACTCCAAGAGGGCATGATGCCATTTGGGTTGTTGTTGATAGATTGACTAAGTCGGCACACTTTATCCCGATTAATATTACTTATCCGGTAGCTCAGTTGGCGGAGATTTACATTCGTGATATTGTGAAGTTGCATGGTGTTCCATCTAGCATTGTGTCGGATAGAGATCCGAGGTTTACTTCAAGGTTTTGGAAAAGCTTGCAAGATGCATTGGGTTCGAAATTGAGGCTGAGTTCGGCCTATCATCCGCAGACAGATGGTCAGTCGGAGAGGACTATCCAATCCTTAGAAGATTTGTTGAGAGTGTGTGTACTCGAGCAGGGTGGAGCTTGGGACAGCCACTTGCCGTTGATAGAGTTTACTTATAACAATAGTTACCATTCGAGTATTGGTATGGCACCGTTCGAAGCTTTGTATGGTCGAAGGTGTAGAACTCCTCTATGTTGGTTTGAGTCGGGTGAAAGTATTGTGTTAGGACCTGAGTTAGTGCAGCAGACTACGGAAAAGGTCAAGATGATAAGAGAAAAGATGAAAGCATCGCAAGATCGTCAGAAGAGTTATCATGACAAAAGGAGAAAAGCCCTTGAGTTTCAGGAGGGTGAGCATGTGTTTTTGAGGGTTACTCCGATGACGGGTGTAGGACGTGCATTGAAGTCGAAGAAGTTGACTCCAAAGTTCATTGGTCCTTATCAGATTTCCGAGAGAATTGGAACCGTGGCGTATCGGATTGGATTGCCACCACATCTATCAAACTTGCATGATGTGTTTCATGTGTCGCAGTTGAGGAAGTATGTAGCTGATCCTTCGCATGTTATTCCTAGGGATGATGTGCAAGTCAGAGATAATCTTACTGTTGAAACTTTACCTTTGAGGATTGATGATCGCAAGGTGAAGCAGTTGAGAGGCAAGGAAATCCCTCTGGTTAGAGTTGTTTGGGGCGGTGTAACCGGTGAGAGTTTGACTTGGGAATTGGAGAGCAAGATGCAAGAGTCCTATCCTGAGTTGTTTGTTGCTTAAGGTAATATTTCGAGGACGAAATTTTCTAAGTTGGGGAGAGTTGTAACACTCTAAATTTTATTTTGTGGTTTGTGGTGATTTTTAGTTGATTTTGGTGTGCTTGGTGTGTTTTACTTGAATTTATAAATGATATATGAAATATTTGGTGTGTTATTATTTATTATAATTATTTGTAATATTTTATGGAAATAGGAGAAATAATATTTATAATATTTGAATTAAAGGAGTTAATTGAAATTATTAGAATTAAGAAGGGATTAAGGAGAAATTAATAGAATTTAGTGGGGGAGAGTAAAGAGTAAAAATGAGTTACCCTTTAGTTGGTAAGAGAGTAAGAAAGAGTCAGACAAGCATTTGTACGTATCAGTAAGCAAAAGAGAAAAGTAGACTTTTTGGGAGAAAGTGAGAAGAGCCAAGAGCCAAGGGGAATTGCTAGGAATTGCTGTAGATTTTGCTGAATTAAGGTAAGGGTGGGTTTATAATTCAATTGTTGATATATATATATGTATGTTTTCATGAATTGAATTGAAAAATGGTGGTTTTGTTGGATTAGGGTTAAAGATATGAGAATGCCATGATTGATGAATTATATGATGATGATGATGCTTATGTGAATTGTTTATGTTGTTTTGTTGTGTATTGAACCCATAAACATTGTTCTAAATCATTTTGGGTAATTGAGGGATCAAAGTTGGGATTTTTGGGTAGAACCATGCTGAAATCGCACTTTTAGTTGAAGCTGAGTCCAGATTTGATCCCGCAAAAACGTGCCACGTTTTGGCAAGCGCGTCACGTTTTTGGTCGACAGAATGCATAGTAATTCTGGGCATAAAAACGTGACACGTTTTCTAAAAACGTGACACGCTTTCTCAAAAATCAGATCACCTATATTTCACTATTTTTCACCCATTTCTGCTTCGAACTAGCTTTTGGTGTAAACATGAAAGTTTTAGGTAATTAAGTTAGATTTCTAATGGCGTTGGTTGGGCTTGAAAATGATTTGTAGATTTTGAGTTATGATGAAAATAGTCCAGGTGGGTCTCTAGGAAACTTTAAGAAAACTTTGTATAACTTATCCCAAGTTAGTCCGAAAACCTATGGTTAGTTCCCAAACTTCAAACTTAAGTATTAGAGGTTTAATTGAGGTGTTTTATGAGTATTTAGCTTATGTCTTATTGATCAAACTTGGTTGTTTTTGAAGGATGTTTTGGACTTTGATATGAATGTAATTGATTAATGTATATGTTGCTATTGTTGTTGAATATGATGGAATTATGTATGTTTACATGAAATAAAATATACTTTGCTAAGTTTGCAATTGTTCATGGTGTTGTGGTGTGGTTGAGTCTAGTTGGGGAGGTGTCCTGTGGTTGGTGTTGTCGTTGGTTGCATGGTGAAAATGCACCACTATTTTGTTGTATGGTTGTATGTAGATATACTCCTTGAGTCTCATAACTCATTTGCATTGGTGGGGGCTCATGCCCCGGAATGTTTATACATTCAACTGGTGAGGGCTCATGCCCTGGAATGCTAGTCATTCATCTGGTGAGGGCTTATGCCCTGGGATGCTTTAACCATCCAAATTGGTGGGGGCTTATGCCCCGGAATGCTTAGCATTCAACGCGCGTAGTTGGTACCACATTTGCATAATGCATTAGTCGTTTATGGAGTCTTGCATTAGAAGTTTAAGGTGTGAGTTGTTGTTGGTGAGGTGTCACCACAAGGGGTTGTTGTCGGTGTTGTTATTCAAGATGAATTTATATATTATTATTGAATTGTTAATGAAGATTACTGATGATTATGGTGATGATGAATGTTCTTGTTGTTGTTGTTTTTCAATACAACTTTATGCATTATATATATATATATATATATATATATATATATATATATATATATATTGCTTTTGTTTTGTGAACTCACCCCTTCTGCTGGAATTGCCGCCTCGTGGGCAAGTGCAGGTAGCGATGGATAGATAGGAGTTGGCTCATTGTGTCGTAGGCTCTGATACGTAACGGGATGGGATATTATGTTTTACAATTTCATTCCTTTATGTATCACTTCATGTCGGAGATTTGTTGAATAAATATTTGATATATGTTGGAGAACATTTTTATTATGGTGAGGCCTTTGTGCCAGATATGTTGAAGTATAAGAATTTTTAAGATGATTTTGTAATGATTATTCCGCTGCAGACTATTTTATAAAGATGTTATTTTGGAGGATTATTTAAATAGTTTTATGTTTCTATTTAAATAAATTATTTTTTTTTGAGATATGCATGTAATACTCCGTTGATTGTTGATCAACTCTGATGTTTATATACTATTATATCATTTTGGGAAACGGGGTGTTACATCAAGCATTAGAAACAACAATCCAACTCATTTCACCAAAATCATAAGATTTTCTCAAAACACCAACACAACCACAATTTTCTCCACAAATCCATAAACAACGATTCCAGTTTCACCAATTTGATTCCAACAGTTCAACAATCATCAACAACTAATGAACACAAATTTATGCATATTTCAACCTCACAACTTCATTTTGCATCAAATTTGCTCAAGAAGACAAAACACCAACAAATGTGAATTTCAAAATGTTAATTCATATATAGCCATACAATTATCATGTAATCATGTTACCAATCATAACAACAACAATTATGCACGAATTCACAACAACTAGATTCAATTCAACAATTTCACAAAAATGGGTAAAAATGCAAAATTATGAGATTATGAATGAAATCTATCCCTCTTACCTCTAGCACAAAGATTCTATAGCCAAAGCTTCAATTTAGCTCCTAGAGATGAATTCCCCTCTTCTAGCTCTAGCCTCCAACCCTTCTCTTGCTCTCTACTCCAATTATCCTCTTGTGTGTGTTGTGTGAAATGAGCAAAACCTTAACCTAATCTCTTAAGACTAGCTTATATACTCCCTCTTGCTTAATGAGCCTAATTCACAATTAATATGGGCTCACACTAAACTCACACAAAACCACCACCTAATACACTAACGGTAATTAATTAAAACGTCGGCTCTAATTAATTATTGCACACCGACAAATATAAAAATAAACGGTTCTAATCCAATAATAAAAATGCTAATCTCGCCAAAATTACTATTTACCTCTCAAATGCACAAACACATGAAAATGCACACAATTAAAATAATACACGCAAGAAAATAATTAAATAAAAATAAACGCGAAAAACGGGCTGTTACAGAATGCAGGTTTCAAAGTGTCTTGTTTGTCTACACTCTAGTTCTTCAAACTTGAAAGAGTTTTTATGCTTGTTGATTTCTTTAGGGAGTTAATGGCCCTTGGATTTTAATACCGTACTGACGATCGCTCCATTAAGTATTATTATTTTGAAGGAAAGATCGCTTTATTAATTGTTTTTTTGCCGAGCTTCACTTTTCATTTTTATTGTAACCTGGTTTCGCGCCCGTGTACGGGTTTGCTTGTTGATTAGTGAATTTTTGTTACGATAGATTTGGGTCGATCCACTTTGTCTGATTTATTATGTGGTATCCCCGTTTGTGGTTGTACCTGAGTCAGGTCTAATGTCCTCAGTCTCTTTATCTATTTCTTTCGTTTAATATATTTCTTCTTTTGACAAAAATAAAAGATAAAGAAAAAACAAAGGCAAATTATTTTTAGAAAAGAAGCATGCTTGGAAATGTGTGATTTTTTGAATGTAGGTATATGCCTTGTAATAAATATTTTGTAATTTTTTTTAACTCTTTAGATATTAAAAAGTTGAATTATAGGCAAATTTGTTTTGATTGAGATTAAGATTAAATTTGTTTGTTCTTTAAAAAAAGATTAAGTTAGTGTGTTTATCGAGTGAGTTTGTTTTAATTTGTTTTTAATAGAAAAATATGGGGAAGTTGAAGCAAAAACACAAAAGGATATAATTTTGATGACATGTCAAAAAATTAAGAGAGGGATAAGATTGTATTTTTAGCAGACGTTAATTTCAAAATTAGAGAATAGAAGATGTACTTTTTTTTTAACTCTTTTGATATTTAGAAGTTGAATCATAAGAAAAATTGTTTTGATTGAGATTAAAATTAAGTTTGTTTGTTCTTTAAAAAAAGATTAAGTTAGTGTGTTTTGTCGAGTAAGTTTGTTTTAATTTGTTTTTAGGAGAAGAAAAATAGGGAGAAATTGATGCAAAAGACACAAAAGGATATAATTTTGACGACGTGTCAAAAAATTAAAAAAGAGTAAAATTGTATTTTTAGTAAACATTAAATTTCATATATAGAGAATAGATGAATTCACATACAAAAAACTTATTTATTTACATAAACTATTTTTCATAAATCAATCCAAACATACCCGAATCCTTTAAAATCCATTATTTGAATAAAGCTCTCTTCATCCGTTTCATATTTTGTGGTTCACATATACTTGTCTTTGATCAATGCTTTCTTTGTCCAATATGTGCATTTGAATATGGAATTGATAAATGTTTGAATTTTATTTTTATTTTGGTGATTTGATTCTATATTAAAAATTTTGGTTAGTATAATTTTCAATTATTATTATCATATCCTGAAGTATACACATTATTGTCAAAATATTTTTGGTTAGTATAATTTAAAAAAAATATTGTTATAAGATATATGTAAACGCAATGTTATATACACATTAGTGTTGTAACTTCTTTTTAATTTTTGCGACTTTGTCTTCACAGTTAAGGGTTGTCGAGTGACCATATAATTACTATAGACATAATAGAGTAATTCGAACTATATTTGTGCAGACAAGCTAGCCACCGTAGGTTTAAATGTGATCAATTTTACTTGGTGGGATTATGTTTCTATAGAAATTTTGGGAGACTTATCTACAAATAGGTTAGGTGTCCCTTATTTTAGGTTTTGTTAATATTTTGAGGGTCAGGTTTCGCCCCCCCCCCCCTCGTTTGTAATTATTTCTCTTTTATATACTTTGGTCCCTGTCCTCCATGGATAAACTTGGACTATATTTGTGGGTAGTGTCTTGTAAATTTATGACATTTTCCGTTTAAATTATTTTTTAAATTGTAAAGTGATTTCGGTAATGTTAGTTGAAACAACAAGCTGCAAAAGTAATATATGTTGCGTATATTTTATTCAATTGAAATTAAAAAAAAAAAAAGTGGTATGCAATTGTTCATGCGAGCTATTTTGGTCAAAAGGAAGACATAGTTTGGTCAGATAATTACATACATGTGATAGTAACTAGGGGTGGGCATCGGTTCGGGTAGGGTCGGGTTCGTTTATGTTTGTTTTTCTGAATTAAGTTGCTGCCGTCCCTTGTCTCTTGTTTGAGGACACACAATGGTTCAAGTGTAGGGGAGTTTGATAATACATAAAATTCATTATTATTTCGACTCGACTTACACTTTTTTTATATTTTGATTTTATAGATTTTTGAAATGTTATGCTGGTATTGTGTGTCTATTTCAGGTATTTGTCGGTTAAAGGTCGCTGTACGTGAAAACGATTAAATACAGTGAAAAAAGGAAGGAAAAAAAAGGTTAAAAAAAAGCAGAAAAAGATTAAAAAGGCAACAAGTCAGGTGGGAAGTCAAAGCAGACAAATTGAGTAATACCTCAAATTCGTCCTTGAATTTTCACCAATCAGCCAAATTCGTTCCTGAATTTTGCGAAATATTTATTTAGTCCCCGAATTTACAAAATGTCAATCAAATCAGTCCCCTCCGTTAAGTTGGTATGTTAACGGAGGTGATGTGTACCGTTAACCTCTTACAAGGCTTACCACGTCAGATGCCACGCAAACAGGGACCAAATTGATTGATTTATAGAAAATTGTCAAGGACCAAATTGATTGATTTTCAGAAAATTGCCAAGGACCAAATTGATTGATTTAAGAAAATTACAAAATTCCCAACGACTCTTTCTCCTCTTTCTCATCAACGACACTTTCTTTCCCAAATATATAAATTTGGAACCCTAATGTTATAATTTGTCACCTAGAGTTCAAAATCCCCAAAACTTCTTCCATGAATTGATGCCAAAGTTCTTCCCCAATTCAAAAAACTTAAAACCCTAATTTTTTTGATTCAATTCGAAATTCAAAAATCAATGCTCATTATTGAAGATTTGGTGTTTAGAATTGATGGGTGGTGGACGTATGGGCAAAAACAGCTACAACAGCTGGTCTTCATCTTCAAGCTCTATGTACAATGATGATGTGAGAGAGCTTCAATGTTGGTGTCCTAGAATTTGTGTTGTAAGAAAAGTCAACACTGTCAATAACCCAGAAAGACCTTTCTATGCATGCCCTCTGCCAAAGGTTTGTTTAACAATGGTTATGTGATGTGTGAATGGTTTGTTCAAATAGTACTGATTTTTTCTTTTGATTGTATAGGAAGATGGTGAAAACTGTAAAAAATTTGTGTGGGTTGATGAAGCTGAAAAGCTAGGTTATTTTAAAAACAATGGTGCGGGTCATGGAAGAAATGTAAGATTGACGGAGCTGGAATTATAGAGCCCGAGCCCGGCCCTATACAGGCTCCCGGGCAAACATCACCTGTTTTTTCTTTCATTTTTTAAGACTAAAAATAACATAAGAGGATTGGTATTTTTTACTGATTGTGTAACACAAGAAACGCAAGAAAGCTGAAGCACTACACTATTTTTATGAAAAGTCTACAAATATCCACTTGCTAGTTTACACAATACAAATATCCACTTGAAAAGTCTACTGTGATTAAGCTTTTTTCATGTTCAGAGTTTATAAAATTTGAAAATAACTATGCAGTATTGTGCTTTAGGTCCAGAAAATCAATAATTACAGTTTAGAGTTCAAACATAACACAGACAATTGATTTCACAAACTCGTAGCAAACAGCTTCAACACAATAACACAAACTGAGCATAACACATGGTATATTTGATTGTCATAAATCATTTCTATATGGTTTATTTGACTTTTAGGTGAGGACAAACTAGTAGAGCAGAGTACATACAATTTACAAGGCGCATTTAGGAACACTGATAAAATAAAATTAAAAATTAAACTTGTTATAAATATGAGTGTGAACTTAATTTGTACTGATATTAAACTTGTTATAAATATAAGTGTGAATTTAATTTGTATTGTTCTACTCTAACATAATTTTTATAACACTATAGACATGCTATCACTCAGAAATAATTTATATGCTATGTGTAAAATTGAATGCTGAATTATTTTTTTTGCGGGCTGCCCGTAGCCTGAACGGGCTAGCCCTAACGGGCTACAGGCTTTTGCGGGCCGGGCTAAAAAGCCCTGAGAAAATTCGGGCTGCAATTATTTGGCTCAGGCCCTACATTTTATTCGGGCTTTCGGGCCGGTCAATATGGCCCGACCCATTTTGACAGCTCTAGGCATCGATGACTTGGCTTGTTACTCGAATTCCCTCTTCTCCATTAACCTCATAAAGAAAGACACTCCGCATTATCATGTTTAGAGTGTCATCATTCAAGACATAAAGGAAATTTTGCCTACCAATTTTTCCAGTTCATCATACTCTGAGTAGGTAATCAAAATGCTGCTTTTATGGCAAAGTCATGGGCCACTTCTAATGTTGATTTCGTCATCCATACTTCTCCTTCAACAGACCTCCTTATGATGCTTAAGAGCGAAGTTTTGGGAGTTTTCCATCCCTAGGGTCTAGTTTCTCTTTTTCTCTTTTGTTTTCTTTTCTTTTGTTCTTGTTAGCTTTGTAACCAAAAGAACAAGTGGTTAGCTCTATTGAGATTTTACTTACGTTCACATATATTCTACGCATATGCATTTTTTGTGGTTGTTGTTTGTTTATTTTATTCATCGATGCCTTTATTTTATCGTACGGCCGTTCAACCATCCCTTTTTCTTTTTTTTGGTCAAATCCATGCCTTTATTTTAATCATCGATGCTTTATATCCTGCATTAAAAGTTTGGTCATGTCACATGTGATATTGTTCCCAAATTATTGAGATTAAAATGTTTTATTTTTGGAAAGAAAGGATTAACTTCGTTAAGTGGTCTTTTGTTCAATGACCTTTTTTGTTTTGTTTTGTTAAAGCTATATTCTTATTTTAAGGAAATTGTTTAATATACACAAATTTGTTTACGATGAAACCGTGTGCTGCGTAAATTCCTTTGCATTATGTATTCATGAGTTGTAGGCATCTTTTATTATGTTTTTTCATTTATTTAGAGTATGTTTAGATTGGTTTATTCTTTAGCTTATGCAAAACAACCTAGCTAAATAAATTAATAGGCTTTTATCCTTTAAAAAAATTTTTTTATGTATTATGCATATGTTTGTCAAGGTAATTTGTGAAAATCTAGAACAAGGAAGTGCCTCTGAAAATTAGTCTCTTTGCTTGTCGTCTGTTGCGAGATAGATTACCAACAACAGACAATCTAATTAAAAGACGCATTTTACTTCCAAATGCTAAGTTATGCGTGGGTGGATGCGGTATGATGGAGGATGCAAAGCACTTATTCCTCTCTTGTGAATTTTTTGGTAAACTATGGTACGGTATTTCCCATTGGCTTAGTTACCATTTAGTGTTTCCGGAACATGTTCAAGACCATTTATATCAATTTGGCACCTTAGGAGGCTTCTCAAATAACAATCGCTCAGCTTTCCATCTTATATGGTTATCTTGTGTATGGGTGATTTGGCTTGAAAGGAATGCTCGGATTTTTCACCAAACAGAAGCTTCGATTAATCAATTGTTAGATAAGGTTAAGCTTCAATCTTACTGGTGGCTGAAAGCAAATCGTCCTAGCTTTGTTTTTTCCTACCATTCATGGTGGTTAAATCATTTACCTTGCTTGGAAATTATTATGTAACAGGGTAGCTTTCTATTTTGTGGTTACTTTCTGATTTTGTTCCCCGTTTGTTTTTATTGTAATTGATACTCTTTCAGCTGGATTTTCGGCACTCCTTATACTGAAATTTTCAAGCTTTTAATATTATAATCCATTTTAGCTTCTTCAAAAAAAAATTGTGAAAAAACAGTTTTATTAAAATATAATTTTTGTTTTTGAAAACTTATGAATTAACATAAAAAACTTATTTATTTATATAAACTATTTTTCATAAACTACCATACTATGCAAACTTATATACAGAGAGGATCTCTCAAGAAAAGAAAAGAAAAAAGAAAACTAAATCAATCATAATATATAATTAGAGAGGAATAATCAACAAAACATATCACAATAGTTTTAAATGACAGCTGATTTTTCTTAAGCATATAAAGACTAAGCTAAGCATTCATTAGGTAAAGCTGAATAACAAATACGTGCTTGATGGTAGAATTGGGAACTAGATAAAGATAGTCTCACTTTAACTAGGTAGCTTAGTTTATGACCTAAGTAACAGCAAATAAGTTAAGTTTGTTGGAACAAAGGGTGTTTCACAAGTATACCACTTGAGTTTTGATGATAACAAAGTATTAAAAGTTATCAATTGGATATGCTAAATATTTATTCAAGTGTACAGGGCCATTATCAAAGTTTTATTTACAAGAGGTTCTAATTGAATAAATTAAAGAGCAAAGGATATTTAGACTGAAGCTTGAAGAACATCTGAATGAAAGCGCTCCTGGAAATTCAGAGTCAGAATGCGTCTGAAGAAAGAGCTTCTGAAGATGACGTCATCAAAAGCAAGTTCTTCAGAGGCAGACTCATCAGAAGCAAATGGTCTCCAGAGGCAGATTCATCAGAAACAAAAATTCTTCAGACACTGAAAAGCGTTGACAAAGCATAATGTACGAAAAGTACAACCACTATGCCTACGCCTGTTCCTGCAACCACCAACTCTGCACAGTGTCTTCTATACACGACAAGAATAACAGTAACTAAAGCAGAAACTTTTCCATATTTGCTGGAATGGATTTGAATTTGATTTCATTGTACAAGCCTCAAATCAAGCAAAGGATCAAAGGTGTCAAATCAGCTTCGGTAAAGAAAAAGTGATGAGCTGGCAGTTTCCAACGTCTCTCAAATTCTCTATAAATAGAGATGAAGACCTGAAGAAATTAACACAATATACATACACGCGAATTGAGTTCTTCTCTCATATTCCAGGTCGCAAACACTGCTCATCAACAACTTAGATAATTCTTACAAAAGCTTACATTTTAGAATTTCTAAGTATCTAAGAAAACAGAGTCTGTTCTGTTTCGTTTTGTCTTGTGAATACCTCTGATTGTATATCAAGTATTCAAAACTCTTTTCAATTCTCTGTAATTGTTTTTGAAGTCTCTTGCTTGTGTGCTTGAGCATCTGAAGTCTCTTTCTTGTGTGATTGAGCAAAGGAAGTCTCTTACTTGTGTGTTTGAGCAACTTGTAATTTGATATTACATTTTAGTGAAACTCTCCTTGGAAGTGCAAGGGGGACAGGACTACTTCCGGTTTGTGGAAGGAACCTGTATAAAATTGTTTGTGTCTTCTTTCTTTCTTGCATCTGTTCTACATTCCGCTGCTAAGACTCTGAACTTTGATCAGAGTCTGAACTCTATCAGACTCTGTATCCTGAGAACATTGTTATTTTTCATAAGAAAGAAACGTTTTTGAAAACACAATTCAACCCCCCCTTCTTGTGTTTTTCCCACCTTCAGTTGGTATCAGAGCTTCGGCTCTGTAATTAGCACTTAACCGTGTTACAGTAAACGATCGGTGAAAAACATGTCTGGGGATGAAGCTTCTGCATCTGGTTCTGGTTTTGGTTCTGGAGCTGCTGTGCAATATGACTATAGCAACATCAACAAAAGTGAAAGATCTTCTAATCACAACAAACCTCCTATGTTTAATGGTGATCCTGAAATGTTCTCTTGGTGGAAGACCAAGATGTATAGTCACATCATGGGAATGGATGAAGAGTTGTGGGATGTTCTTGAAGATGGCGTTGGTGATCTGAGGTTAGATGAAGAAGGTGCTGCTCTTGATAGGAAAGCTCACACTCCTCAGCAGAAAAAGCTTTATAAGAAACATCATACGATCAGAGGCATTCTTGTGGCTGCCTTGCCTCATAAAGAGTACTTAAAGATGAGTGACAAATCAACAGCAAAGGCTATGTTCACCTCATTGTGCTCACTTTATGAGGGTAACAAGAAAGTCAGAGAGGCCAAGGCTACTATGCTTGTTCATCAGTATGAGTTGTTCAGAATGAAGGAGGATGAAAACATTGAGACCATGTACTCAAGGTTTCAGACTCTTGTTTCTGGACTTCAGATTCTGAAGAAAAGCTACGTAATGTCTGATCATGTGAACAAGATTCTGAGAAGTTTACCTGCAAAATGGAGACCGAAAGTGACAGCCATTGAGGAAGCTAAAGATTTAAACACCTTGAGTGTTAAAGATCTCATAAGCTCCTTGAAATGTCATGAAATAGGTCTTAACGAGCATGAACCTGTTAAGAAGCCCAAGTCCATCGCATTAAAGTCCAGAGGCAAGTCAAGTAAGGCTCTGAAGGCTTTGGAGTCTGAAGAAGAATCTACATCTGAAGATTCTGATGAAGACTCTGAGATTGTTCAAGAGATGGCTATGCTCACCAACAGATTACAATACCTTGCTAAGAAGAACAAGAAGTTTATGAACAGAGGTAGTAATCACAAAAGCTCAAGAAAGGAAGATCAGAAAGGTTGCTTCAACTGCAAAAAGGTTGGACACTTCATTGCTGAATGTCCAGACTTGCAGAAGGAGAAATCCAAAGAAAAATCTAAGAAAGCGTTCTTCAAGTCTAACAAATTCAAGAAGCAATTCAAGAAGAGCTTGATGGCAACTTGGGAAGATCTGGATAATGAGTCTGAGTCTGACAAAGATGATGCTGAAGATGAAGCTAAAATAGCTCTGGCTTTGGTAGCTACTGCTAATAATGAAGAAGAATCATCTGATGCCGACTCAAGTACAGACTCTGAAACTGAAACTGAGGTATACTCTAAACTCACTAGATCTGAACTAATTGATTCTCTCAAAGAACTTCTTTGTCATTATGAAAACCAATCCACTGAGTTGAGGAGAGTTAAGCAACGATACATTAAGCTGCTAAAACTCCATGAATCAACTAAGACGGAACTGGCAGTTTTAAAACAAGAAAATAATGATTTGAAAACAATGACTAAGAAGGGTGATAATAAAATCTTGTCTGAGCAGGATGCTGCTCTTCAAGAGTTTATTAACACAGGAATTGATAGAACCAAAGTTGCATCCATGATTTATAGCATAAATCATAACAACAAAAAGGGAATTGGTTTCACAAGAGGAAACCCTAGTGAAGTAATTCTGAAACCTTGTCCTGATAACATCAAAGAAGGTCTGAAAACTCATTTTGTGTCTGAGTCTGAAAAAGCTTCTCATTCAGAATCTAAGTCTTCAAATTCAGAGGAGTTGACTAAGTCAAAACCTAAGAATCATAAGACAAAGGTCACGAATGACTCTAAATCAAAAGCTCCAACGTTACAGATTCTGAAAAGATCAGAACCCATCAAACAGGTTCTGAAGAAAACAGAGTCTGAAACTCAAAAGCCTAGATTTCAGAGGAAGGAGGCTGTTTTTACTAAGTCTCATTCTAAGACTAAAGGGTCTGAACCCAAAGTCTGGAAGAAGACTAATAAAGAAAAATTCAGACAGAGAACACAACAGAGATTCAGAACTTCTAGGACTAACCCAAGAGGACCCATGAAAGTATGGGTACCTAAAACACAAATTATTGATGCAACAGATATGTCTAAAAGGAAATACAAAGCAGAAGTCCTGGTATCTGGACAGTGGCTGCTCGCGACATATGACGGGAGAAAAGTCTATGTTCCTAACCCTGACCATGAAAGAGGGAGGAACTGTGGGATTTGGAGGAAACCAAACTGGCAAAATCATTGGTACTGGAACAATTGGTAATTCCTCAGTCTCAATCAATAATGTGTGGTTTGTAGATGGACTAAGGCATAACCTACTTAGCATAAGTCAATTTTGTGATAATGGTTATGACGTCTTGTTTAATAAGAACAACTGCACAGTAATCAACACTGATGACCAATCTGTAGTGTTTAAGGGAAAGAGAAAGAACAATGTCTATAAGATAAATTTTTCAGAACTGACTGATCAGAAGGTATTTTGCCTCCTGTCAGTGAGTGATAAGAAATGGTTGTGGCACAGAAGGTTGGGACATGCTAACTGAAGATTAATCTCTAAGCTTAGCAAGTTACAACTGGTCAAAGGCCTACCAGACATTGATTATCATTCAGATGCACTATGTGGTGCATGTCAGAAGGGAAAAATTGTTAAAACTTCTTTCAAATCTAAAGACATTGTTTCTACCACCAGACCCTTAGAACTACTCCATATTGATTTATTTGGACCAGTCAGTACTGCATCCATATATGGAAGTAAATATGGATTGGTGATCATTGATGATTACAGTAGATGGAGTTGGGTTAAGTTTCTCAAATCTAAAGATGATTCATATGATGTGTTCACAAAATTCTGTATTCAAGTCCAATCTGAAAAAGAACTTAAAATTCTAAAAGTCAGAAGTGATCATGGGGGAGAATTTGAAAATGAGCCATTTGAAATATTTTGTGAAAAATTTGGAATTGTCCATGAATTCTCTTCTCCTAGAACTCCACAGCAAAATGGAGTTGTAGAAAGAAAGAATAGGACTCTTCAAGAAATGGCAAGAACCATGATTCATGAAAACAATCTGGCAAAACATTTTTGGGCAGAAGCAGTGAACACAGCGTGTTATGTTCAGAACCGGATCTACATCAGACCCATTCTAAACAAAACAACATATGAACTCTTTAAAGGTAGGAAACCTAACATCTCTTACTTTCATCAGTTTGGATGTACTTGTTACATTCTGAACAATAAAGTCTATCTGAAGAAATTTGATGCAAAATCTCAAAAGGGAATCTTTCTAGGTTACTCTGAGAGATCTAAGGCATACAGACTGTATAACTTGGAAACACTCTGTGTCGAAGAGTTTATACATGTCAAGTTTGATGACAAAAAGCCTAGAAGTCAAATTCCAGAGCAAAGTGAAAACAATGCAGGTTCAGAAGAGTCTGATGATTATTCAGAACCTGATCAGACTTCAGAGGCACATGAAACTTCAGAAGCTGTGACAGCTCCTGATGTTCCAATTGTTGAAGCTTCTGAAGAAAATCAAGATGATTCACAGCAAGTTATCCAATCCAAAAATTCATTCAAATACAAGTCTTCTCATCCTGAGGATCAGATCATTGGTAGCAAAGAAAGCCCCAAAAGAACTAGATCTCATTTCAGACCTGAAGAGTCTGCCTTGGGTCTGCTATCCATGATAGAACCTACAACAGTTGATGAAGCACTAGCTGATGATGGATGGATCTTAGCAATGCAAGATGAGCTCAATCAATTTAAAAGGAATGATGTATGAGATCTTGTATCTAAGCCTGAACACAAGAACATTATTGGAACTAAATGGGTGTTTAGGAACAAGCTGGATGAACAGGGAGAAGTAATCAGAAACAAAGCCAAACTTGTTGCTCAAGGATACAGTCAACAAGAAGGCATTGATTACACTGAAACTTTTGCTCCAGTTGCAAGATTGGAAGCAATCAGGTTACTTCTTTCCTACGCAGTAAATCACAACATAACCTTGTATCAAATGGACGTCAAAAGTGCATTTCTCAATGGAGTCATATCTGAAGAAGTGTTTGTAAAACAACCACCTGGTTTTGAGGACTTAAAACATCCTGACCACGTTTATAAGCTAAAGAAATCTCTGTACGGTCTGAAACAAGCTCCTAGAGCTTGGTATGACAGACTGAGTAATTTCTTGCTTAAAAACGATTTTAAAAGAGGACAGGTTGACACAACACTCTTCAAGAAGACACTTGAGAAAGACATTCTGATTGTACAAATTTATGTTGATGATATTATTTTTGGTTCAACTAATAGATCTCTTTGCAAGGAATTTTCTAAGATGATGCAGGAGGAATTTGAAATGAGCATGATGGGAGAACTAAAGTTCTTTCTAGGAATTCAGATCAATCAATGCAAAGAAGGAGTGCATGTTCATCAGTCCAAGTATACCAAAGAGCTTCTGAAAAAGTTTAAAATTGAAGACTGCAAGGAAATGAACACTCCAATGCATCCTACCTGCACTCTGAACAAAGAAGATCAAGGAACCAAAGTTGATCAAAAGCTGTATCGAGGTATGATTGGTTCTCTGTTGTATCTCACTGCATCTAGACTTGATATTTTGTTCAGTGTCTGCTTGTGTGCAAGATTTCAATCAGATCCTAGAGAATCACACTTAACTGCGGTTAAAAGAATCTTTAGATATCTAAGAGGAACAACGAATCTTGGACTTCTCTATAAGAAATCCTCAGATTACAAGCTAGTTGGATTCTGTGATGCTGATTATGTTGGTGATAGGATTGAAAGAAAATCAACCAGTGGAAACTGTCAGTTTCTTGGTGAGAATCTGATATCCTGGGCCAGTAAGAGACAAGCAACTATTGCTTTGTCAACAGCAGAAGCAGAATACATCTCAGCTGCTAGTTGTTGCGCACAACTGCTTTGGATGAAACATCAGTTAGAAGACTACCAAATAACTGAAAACTGTATCCCAATTTATTGTGACAATACAGCTGCTATTTGTTTGTCAAAAAATCCTATTCTTCATTCAAGAGCCAAACACATTGAAATCAAACATCCCTTTATCAGAGACTATGTTCAAAAGGGAATATTAGATATTCAATTCATTGATACTGATCATCAATGGGCTGATATCTTTACAAAACCCTTAACTGTTGAAAGATTCGATTTTATAAAGAAAAATTTGAACATGCATTTTGTCTCTGAGTAATGCTTGACTCTGAATGAAAAATCAGACTCTGAAAATTATCAGACGCTGAAGAAGTTTCAGACACTCCTTGGAGAATCTGAAAAGACTCAGCCTCTGAGAAAATTATCAGACTCTGGAGAGGAATCTTTTTGTGACTCTGGAAGTACTGGGAAGTGGAAAGGTTAAAGTTATTTTTTGTAGGATTTTGACACGTCTATCTGCATTGGGAAACAACGCTTTTAAGGGCAATGATGGTTTTTCTCTCTTAAATTTTTTCGCGCCCCTCAAAGTCATTAATACGCATGTTTGGTTGTTACTTCTGAAATGTGAAGAGTTGTTTTTCAAATCACTATAAATACCAAACACACACTACTCACTCACTTTCCTACACTTTCAAGTTTTAAGCGGTTTCAATCGAAAATCATCTTTCTCTCTTCTCTCAACTTAGAAACCCTAAACCCCCAAACTTCATCTTCTCTAATGGCATCATCTACTAGTGGTTCAAGCTCGAAATCAAACTTCTCCATCAAACAAGTAACCGTACCCATTCCAATTGATTCGTTGGTTGTTCAAATCGAATCGCCGGTGGATTTCTCCTCCTTGAAAAGAAACAAAGTTGATATGGAGGCTTTAATCTCTGCTCAGAAGATGGCTGGGTACTTTCAAATGCTAAACGGTCCAACTTACGTGAATCTGGTAAAGGAATTCTGGATTAGGGCTGAAGTTTTTGATGTTGATTCAGCAAAGGCACAAGAAAGGGAAGCTGTGTCAAGAAACCCTTCCTTGAGAGGAAAAACAAGAAAGGAAATGGGTCTTGAACCTTTTCACGGCCTTGAAATCAAGTCTGCTGTGATGGGTATCCCTGTATCTATCACAGAAGGGGTGATTGCTCAGGCATGCAGGATGCCTCTAGAAGGAAGGTTCTAATGGAACGTCAACAGTAAAGATGCCATGTTGGACAGCTTTACAAGACTGCTGCTGAAGGGAAATCCTGCAACTAGGCTGGTTGAAATGGATATTGAGCACAGGGTGCTTCTGAAGATCATGAACGAGTGCTTCTTCCAGAAGGGAGGAGGTGCTGACCAACCAAATTCAGATCATAAACCGGTGCTGTATTTCTTGGCTGGATGTCAGCCAATAAATCTTCCAAGATATATCATGCATCATTTATGCTGGGCTATCAAGGAAGCCTATAAAGGAAAAAGAAGACAAGTCCCTTGTGGAAGACTTCTCTCTGAAATCTTCTACCAAGGAGGTGTACTGAGGACTCTGGAGACATTCAATCTGGTGTCAGACAGAGTGCTGGGTGTCACTACTGGAAGGATGATCAATGGCACATCCCTTTTCAACATGAAGGCCATTAAGTCAATCCTCACTGATTCAAAGGATTTGAAGGAGTCTGAAGCCCCTTTCCCATTCATCAGAAATTTTCCTTCTGTTCTTAAAGAAAACAACCCTGAAGCATTATCTGCTTATCTAGCAGCTTTTGCTAAGGAGTCTGGAGAGACTCAGAGGAAATCTGAAGTTGCAGTGGCCAGAAAGCAGAAGGCTGCTAATACCCAAGCAACTACCTTTGGAACTGTAACTGCTCCAAAGAGGAAAAGAGGTAAGGCTGATTCAAACATGAAGGAGAGGTATCAACGAGCCCAGGAGGAAGAAGAAGCTGGCTTTGTTGAGACTATCAGACCACTCAAAAGGCTAGCAACTGGGGAGATTGTGATGCCTATGTTTGAACCCACTCTTGAACAGCAGAAGAGGACTGAGGAACACCATCAGAATCTCAAGAATGAGAAGAAGAGGTTAGAAGCTCAATGCCGAATTGATAGAGACAAGGCTCTGGCAGCTATAGGCATTGACCATGATGAAGATCAACACCTCATTGAGAAGGTTATTGAGGCTCAGAATTTGGCCAGGAAGCTGGAAGAAAGTGTTGTGAAGGGAGCTCAGAAGGTTCTGCAAGAATCTTCAAGAACTTCTGAAGCTGATACCTCAGATGCTGTCCCTTAAGTGAATGCTTCAGTAGCTGCTGGTCCTCCACCAGTAATCCGGACAAGTGTTTCTCTCCTAGAGAGATCAGTCACTGGGATTGCATCAGAAGCTGCTGCTTCAGAGGCTGCTGCCTCAGACGTTCCCAAGATGTCTAAGGTAACTCAGAATCCAATTCCCCCACCTTCTACTTCCACTTCATCTTCTACAGACTCTGACTTAGACGACGCACCTCTAAGTCAGAAATTCCACATATCCAAACCTGTCCCTAAGGCCAAACGAACCCTTAGAACTAAAACAACCACTACAAAATCCAAACTCTCTCCTAAACCCAAACCCTACAAAGAAGTCTCAGATGATGTCTATAAAACAATAGGGGAGTTAGGTGAAAGGAGGATAGGTATCTGTAACAAGCTACCTGCCAACCATCCCTTCCAACCACCTGTTATCAAACCACTAAATATGCTTGTTCCTGATGCTTCTATTCCACCCTCCTCAACCACAAACCAAGGCAGTCCACAAGTTGTTGATTTAACAGCTACTGCTGAAGAGCAAGTAGTCACTGAAAATTCACCTACAAACAACCAACAACAACCAACCTCCTCACCACAGAACAAACCCACCGAACAGGATGATCTATCCAACCTTGAATGCCACTATTCAGGAGAACTTCCTGAATACCAACAACAAAAGACCACTGACAACCAAACACAAGAACAGACCATTCCAGAATCTGTTATGGAGACTGTGGCTACAGGGTCTGTCCCAGTGACAGAATCTGAACCCACTATGTCTGTTTCACCTTCTGAACCAACACAAAACCATACCTCTGATTCTGACCAATCCACATCCTCTTCACCAATCCAAATGTCTGACCAACCTCCCATAAACATTCTGGATTCTAAATACCTGGATGAGCGTCTGGTGGCACTTAATGATGAAATGCAGAGTTTAGTGCTTCTAAGGAACACTCCTTTTCTACCATTCGTTTATCAAGACAGCTGGTGTAATCTCACGAACAGGGCATTAAATTTCTTTGATGGTGTTGCTCAGAAGTGTTGTCATATTCAAGCTCGCGCCATGAGACGTCGTTTGCAAGAATCACACTCTTCTCCTCAACTCCAAAGCAAGCCTTTGTATCTGGCAAATGCTCCGTTCTACGCTGAGTCTGAGTATGTAACAAGAGACTCCAAGGTCTTCAAGATGCTAAAGCAAAAGATGCTAAGGCAGCAAGAAGAATCTAAGGCTAAGGAAGATTATCTTCTTCAGAGGCAATTGGCTCTGGAAGAAACTGTTAGGAAGCAGTCTGAAGACATTAAGCGTCTGATGGCTCTTGTCCAACAGCAACAGCAACAGCAACAGCCCCAACCCAACCCTTAGTTGCACACCTTGTTTTGTTTTCTTGTTATATGCTTTAAATGCTTGCTCTAAATTTTTTGTACTCTTCTGACTATCTCTTATATACAAGTTTCTTCACTTTTGTTCATTGCGTATGTTTTACTGTTTTTGTTGTTCTTTTTAATTGATGACAAAAGGGGGAGTAATAGAAAGTATTTAACAGAATCTGAGCCCAAGAATGGAATAAAACTTAACAAATTTTATTTGAGAACCCAATTTTATCTCATTTGCATTTTATGAAAGTATTGATAAGCTTAAAATTGAACTTAATTAACCTGGATAGGACTTAGGGGGAGCTTACAAACCTCACCTTAAAGAATATCAGACTCAGGGGGAGTCTGAGCTTACAAAACTCAGAACCTTTAAGAGTCAACTTGTTAATTAAGTTAACAACAATTGATCTTTTTAAATACTTATGTTTGTCATCATCAAAAAGGGGGAGATTGTTGGAACAAAGGGTGTTTCACAAGTATACCACTTGAGTTTTGATGATAACAAAGTATTAAAAGTTATCAATTGGATATGCTAAATATTTATTCAAGTGTACAGGACCATTATCAAAGTTATATTTACAAGAGGCTCTAATTGAATAAATTAAAGAGCAAAGGATATTTAGACTGAAGCTTGAAGAACATCTGAATGAAAGCGCTCCTGGAAATTCAGAGTCAGAATGCGTCTGAAGAAAGAGCTTCTGAAGATGACGTCATCAGAAGCAAGTTCTTCAGAGGCAGACTCATCAGAAGCAAATGGTCTCCAGAGGCAGATTCATCAGAAGCAAAAATTCTTCAGACACTGAACAGCGTTGACAAAGCATAATGTACGAAAAGTACAACCACTATGCCTACGCCTGTTCCTGCAACCACCAACTCTGCACAGTGTCTTCTATACACGACAAGAATAACAGTAACTAAAGCAGAAACTTTTCCATATTTGCTGGAATGGATTTGAATTTGATTTCATTGTACAAGCCTCAAATCAAGCAAAGGATCAAAGGTGTCAAATCAGCTTCGGTAAAGAAAAAGTGATGAGCTGGCAGTTTCCAACGTCTCTCAAATTCTCTATAAATAGAGATGAAGACCTGAAGAAATTAACACAATATACATACACGCGAATTGAGTTCTTCTCTCATATTCCAAGTCGCAAACACTGCTCATCAACAACTTAGATAATTCTTACAAAAGCTTACATTTTAGAATTTCTAAGTATCTAAGAAAACAGAGTCTGTTCTGTTTCGTTTTGTCTTGTGAATACCTCTGATTGTATATCAAGTATTCAAAACTCTTTTCAATTCTCTGTAATTGTTTTTGAAGTCTCTTGCTTGTGTGCTTGAGCATCTGAAGTCTCTTTCTTGTGTGATTGAGCAAAGGAAGTCTCTTACTTGTGTGTTTGAGCAACTTGTAATTTGATATTACATTTTAGTGAAACTCTCCTTGGAAGTGCAAGGGGGACATGACTACTTCCGGTTTGTGGAAGGAACATGTATAAAATTGTTTGTGTCTTCTTTCTTTCTTGCATCTGTTCTACATTCCGCTGCTAAGACTCTGAACTCTGATCAGAGTCTGAACTCTATCAGACTCTGTATCCTGAGAACATTGTTATTTTTCGTAAGAAAGAAACGTTTTTGAAAACACAATTCAACCCCCCCTTCTTGTGTTTTTCCCACCTTCAAAGTTGCAAGTCCAAGGTTAAAACCCTAAAAACAAACCTAACCAATACTTACTAACATTGATCTATCAAAACAAAACTTCTAGATATGTCCCCACCGTTATTGCACCAACGCTTTTGATTAAAGACTATGATACATAGAACGGATACGGGTATAGATACCGACAGTAGCGGAGTCAGGAATTTCAACTAGTGAAGGCACCATAGATATCCTTTATTTATTAATTTTGTTAGGTTTGCAACATTTTAACCTAATAATTTCATTCTAATTTGTTGTATTAGGTTAGCAATAATTTAACCTAACAAATTCCATCTAAAAAAAAATGCATCGCACCAATTTCATTTGCCTTTTTTTTTTTGACAATATTTTGTACACTTATTTAATACTAAAAAAATGCATCGCACCAATTTCATTCCTATCTCGTTGCCTTTTATTTTTGACAATATTTTGTGCACTTATTTAATACTAAAAAAATGCATCGCACCAATTTCATTCCTATCATGTTGCATTTTTTTTTGACAATATTTTGTACATTTATTTAATACTAAAAAAATGCATCGCACCAGTTTCATTCATATCCTGTTGCTTTTTTTTTTGACAATATTTTGTACACTTACTAATTTTCATGCAAATTCGACTACCCTAATTTTCATGTAAATTTGGCTATATATACCAAACCCAAATTTAATTGTTTTATGTTTAGCAAAAAGATCCGTGCGCGCACAGGTCAAAAATCTAGTGTGTGTGTGTGTGTGTGTGTATTTTGGAATCAGCAAAAGGAAGGAGGAGGAAAGAAAGCATGTGAGTTTTGGTTGAAACAGAGAAAGTTTCTTTGTTCACTAAGAAACAATTTAAAAGAAAGTGTGCGTGTAAATTCTGATGAAAGAAAGCATTCTTTGAAATGTGTTGGCCAATTGGGTCTTGGGCTGCTAGTCAAGTGTATGTTTGTTATGTTAGGAACTTCAATTGGCATAGTTGGTGGGGTGTGATTAGCAACATATGTATATATATAGAAAAAAAAAAAAAATTAGTGCATGCAGAGCCCCCACAAGCATGTGAGTGGCTCCGCCCCTGGGTACCGGTATGTAATACATCAAATCTAAAAAAGGGAAGGTATATGTGCGCTAATATAAAACATTTAAAAAATATTTTATGAGTAAATTACTATCATGGTTGTTGTAATAGCATGCTTAGAAAAAAATCAATTACAATAAAAAATAGTATAACTCTAATCGTATTTTAATCAAGTGTTTAATCACACTTCTATCATTTTTTCACTTCATAGATTTACTTTTTTTGTTCATCTCTACTATTTTCATCAAAAGCAAGAGAGAATTGAAATAAAATAAAAAATCAAAATAATTTCTACTATTTTTCTATCGTCGGTACGCTTTTGTCGTACCCACTACGATGAGTCAACTAAGTAAAAATGGGTACGATTTGGTACATATGGTACATGTATCGTGCACTTACCTGGTACGGGTGAGCATCCGGTACATTTACTTCACCACTTTTGGAGTACCCATGCTTCAAAGATTAAAGGTGTGTCCTGGTGTTCGACACGTATTGTGTCCTACACTTATAATTATATTGAATTATTTCATTTTCCTAAAATTTTATCGATATCGACATGTTCATGTCAGTGTCGTGTCTGGCAATGTTGTGTCCGGTATCTGGTAGTTTTGGTCCGGGGGATTCTAACATGCCAAAATAAGCTCTTAGCAGAACAAACTTAGCTGTTGAGCCACAGATACCGACAGAACCTACTCTAGGATGAAACCAGAAGAGACAGAAATTAAGGAGTACATGGCAGAGAGGCAGAATTGTTTCTAATGGCCAAAGCCCAAAACTACTCTATATTCATACAACAATAAAATATACTTCCACACTAACTTGAAAATTCAAAAATCAAGATGTATTTCATTTCTCTCTTCTATTAGTATTAGTTATTCACATTTCAAAACAGCTATTACAGTACAGTTAGTTAGAGTATAGAGTGTTTGGGAAGCTTGGTTAAGAGTTAGTTAGAGTTAGTTACTTAACTAATCTCTACAAATTAAGACAAGAGATTATCAATTCGTATAAAATTAAGACAAACTACAAATGCAAAAGGTAGTTAACAAAAAAGAAGTAAAACTTACCGATCAGATAACGGTATGAAAAGAGATTTCATATGACAGCTGATTTCGTTTAAGCACGAAGACTAAGCACTTCAATAATAATAATAAAGAGAAAAAACAATGGCCGACTTGAAGAGAGAGGAATCAATGTTTGTTGATAATTACGTAGTATATTTTTGTAGTTAATAGTAAAAGATAAAAATGCATGTATTTTTTAATTTGATGTCATTAATCAAACAATTATACACCAAAACTATCGCGAAATTCACCATTAATTTCATACTCAGAATATTTAAGTTTATGTCTTAAAATATCAATTATTCATATGTTGAGGGAAAATTCAGGTAACAGGAGAATTATTTAAGTAAAAATAATATAATTGGTAATGAAGAAAAATTAGATGGGTATGTGAATCAACTTGCAGCTTATGTTATGGAGCAGTAGAAACACAAACCTGATAGATATACAATTCATACTCTTCAATGTCAAAAACAACAAACTAACACATCAAAACAATGTCTATCATATAGAAAGACTCCTGTTAGGAAACCTGTAAGCTTTCTCGGTAGAGAATCATTCAACTTCCAAATGCAAGTCACAAGAACATCATTCCAAACAATATAGAATTAATTTAAGTGCACTTATTTTAAACTAATTTTTTGATAAGTCCACAACTTGCAGCCACAAGAAATCGGAAACACAGAATTTAGATCAGAAATAGACTTCAAGGGGAATGATAAGGTATTTTCATACAATGCTTAGAACTGTAACTTGAAGTACTATGTTACCACTTTAAACATAAAAAATAGAAAATGTGGTTCCTCACACAGATTAAATAACCTTGAGCAATCATTGTACTTAAACTAATGCTTATTAATTCCCACAAGCCACAATTACATCGCTTATTCATTTTCTATTACTATGGACAGAAATTAGCAGTTAGTGCAATCTAACTGCATCATTTATTCAAATTATTACTGATACAACTAAGAGAAACACTTACAAAAACAAGTATACACAATCCTCCAGAAGCAACCATAGGGGTAAGGAGTGTCCCGAGTTTTCTCAACTTCTGGACCAGTAGGACTAGGATTATCCTCTATGCCATTTGTCTTATCATCGTGATTTTCAATAACAGCATCATCATTAGTCTCATGAGTAATATGTTCCTCATTCTCCTCAAACATAGGAGTTGGTCTGTCCATGTTCAAAGAAAGTAAGATGGCCTGTGCTTCAAGGACTCCATCCCTCAGTCCACTCAAGTAAGTGGCACTCATTAGATCTTGAATCTCTTCTGAGTTCTGGAATTGTTCAATTTCAGCGTTGTAGAGACTCGTCAATTCTTCTCCTCTTTCTTTTAAGACAACAGCCAGCTTCTTATGCTTTATAGCATCTTTGCAACTTTCTTTTCCAATATCTGCGCAAATCTTTGTGCTACCCAAAGAAGATTTTGAGTCAGAAATGCTTGATTCCTTTGTGTGGCAATCATAAGTGCCATCAGGGCTCTGATCCTTATTTGAACTATACAAGGCAAATTGAGTGTTAAGCTTCTCCACAAAATCGTAATATCGATCTTCTGAAGATGGAAGAAGGCGACTATCTTCATCCTGAGCAGAAATTTCATTTTCATTGCCCGCAAACACGTGAGTTATTATGTCCATGTCCAGAGCAAGTAATATGGCCTGTGCTTCAAGGACACCATTCCTCATTCCATTTGAGTATGTAGCTGTCATAAGATCTTGAATCTCTTTTGAGTTCTGGAAGCCTTCAAATCCAGCATTGTAGAGCCTCTGCAATTCTTCAGCTCTTCCTTTCAAAACAGCAGCCAGCTCATTAAGGCTGTGACCCTTCTTTGAGTTATCCATAGTAGCAGATTCATTTACAATTTCTTCAAATTTCTTGCGCAGAGTATTTTGTTCCTCCAGCAACTTGCAGAAGAGTTTACTCTTGGCCCTCTCCGATTCACAACTTCCTTGCTTCATCATCATGAATGCTTGCAACAAAGGATCGTCATTGCTTGGAACCACTATTTCAGTCCAATCTATTGGTTGAAACATCGTAATATGGCCTTCCTTCCTTAACACGGTATTTAGTATTTCCCACTCTTTCAGAGTAGGAAAGATCAGCTTTGCTTCCAGCAGTCCATTGATAATTCCTTCCATGTATATCTTCATTTCGACCTCGGACTCTGGGAGTGACAATCTAACCCTTTCACATCTATTCAAGGCAGCAATCATGATAGTGTCTATATCTAGAGAAGGAAAGATACTCTGTGCTTCACGAAGTCCCGTTCCCATTCCATTCAAGAATATCCCTGTCATTATTTCATGCTGCTCAGCATTGCTGTCTTGGGCCTCTGAACTTCCCTGGTGGCCAGAGGATGAAGCTTCTCCTACACCTATGGCAGGTTTCATTTCATCTGTGTGATCAAAGTTTGTTTGCTCATCTTTATCATCATCGTGTTGAGTGATTATATCAAGAATCCATGCCAGACGGGAATATTTATCCAGTGGTTTACCTTCTGATACATCTTGAGCCTCCTTACTTATGCCACTCACAATTGTCAATAGCTCTGGTATATGCCCTTCATATGAATTGAGTTCTTCCATGTGCCTAGTTTCCCTGATCATCGCATGCAACATTTCATCCCAAGCAAACTCATCCATCAACTTAATTTGTTTTAACTTATGATCTTTTGGAGGAATTATTGTCATTGTGGGTGATATGTCAGCAACCTGCTGTGAGTATTTTTGGTCGGGACACATGAATTGGACACATTGTTTCATGTCAGTTCCTTGTTTGTAGACAAATACTCCCCAATCACTTAGTGTCACATTGGACGGGGCTTCATATGAAACCTGCACTTGATTCCACTCATCCTCAAGTAATGCATCAAGGCCCAGCCACTCCTCGTCGCTGAACAATAGTTGCAAATCACAAACTAACACATGATTTCTTTCAATTCTGAAGTTGTAATAACCTTTACGAGGGACACAGCGACCATTTATAATCAAGTGAAGCTCAACAAGTAGCCGACGAGATTTTCTGGCCCTCCCAGTCACTCCCTCGAATACCAATGCTAAAGCAACATTGGGGAACTTCTTACGAACCCAAAACCGCGGATTCCCTCCTTTGCAGCTGTAGTCAAACCAATTTGGAACCCCAGTTTTCATTCGAGGCATCACAATCTGTAATCTACGTCTCTCACTTTTCACCTGTCATATTACAAAAACCAAAAAATCGGTAAGCATATATTTGTCTCTAAACTCCATGTTTGCACTCTGTGACTGTGATATATAAAGCAAGCATTATAAAAGAGTGAATTTTGACCCACACACGAATGACAGCATTACCTTGCCACATAGAAGACATTATAAAAGTAAAATGATACTTACACACCACGTTTTTATTATACGATTCTTATTCTTTTATATTTTATTAAACTAAAATGAGGTAAATAATACACATACATATCTCCCTTATTACCTCCTAAAATAAAGCTAGGCATCAAATTTATTTCGCACAAGCTATAAAGAGGTGATGTACCTGATACCATAACATGTCTGACGTCTCTCTATTCAAGCGGATGCAGTATCTTGCATCTACTTTTTGAATAGTGCATGGCAACTCTGATATGTGTTCAAGCATCACACAACCGTAAACATTCAGAATTTTTAAGTTGGTGCACTCAGGAATTTCTCTAAGCTTATCGCAACCACTGACATCAAGCATTGACAAGTGAGCAGAGTCTTTAATGCACACAGGGAGAGAGATGAAATTGTTGTAAGATGCAATCAACTCTTGCAATTTAAGAAAAGAGATGAGAATCGCCTTAAGATCTTCATCGTACAAACCACTACTTCCAAAATGCAATGTTTTTAATGTTGAACGACCATTGGCTGCTGAAGGGATATCATGTAGAACTCTTCTCAAGGATTCTCCAATTTGAGAACAACTTCCAAATTTAAAGGTGACAGCACTTGGTAGTGTGAATAAGCTACATGGTATATATTTGAGCTTCCAACAACTTGTCATCTCGATAGAAACAAGCCCGATAAGTTTACCAATGGAATCTGGCAACTCCTCAATAGCGGTATTTATCATATAAATCTTCAATGGCTTATCCATCTTTTTCACTATATCTGGGAAGTGTTCAAGTTCAACACATAAATTAAGGTCAAGGAATTCAAGGGATGGTAAAAACATTTTTTGCTGGAAATTTCGAAGTTTGGCGCATCCTGAAGCGCTGAAGTGCGTAAGGTGTTCAAGAAACCCAACGGATTCATGAACCATAATTAGGTTCCTGCAATTATCAAGTCTAAGAACTCTCAACTGTTCGACTCCTGAAACATCGGGCATTACACTGATGGATTCATTTTGTGAGAAATTCATGAGAGTCAAATTCGAAAATTGCTGCCAAAACAAAATAAAAGTGGATCAAACATAGTTATTGTTATATATAATAATAAAAATGAAACAGAATTTATTTATTTATTTTTTTACCTTAAATGGCTCTTTCAGTGTAAGTTGGCTTCCAGACAAATTGAAGACGATGATTTTCTTTGGATGAAATTTTGGGGGGAAAGACTTTGAAGGGTACCCTTCCCAGTCAAGCAGCCTTAACTGACGATTTGGCAGATGTTTAGGCTCTGATGAAAATGTTGTATTTCGAACAATGAGAATTCTAAGGCAATTCATATTCTTAAAGGCAGTGTCACTCCAATCTTCTTGTCTTATAGGATGGGGAGGATCAAGCATTATCCCTTGAAGTATACCATTTCCCTTTAAAACAAGTAAAAGAGATAGATCAATTTCATAATACATATTGTAATCGGGGTTTACGAAAAAGGCAATGTGATTGTGATCTAGACTGCAACATCAAGTTTTTTGATATCTCAATAGTCTCACGGCAAACACAATTGCACGAGCGACATATTCATCAATGTAAAACTTTGATTGTCATTAATAAAACATACTATAATGTATAAATACTTCAAAATAAAATAAAAGATTCGATTCTTACAGAATTTTCATCTGATAACACATCAATGACATCTTCATGAAACCATAATCTACTACGCCCAGCGGGATTTTGTGGTGCCTCTTGCTTGACAATATCTCTACCCATGTCTTGTATTAGATCATGCATATCCAAGCAGCCATGTTTAACAATTAAGAGAGATTTATTAACAAGTTCTTCAATATTAGATACTGCACCGAATTCATTCAGTATCTCTTCCACATATTCTATTCTGTCCCCTTTGAAGAAGCAAGCTATATCTAAGAAAACAACCTGGGCATTGAGGCCCAACCCATCATAGCTTACTTTGAGCACGTCTTGAATCCCTTTATGCGGAGTCCGCTCATAATCTTTCAATGCGTGTTCCCAAGCTCTTAGAGTGTTTCTAGTAGCCAAATTGGAACCTATTACTTTTAAAGCCAATGGAAGACCTTTTGCATAACCAACCGCACGAGATGACATGGCTTCAAAGCCTGTTTCAGGATGGCTCTTTCCAAAGGCATACCGGCAAAACAACTCAAGAGAATGTTGATCATTCAGTTCGGTCATTTCATAAATATTTTGAACTACAAAAAAATGAGTACCTACAAGCAAACCTTTGTCCCTTGTAGTTATGATGATCCTACTACCTGGACCAAACCAATCACTTCCTCCTGCCAAGTTTTCTCGTTGATTTATGTCATTAACATCATCAAGAACCAAAAGAACCTTTTTCTTGCTAAGCTTTTGCTTTATTTCTTCGCGTCCTTTTTCTGTACTTCCCAGCTCGGTTTCTGGCTTCACAAACATCTCCGATAAAAGTGTCTTTTGAAGATCTTCCATGCCATTGTTTTTCCTTGATTTCTCTCTAACGTTGGCAAGAAAACTTGAAGCTTCAAATTGGTGTACAATCTTGTTATACAATGACGTGGCAAGTTCTGTTTTCCCTATTCCGCCAAGTCCATATATGCCCAACATGCATACAGTATGATCAGTACCATTTAGAAGTGACTTCACCTCATCTATGTGGTGCTCAAGTCCAACTAGATCAGCACCAGAAAGTAGAGGTTTAGGAGGAATGGTAGCATGGACCTTTTCAACGATCTCTTTAATATGATCAATTTCGGATCTGCAAGAATACAGCAAGTAATTTGTTCAAAAATCAGGACTCATTTCATTCTAGCTTAATATTTACCACTCATTTTTAAACAAAATTGTAATTTATAGGACAACAGAGTTCGACAACTTTTTAAATGGTTAACTCGGCTCACACGCGTGGTTAACATAGTTCAATGAATGGTTCGTTGATATATCAAGATTGGATAGCACATTAACTAATGGACTTGATTAATGAAAAATTTGAACATTATTAACTATGACTTCAAGGTTCTGCAGAAAATGACCAACGGATGGCTCTTGACTCATCTTTCAACCGGGCAGCGCAGAACAACTCAAAAATGTAACTCAAGGCACTCATTTACTGTGTTTTCTTCTTAGTCGGACTTAGAATTTGGGTTGGGGGGCTATCTCAACCTTACGAAATCAGTATGTAAGGTGAGGACTTTCACCACATATAAAGTTATATTGAAACCTTATCTCATCCAATGTAAGACTCTTATCACACAACTTCATGGAGTGACAAGATAGCGATGACCTGATAACAAGTGGCTCATTTGATCTTGGATAGGCTCTGATACTATCTCAGAATTAGGGTAGAACCTAACTCTTTCTTACAAAACAAGCTTGTAAAGTGAGAATTACACCCACTTATAAATTTATGCTCAAACCTTATCTCATCCAATTCGTGACTCTTAACATTCGTGTTTACCTGTTTTCTACATATCCATTGTGAGAGCAAAATACAACCCGATATATTAGAGAACATGGATGATTTTGTTTAAGGGTGATTAAATATGGAGAAAGTTTTATATATCAAAGAAACTTAGAGGATATTATGTAACATGATAATGTTTATATATTCACTCATGCTTAATGATAAAACTTAAGCGCATGAGTTGAACCCAACCCAAAAGACTAGTTTAGTGGATGGGAGAGTATCATAACTTAAGTACCACATTGATAACTTTTATCTACTCGATACGGTACTTCTAATACTTAATCAATATTCTTGTTCTTGAAGTGCGTACTTAAGCGGATCATGCCATTAATTGAACCATGCAACTCTGTTGTCCTTAAGGAGAAGGTGCTGGCACAGCTTTCATTAAGAAAGAGCATGGTTCCATGTTTTGGCACAGTAGTTAGCTTAGCACGAAAGGAGAAGGAAAATGATGTAAAGACTCACAGATGTTTTGTAAAATAAATAGATGCTGAATTGATTTTTTACAGGATGCTGACATGAAAAGTTAGTGCCACTGTCACATAGCAGTGACATTAATGATAATTTACTGTCCTAAATTCGTAGTAGAGAAATTATTCTTGTATGTATGATCCCATGACCAAATACGAATATTTTAGACACATTCTCAATATATTAGTTTTACTTTTTTATAATTATTTAAAAAGTAATAAAAAAATTAATCTATATTTTAATTTTCGCGTGGACCTAAAACTTCAGATTTTAGTAATAAAAAAGTTTATAATTAGGGTGTTCAAATCCAAATCGATCTTGTTAAAAAAAAAAATTCATAACAATCTAAATTAAAACCTGCAAACCGTTAAAAAAACAGAAAACCACACAAAACCGAATATTATTGTATGTGTTGTGTTTGACTCCTATTTTATGAAAATCATTAGGATTGGATCAAATTTTGGATTGATTTTTCAAAACCGAACTGAACCGTATACTATAATACATATTTCCAATTTTTATAAGTATGATATACCCTTACCATCTCGTCCGAGTGTCATTCGATGACAAATCAATTGTTGTTGTTGTTGTTATTATTATTATTATTATTATTATTATTAAAATTTAATATATATATATATATATATATATATATAAAAACTGTTCTTTTAAATATAATCCTACATTTTAATTATAATCATCTAATTGTTTTTCAGTTTTATCCTTTCATTAAATCCAGTTTAAATTATATTAAACTCAACATAGGTTTTATTAAATTTAATAGAAAATTTTCAATGAAGGTTGACTCAGTTAGTGATGAGTTGAATCACGCGCAAGATCGTAGGTTCAATTGATGTTGTCGAAGTGAGTACATCTTTGACGGGTGATCTGTAAGTAACTATTTAACGCTCTTTGAGCTTGAGGTCTACCATGATCCTGATGAGCACACAAAGCTTACATAAAATTTTTGTAACCAATTTTGTAATAGATAATTTATTTTTTAAATAATAAATTGATAGATAAAATTATAAATAATTATTTGATTAAAATTAAATTATTTATTTAATCAATTTTATATATAAGAAAATAATTTTTTTCCTTACATGTGCTCATTCTAAGCATATACTCGTGATTATTATTTCAACTTACACAACTATGTTTTGTTTATTTTATATTTTAGATAGATGTCAATAATTTATTTAATAAATTGTGAGTAATAATATGAGTAATTTTTTCTTTTATTATTTCTGAGATGTATAACTTTTTAACAAATATTATATACATAACCCAAATAATAATATTATATATGTAGTTTAGAAGTCCTAGTTCCACTGGCAAATGCCGAAATTGCAAGGCCGGACATCGTGACCCGGGTTCGAACCCAGGATCTCACAGTTGTGTGTGAGTTTTATTTCAGTGGATTACCACTTCATCTAAGACCAAAAAATAAAAAATATTATATATGTATCCTGGGCAACATGGAGAAAATACGATAGTTTTAAATAAACCTTATGCTATATTTTGTATCAAACTATTATTTTTACATTTTTATAATATTATTATTGATAAAAAAGTTACGATATGTAATTTGGATAACCAAAAATCGATCCAAATTAAACCGTATTAAATTGGATCATATCGATTTTTTAAATTAGTCATCCTAAAATGAACCAAACAACATATGATTTTCTACTTCAAAATCGATCCAAACCAACCATCAACACCCCTATTTATAGTTGTGAATTTTATCAACGGAAAATTGATCCAATTTATATTTTATTTTATTTTATTGGATTGGATCAAAAATATTAAAAGGACTTCTTTTTAGGGGAAATGTTTTAAAGATTGCTAAGGATATAAATTTATCTTAAATATGTTTGTCAATAAATGAGTTTTTAATTTCTCTATTAGTAATTTAAATTGATCAAAAATTTAAAATAATTAAAGTTTTCGTAAAGTAAATTGAGTCTTAAATAGAAAGAAAGACCATATGATTTTTTGTTTGTTTGTAGATGCCAGAATTTGAACCTCGGACCTTACATATATCATGCATTAATCATACGAACTAAGTTAAGCTCACGAAGATAGAAATACCGCTCTAAATTTAAAAACATTAGCCCAAACAAATTATTACATAAATATAAGAAGTTATTCTTGTATGCTCACAAAACCAAATTTATAGTGCTTAGACTTTTAATAATTTATAACAATTGATTTAACATTTTGATGAAGTGTCTCTTTGTTTGTGTGTAACTGTAAACACTATAGATTTTATCTTGTGACAATACAATACAAGACAATTTCTACCTATATGACAACTTTAAGTACATACCCGGTATTGATATGGTGGCCTTTCAAGTCAGCAGCTACAGACAATGCTGCTATCCATGCTTTTAAATTTTCAGAGTCTTTTCCAAACTTAATCTCATGAGCAACCATGGCATCAGCATAGCTCTTTCTTTGATGTCTTACATCTGATGGATCAACGTGGAAAAAGATTGGAAAAGCAATTTGTTTTTTGTTTTTTTGGGTACATTCGATGATCTTCGCGAGTTCGCCAAGACACCATCTGGAAGATGCATAATTCTCAGAAAAAACAATAACTGAGATTTTAGATTCTTCAATGGCTTTTGAAAGTGCAGGTGAAATGTCTTCACCAGGTTTCAGATTATTATCATCAAAGAAAGCATTGATTCTGCGACGCTTCAATGCATCGCGAAGATAACCAATAAAATTGTGTCGCACATCTTCTCCTCTAAAACTTAGGAAAACATCATAGGTGAAACCACATGAATGTTCTCCATAATTTTCTATAGACATAGTGAACAGAAAAGATTAGAACACTGAAGTAGTGTCTGTATAGATTTTTATTTCCTGACAAAAAGGTATATCTATAGATACAAATGTTACCAGAGCAGTAGTTTATATATACTACTACTTGTATAAAAAAAAAAAACCATTATTACGATATCTTTTAAAAACAACGAAAATCTGAATGGGGAGATTGCACTATTATTTTTTAACCCTCTGGTTCATATGGGGAGGAGGCTTTGGTAACCTGTAATTCGACAGAAATGCAAGTAAAGTCTGACAAAAAATTATTCTAATCTTCGAACGATTCGTTCTTAGGAAAAGTTCATTAATCATTTGAGCACAATTACTTGGTAAAAAATTGTGCATTTTAATCATGCTTGTATATTATAATGAAGTGGGTAAAACGTGAGCTTTATTATTTTTCTTTTTGCTTTTAAAACTTCAAAGGAAACTCAAATAAATTAGTAGAACAAAGAAGGTCCACTTCTTAAGTTATTGATGTGCTATTTTTCAACTCTTTCAACTAATTAAAAATTTAAAATAGGAGACAACCAACCACCACGTTCTGAGATCTGTCATATTCAAATTTTCAACTCAGGATACATTAATATTCTATGCATTCTCATTATCACGCTGTTCCAATCAGTTATGTTCAAATTTTCATCTACAGATATACATCAATATTATATTTGGATATGCAATCGCTAAAAGAATAAAATATAGTTTTCATCTTTACATATTTTTTTGGTTTCACACAAATAACAGGTTTTATTGAGTTCTGCATTTTTGGGATCCCATGCAGAAGCACTGGCTAGGCCAACATGTGGTTACTGCCACAATTATATTAATGGCACATGAAATGAGAGTGTCACACTACATCATGTTCTCAGGTCAACACTTTCCATGTGAACATTTATGCTAAATGTTCAGGGACGTGAATGAGTACCTAATGGGTTGGGTATTATATTACCATTCCTCATGCGTTTGCAAAAAATTCCTTATCGTATCTGAGCTCATATTCTCGTGGATCACAATTTTAGTGTCCTTTTTTATACCCTTTGGGTATTTAAGTGTCCATACCTGTATCCATTACTCGCACTTTAATTATAAAAGATAATAAAAAACATCACAATTGAAATAAAACTACGATCCAATTGTTTTTAAAGCAACTCATAAAATAGTAGAAATCATAGTATTTAACCAAATATAAAAACATCCAAAATATTCCTCGAAAATTAAAATAAAAACATTCAAAATACATGCTAAAAAAACATCAAATTTGATTTAAATCATAAATTTGTAGCTCGTGAGCTTATGAGAGTAAGGATGAAATTATTACCGTATTAGTTTTTAGGTTTAGGTTTATGCTTAAATAGCTAAATAAATTAAATAATTGTACACCAAAAATAAATAAAATATTTATTATATTATATAAATATGTATAAGCGGGGTGCGGGGCTGGGTAATATTTTTTAAAATGCATTTCATCTATCTCATCTATTAGTTGATACTGTTTTTTACATTTCAAAACAGGCACAGGGGTACTCAAATTCATAAATATCAAAATGATCAATTCGTATAAAATTAAGACAAACTACAAATGCAAATGGTAGTTGGCAGAAAAGAAGTAAAACTTACCCGAAGATAACCTTATCAAAATAGATTTCGTATGACAGCTGATTTTGTTTTTAAGCATGAAAGCAAAGAATTTTATTAATAATCAAAGGCAAAGCTGAATTACAAATGGATGTTTGTAACAATATTGTCATCTTAACTAATAACTAGGCAGCTTGGTTGATGAGCTAACGACACCAAAAGAGTCTTAAGTTAGAGGTCAAAAGTTAGAACGTTAGGAAATTACATAAATACTAACATCGGTCTAACAGAAGACAAAACTTCTAGTTATATTTCCACACTGTTGGTGGTTAAATAAGGTTCTCAAAATTCACAAGCAATGTAACCAGACAGAGTATAAGCTGATTCGTTTCGTCCTGAATTTAACTTATGAGAGCATAAAACTCAAGTTTCCGAATCTTCCCTTTTGTACTGACAAAATTGCAGCTGTTTCTTTCTCTATTGATCATCAGAAACTTCATTTGTCCTTCCCGTACTTTCAGTTTCTGTATCGATATCAGTATCTGTATCACTATCAGTGTCCGTGTCTTCACTTTCACTGTCACTTTCTTCTTCCAAAAGATACATGTAATAGATGCATATCAATGCAGCAATAATAATCTTATTCATACGTGTACAACGGAACAATATTGGCCTTCGCTTGTGCTTTCGCTCTTCTTCTTCATCATCATTTCTACCACATTTTTTATTAGAACTAAACAAGCTAGTTGTCATATTTGAGCCTGCATTTAAAGTTTAACTACATTATATTGTTGAAAATTTAAATATAAAAGAGAGTAAAAATATCAACACATATCAAGTTTGCTGAGAATTGTATCAAACGACACTTGAAAAAGAATAGAGAGAGGTAGCTTAAAACACATATAATGGATACATATATTTTTGGATGTATACGTCATTTATTTATAGTTTTTTGATTAAGTATCCAATCTCTTTAACCTAGCATTTTCACAATTTTTCTAAAAATGGATGCGATTAATCGTTAATCAATAACTTTTTTTCTTTCTGTTAATGTTTATCAATAATTATATATCATGACATCTTTAAAAAAAAAAACTATATATATATCATTACATTTTAGGCTAAAGTGCATCTTTCCCCCCCTAACTTTAAAAAGGTTGCGAATTTGGCCCCCTATGTACAAAAACTATAATTTTAGCCTCTTAAGATTTAGCCCATTTGCATCTTTGGTCCTTTTAGTCAATTTTGACCCAGTCAACGCTTATTTGGCATGCCACGTGTGTACTTAACAATTTAAAAAAAATAAAAATGCCACATTTTAAATTGTTGAATTAAAAAAATAAAATAAAAAAGAAATGAAGAAGGAGAGGCACGTTAGAGGTTCATCAACCCCAACAACATCTTTATTCTCCTTCATTTTCTTAACAACTTCATCTTTTTCTCAACCAACACCAGAAAATCCAGAAAATAGAGATGAATCTTTTCAACAACAACAATCTCATCAACAATAACAATCGAGATTCTGAGAAGAGAGAGTGAAAAAGAAAGATCCAAACAACATTTTCAATTTCATTTCATCTTCTTAAACATAAACAGAAAAAAGAGAAAGAAAAAAAATCTCAAACCCGAAAACCCGTAAGAAGAGAAAATGGGTAAGGATCTAAGCGACGATCAAATCTCATCAATGAAGGAAGCATTCACACTTTTCAACACCGACAACGACGGCAAGATCGCACCATGAGAGCTCGGAATCCTGATCCGTTCTCTCGGCGGTAACCCAACCCAAGCCCAACTCAATTCCATAGTCGCCGAAGAGAATCTAACCTCCCCTTTCGATTTCTCGATCTCATGTCCAAACACATGAAACCAAGGGATCCGTTTAAATTTTTCGATAAAGATGCTACTGGATTTGTTTATGTGAATGAGTTTCGTCAAATTTTGACGAGTATTGGTGAGAAGCTTGAGTTTGATGAATGGATTAGGGAAGTTGATGTTGGGTCTGAAGGGAAGATTCGTTATGAAGATTTGATTGCAAGAATGGTCACCAAGTGAAGATTGATCCTGTAAATGCAATTGCTTTTTATATTTTTCTGGTGTTTCGGTATTTTTTAATTTGTGATGTTATGTTTTGTTCAAGTGGATCAATGAATTAACTAGTTGTGTTTGTTTATGAAGAGAAGGAGGAGGTTGATGAAGAAGGAGGTTGAGGAACCTACGTGCCTCTCCTTCTTCATTTCTTTTTTATTTTATTTTTTCATTTTTTTAATTCAACAATTTAAAATGTGGCATTTTTATTTTTTTTAAATTGTTAATTACACACGTGGCATGCCAAATAAGCGTTGACTGAGTCAAAATTGACTAAAAGGACCAAAGATGCAAATGGGCTAAATCTTAAGGGGCTAAAATTGTAGTTTTTGTACATAGGGGGCAAAATCGCAACCTTTTCAAAGTTAGGGGGGAAAGATGCACTTTAGCCTACATTTTAATATTAAAAAATTGTGTGTCACGTCCGAAAGTAAGAATGCCTCACAAATCATCTCTCCTCAATATATGCTTTTTCTAAGGGTTAATAGTGCTTTACCCCATGTAATATAAGTCATTTTCGGTTTTTGCCCTGTAAAATATTTTTTTGGGATTTCGTCCTTGTAATTTAAAATTTATTTGGTTTTGGACCTTCATGAAAAATTCCACCCCCTGTAATTTGTGGAAATTTCGGTTTACCCCCCTGTAATTTGAGCAAATTTCGGTTTACCCCCTGTTAATTTGATCAAATTTCGGTTTACCCTCCTGCCATATCATCGATTTTGTATAGTCAAAATTCATGAAGATCCAAAACCAAAAAACTTCAAATTACAAGGACAAAATCCAAAAAGAAAATTTTACAGGGGAAAAACCGGAAATGACTTATATTACAGGGGGTAAAACACTATTAATCCTTTTTTTAAATACTATTTAACTTTGTAATTATATTATTATGCATTACACTTTAGATGTCCAATTTTTAAAAAATTGGTCTCACTGTGCAACCAATTTAGATAGTAGATGGTCTCACCACTGTTTTAGTTGAGCAACAAAGAAAGGAACAAGCATTGTTGGTCCTTGGAGTGATGGTGTCACTAATCTAGACTACACTCAAGATTCCTCATCATCGTGTGGCTCACTTCCCTCAATAAATGAGGTTTTGAACCCAAACATCGCTCATGACTTGGAGATTATGCGCCCACATTTTTTGAAGGGAAATGATGCTAGGAACTTTGTGCCTCAAGTTTACACTGATGAGGAAGAGAGAGAGAGAGAGAAGACGCTATCAATTATTTGAGGAACCGCTCTGCTGCTTCGGAAGAGCCCATTCATTGAGGTGGAGTCTCGGTCCATGAAGAAGAAGAATAAGCAGAAGGGTTTTCGGGTTCAAAATACTCGCTCCGTGGGTAGGTTACCAGATTGATTCATGGGCTTTCTTTGAGTTACTTTTCTTGTTCTTGTTCTTTTTCTTTTCCCCTTTGTTTGTTTGCTTTTATTTTCTTGTTCTTTTTAGGTTTGGCGTTTGTCCCCTGTTTTTTGTCGCCTTTATCATTTGAGAAGGTTTTGGTTAGGTCCCTTTCTCCTTTTGTCCTTGTTTCCTTTTATGTTGATATATCTAGGGTGCTGCAATTGATTCTTTATCTCCACCCCTTTTGTTTAAAAAAAGAAAAAAGAGAAAGAGAAAGAGAAGTGTCTTTAAGAGTATTACATTCTAATTCTGATATAAAATATGCTTGGGAAGAGAATATATTGTTTTGGTATAATTAAACACCGAAGGAGGGTGGTGGGTTATATAGTTCGACGAAAATGGATTTTGTGCTCTAAAGTACAATATAGTGTTTATTGTAACGCCATATTTTATTATTTATTTATTTTATCGAGTTTAATGTCTTTTTGTATATTTTATTTGAATAATTGCGATGTGTGACTTTTGTATTAGGTGTTGGTATTTATTAGTAGTTTATTATGACATTATTAGTGAATGGATATAATTAAATTAGACTAATGAGGCATAATGGCAGTTTTGGAATAAGGGGAATTTGTTAGGTTAAGAATATGAGAGGTTAGGAATAGAAAGTCAGAACACGTAAAAACGTTTTTGGGAGAAAAAGAGAAAGTGAGAAGTCAGAGAAGAGAAGAGCTTTGTGAGAGGGCAAGAGAAAACTTGTAGGATTCAGAATTCAACCAATCTAAGTTAAGGATGGGACTAACCTTCTTTAATCATAAGTATATAATTCTGAAAAAGGGTTTAATCTTGTTGTCGTTGTTGAATTTTTGATGTTATAGAAGTTAGGTTTTGAATTCAATTAGATTGTTGAAAGTGTAGGTAATTCCTTGAATTAATGTGAAGAAATTGATGTCAAGGTTGTAGAATAACAATAGGTAACGTTTCCTATCAATTTTGAGATTTGGGTTGTCGAAATTGGGTTTTTTAGTGAAAACCGATGCCTGTTCGTAGAGTTGTCTGTCATCGCTCGCAATGGCGAGTAATCTTACTCGCCTAGCGAGTAGATGTCAACTCGCCACAGCGAGTGTTTTTACTCGCCTAGCGAAGTGTTCAGTAGTGAAATAGTGATTTTGTAGAAATGATGTTTTGGGTCAAGTTTTATATGAATTTGAGTGCCTTTTCATGTTTAGAAACGATTAGACAACTTTTAGAATCAAATTTGGGCATTGGGAAGTTAAAATTGAGATTTTTGGGTGAAAAAAGTTTAGTTCCCGAGAGCTACCTCTTTTAACCCGCCATTGGCGAGTGATCTTGCTCGCCTAGCGAGTGGTCCAAATGTGAGCTCGCCACATCGAGTAATTGTGCTCGCCTCGCGAATTGTTCAGTGGCAGACTACCTGTTTCGCGTTCTTGTGTCTTTTTCACACGTTTCTGTTTTGAGTTGGACTTTGGTATAAACATGAAAGTTGTTGATAATTGTGTTATCTTTCCAGTGGTCTTGAGTTGATGTGAAAATCTTTTGTGGTTGATTTAATATATTTATATGATGTTGTTGTTGTTGCATTTGAAGTTGTGTCATTGCATAAGCATTGTTGAGCGAAGGGGGTTGTAGCCTGTCAAGCCGAATTACGACATTAGCGAAGGGAGTTGTAGCTCTGTTGATTTTTAAGCGAAGGGGGTTGTAGCCTATCAAGCCGAATTACGACATTAACGAAGGGAGTTGTAGCTCTGTTGGTACCACATGCATAATTACATTGCATTTGTTGAGTCGTTGTTGTTGCATTGTTGAACGAAGTTAAATGATGATTGTAGTGGGAATTATATGAAGTATTGTTGATGATGAATTGTTGTTGTATTGATTAATTCCTTACATGAATTGTTGCTTATTATTATTGAATGTGAAATATCACCCCTTATGTTTGAATGTTGCCTCTACGTGGGTAACGTGCAGATATCCAGGAGTAACCGCTGATGTGAGTTGATTCCTCGCGTCGTCATAGGAGTCATGCTCTGATACGTAACGAGATGAGGATATTTATGTGTTTTGTTTTTCCTTGTTACGTATTTTCTTTTATAAGTTGATGTTGGACCACTTTTAAATTTGGAATTTTATTATGTTGTTGATGTTGAGGCCTTAGCGCCAAGTATTGTTTAAACATTGAATATTTTTCGTTGCGACATTGTTTAAATAAATAGTGGATTTTAACTCTATTTATATTTCATGATGTTTTGAAGAACGAAATGTGACATCCTATTGTGATGAACTCTGATTTATTTATACTATTTATATGTTGGGAAAAACGGGGTGTTACATTTATCACAACCATTGGATGGTTTGATAAAGTTATATTTCAATAAAGATCTAATGGTTGTAATTGAAAACTGTGTGAAACTGTGTTGTTTTACTGCAACAGCAAATCTTGGTCCGACAAGAGTGTATGCAATTTCTTGGTAAGGACTTTTTACTTTTTTTTAGGGATGAATTATTATTTGTCTAACATGTACAATATTACACATGTTAATGCAACTAAAAGTAGAAACTTTGTAGTGAAAAATAACAATTATTTATTAAAAAATACATATTTAATATAAAATACACAAGTTTAATGGAAAAAAAATTGGTCAAATTTTACTTATCTCTAGAAGGAACTTCAGATTATGAGAGCCCCTTTCACACCTAGAAACTATAGTGTTATTACAAAAAAAAAAAAAAAAATCTGAGTTGAACACTAAGTGCATGTTTGGTTCTACGGTGAAAGAAACTTGGTTTTGAATTAATTGATTTTGCAAAATTGTTTTTAGTTAGAGTTGAGTTGAAAACAAAGTGATTTATGTTTGAAAAAATTCATGTAAATATTAATTGAACAATAAACTTGAGTGTAAAAATCAATTTTAGAATAAAAAAGGGTTAATATACATTTACCCCTGTAATATAGGTGACTTTTGGTTTTTCCCTTGTGAAATTTTTTTGTCAGATTCCGTCTTTGTAAATTTTTTTTGTTTTAGAATACCCCCTAAGTCAGCGGACTGTACATTTTCGCTGACGTGGCACGCTGAGTTACCTTTTTTTTTATGATGAGGCATGCTGACTGTATAATTAATTTTATTTTTAAATATTTTTATGGGTAGAAGTGGAATTTATGATTTTTTTAAAAAAACAATTAAAAAAAATCTGAAAAAATCAAAAAAATGAATTGAATTCTAGAAAAATTAATAAAAATGAAAAGAAATACAAAAAAATTTAAAAAATTCTGGAAAACTTAATTTAAAAGATTAAAAAATTCTAGAAAAATTAATAAAAATGAAAAATAATACCAAATTTTTTAATAAAATTCTGGAAAACTTAATTAAAAAGATTAAAAAAATGAAAAAAAATTCTAGAAAAATTAATAAAAATGAAAAATAATACCAAAAAATTTAAAAAATTCTGGAAAACTTAATTAAAATGATTAAAAAATGAAAAAAAATCTAGAAAAATTAATAAAAATCTGGAAAAACTAATAAAAATTAAAATAATTCTGGAAAAATTAAAAAAAAATCTGGAATTTTTTTAAAAAATTAAAATAATAATAATACTAATATATTTAAAAGTATAGTTGAAAAAGTGTGGTTATAACGTGTGGTTAAAAAATTAAAATAATAATAATACTAATATGTTATAACGTATTAACGTGTGCATGCTGCATGTGAATTCCTTTTTTAAAACTTAAAAACAAACTCTTACTATTGCTCTTGCTTTTTCATTTAAAACACAAATTATTAGACCAACACGTTGTTCTCATCGTTTAATTTAAAACTCAAATTATTAGACCATTGTTCTTATCGTTTATATTCAAATTATAGGTATAGACTAAAAATACATCGGTGTTCTTTGGATTCTCATTATATTATATATCAACAATAGTCCAAGATCAGATGCGACTCAAATAAAATAAGCCAGCAATATGATCGTTTTATATTAAAAAAATCAGCACAAATATTGATGGTTTTAAATTATTGTGACAGTTGCGCTTACAATATTATCCTTGGTAGCACGGTATTAGTTCAACTGTTGACATTACCAAATTAATATGAATTACAAGAGATAATTTCGGTATAAGTCTCCTTTTTAAAATGAAATTGGTATTAGTGAGTGTTTGGTTTAACTTTTTTCTGCCGGCCTTGCGTCCATGACTGAATTGCCGTGAAAAATGTGAAGCTACTATTTTTTGCTTCACAAAACGCACTTTTGATAGTCTTTAGACGCAGAAGAAACAAACATATCATTAGCCTATTTATTTTCGCAAGGAATCGTGAGTTGAACTGTGAGAGCCAATATTTTTGCTTCTTAAATTCACAGTGGATATGCAAGTACAATATTCCAAACGCGAAACCAAACGTCCAAAAGCACTATTAGTACAATTTAGGAGCCGAAAGGCTACAATATGTGTAAACACTAATTTTATATTTCCCAATATACCAAGTCAAAGCACCAATATCCCTTCTATCTATCGAAAGAGAGATATAAGTCTCATCAATAAGTTAAGGTGATTCATGTTGGACAATATCTTTTAAAAGAGTTGTTAGTTATATAGTCTAAGGGTAGTTTTGTCATTTTATCCTTTCGTGTGTTAGTGTGTGTATATTTTTTTGCTTACAAACCCTTGAAAATTTGGATGCATAGATCTTAGGTCAATTTGGTCTAATATTATGTTAAGTTTTAATGTTCCATTCATATATAAAATAAAAAGAGTGATCACAAAATGTGAGAAAAATCATGAGCACACCCAAATTCTACAACATAACTAAAAATGAAAGGAGAGAAGTAACAATGGTGGACAATAATCCACTTTGTTCCTAAATCCCTCACTTCCTTTAGAGCTTATTAAACCAACATGATATTGATAGTACTAATTCCACTCGAGCAACTAAGTGTATGTTTGGACGGAAACTCACTTTAGCAAAATCACAATATTACTGCAATTTGATAGAAGCTTGAAAGTGTAACGTTTATCAAAATCACAGTGACTCGTGATAATTTTGACAGACCGTCAATCCAAATGACACTCTTAAATTGGAGGTCTATATAACTCAAGAATTTTGTTCCATGATGGTCTACTACTTATATCATCCCACCAAGCACTAACATTTTTCCTCTCCTTAATCAAATAACCTTTGTCCATATAATTAACAATATAATCAGTAAATGGAAGGTGACTTATATCAGCAAGGCTGAAAAAATCACCAGCCAAATACTTGCTCTTTGATAGCCTCTCTTCATAAATGTTCAACACCTTCACCAACTTTGCTTCACTCTCTTCAATTACCTTTGGATCTGGAGTGCCGTCAACTAGTAGTGAAGGAAACAAAACATGAATGAGCAAGTTGTATGCTGGTGGGTTAAAGTTTTGAGCTTCAACTTCTAACCATTGTTCCACAAGACCCTTTTCTTCTATTGTCTTTCCTAGCAACTCAACCCCTTGTGATCTATATTTTTCTGCATAATATCTCATTATCGCCCTAGATTCTGCACAAATTGATGAAAACATAAAAATAAGCAAGGTAATGGTATAAGATTCAATAGGCATGCAAAAATGATTTATGACTAGCTCATAATGTAAATTAAATGTATATGTTTTCTTGTTGTATTTAAATTAAGGGTGAGGAACCATTGTGATCTTTGAAAAAAATATGTAGGACTCAAAATTTATTCTATAAGAAGAATAAAAGTAAACTTTAATCCTTCCAAAAAATAAGTTGAAAACAATTTAGTCTCTATGTAAACACTGACCTATCTCCAATTTTATCTAGTAAGAAACCTAACTTATTGCGGTTTATATATTTTAGAAATTAAAAGTTATTTTTATTTTTAGAGATTAAATTTGATTCCAATTGGCATGTGTCTTTACTCTAAAATTAAACTTTTTTTTTTGGGATAAAATTAAACTTATTTAGTACTCCTCCAGTCACATTTATAAGCAAAAAATGATTTTTTAGATACATTGAATAATTAATGTATCTGGTCACATTTATGGATTAGATACATTAATTATTAGATATACCTAAAAAATTGTTTTTTGCTTATATATGTGACCGGAGGGAGTATATGTTTGATATTGCGATGAATTCCAAGGATCATGATGAACCAGGTTAATTTTGTAAACCGGTGGCTCGTCGTTATTTTAACAAATCTACAATATACCAAACATGCATTTTAAGGGAAGGAACAAAAGGTGGAGAAACAAGAATTAGAAAAGTATAACATGGGGTGAAGATGTTTAACCATAAAGGGTATAGTCTCCATCTTTAATAACAGGAACATTTCCAAAAGGCTGCAGATTGTGAACAAAGTACATGTTAGAAAATGAATAATCAAATAAATAAACTTTGAATCCTTTTAGCATAGTACTAAACAATGATGAACCTGTAATTTGAGGTACTCAGGATCCTTGTGTTCACCCTTCAAGACATTAATAGGGACAACCTCAAATTCTATTTCCTTCTCAACAAGACAAACCAACACACGTTTGGCTGAGGCACAGTGGGGACCATACACCTTCACTACCATGGTTTGGTTTCTTTGAAAATATAAATGCTTCAATAAGATAGAAGGGGGATTGTTAACACTCTTGGGTAGTTCACTTCATTCTTATAGTGTCTCTCCTCTTCATCTGAAAATATAGTCAACACAAACACACAAAACTAAGGTTGATGGGTAGTCCACCTGCTGGCTGTGACCCCATGTGAGAGGACGGTTAAATTATTTGTATATACAAATAATTTTGTACATAGTTAACAGATTAATAATCAATTTAATTTGTTAGTTTCCCTAAAAAATATCAATTTAACTTGCTAGTTGGTGAGAGTAATATAATTAATGGAGTTGGCCACCTAAGACAAGTTCACATTTTGTTGTCAACATTACTAAGCATGCAAGTTTATTGAACAAATGATGAATTTAATTTATAATTTAATTATTATTTCTTGATTTAGTACTTAATTAAATTCATTATTAAGAAAATTTTACATATTTCCAACCTTCCAAATAAAAAAAGCAAAAGTTAGCTACGCAAAATAAATAATAGTAACTCTTTCAAAAAAAAAAAATATACAAACCCTTTCACACATTTAACAGCTTTCTCCCATCCATCTATCTATGCGTAATTCAATTCATATATTCTAACAATAATTTAAAAGGATTGGATTTTGCTTTTCATGGTTTTACTTTTTCCTTCCAAGGGTTCCTTTTATATTTCATCCGTTTAAAAATATATATCGCAATCAATCATTTCACACATGTCAATACACAATTTAGACCGTTAACATATTTAGTTATTTATAATAAAAAAATAAAAAAATTGTTATTTTAAAAATATTTACCGAGATGAATCGAACAACATCTTATATACTAACATTTGTATTTATATATTAGTTAAAAAATATGATCAAAGTAAGTTATGTGAATAATGCACATTATTTAAATGCGACATGTATTTTGAAACGGAGAGAATGTCTATTTGAACCACCAACTAAGTAGTGTGTGCTAAAGAAAACTTGACACTCACAATCAATTCATATAATGTTTTCCTTTTTGATCTCTTCCAATTCAATGACCTTACTCACTTTCGGCTATTACTCCATCCGGTCTTTTTTATAAGAAACAAAAACCTTAATGGGAAATGTTAAGGACACTTGTTAAGAGGTTTAAAATGGAAATTTTATTTTGGAATTTGTGTATTCAACACATTAAAATATCAAAAAGTAACATTTTCTACATAAAAGTTATCAATTGTTTCTATTTTTTGAATCATTAACATAATAATAACGTAACAATTTTTTCAATTTTAGATAGATTAATGATATTTTAGTTACGGTTTCAGTATTATCATGTAAAAAAGTAAGTCATGCCATATTTGTCACGTAAAGTTCAGTTAGATATGTGTTATATAGTTAAAAGAAAAGACTAATATTGATAACATAAAATATGTGGGAGACAAAAGATTGGAGTAAATTTTTAGGGATTAAAAATGAAAATTTGTATATCTACAAGGACATAAAAACATATTAAAAAATTGATAAGAAGTAGTAAAACATAGCATGGGGTCAATGTTTAACCATATAGGGTATTATCAACAAAGAACATGAGTGATGACACAAAAATAAAATAAAAAAATTCAAACCATTAAGTATTTAATTAGTATAAAGTTTTAAAACAGACTTTTGATAATATTCTACCATGCAGACATTTATGCTGCTATTTTTGGAAATAATATTAAGTATTAAATGATTGTGTAAAACCTTGAGTATAATATGTTTGACACATTTAAGACAGATGAAAGGAAAAAAGAGACGAACATGTAAAACCTTGTTTTCTCCCTTGAAGATGTCTACAGGTACAACCTCAAATTGGATTTCCTTCTCAACCGGACAAACCAGCACCCGTTTGGTTGAGGCACAGTGGGGACCATACACCGTCACTACCATGGTTGATTTCTAAAATAATAATAAATAATAATGCTTCAACAAGAAGGAAGGGGAATTATATTTTAAAATTCTTGTGCACTTTCCTTTCATTATTTTCATAGTGGCTCTCCTCTACAAACTAACAAAGCTGAGGTTGATGTGTGGAATCCTATGACCCTCATGTGGGGCAAAGAGTACAGATTAATATAAGCACGTTTTTTCTATTATTTGTCGCATTGTAATATTAATAGATTATGGTTTAAATCCCTCTAAAAAAATATTATGGTTTGTTAGTTTGCAGAGGAGAGCCACTATACATCTCTTATGGATAAAGGAGAAAGAGAGTTGGAGTGAAGGTAAAGTTTCTCTCTTTAGAAAAATTATGATCATGTCACTACTAGGATCTTTTGCTTGTTAGAGAATTTCTTTTCTCTTCCTCTCGTTTCTTCTGCGCCATCCAAAATTATCATAATACTCTTGTTTGAATTGTATAATCGAAACGCACATCAATTTTAAGGATAGTATAAATAGTAAGTAGCGATTATGATGTCATAACCCACTCTAAAAAAATCTTTCTAAAATATCTTGTATTGATATTCCATCTTCTCCGAAGATGTGTGAGAAAGGACAACAAATATTTTCCTTCTTCTCCCGATTTAACATTAGATAACTAATATTTTTATGTAATAAGTGTTGTGTTAATATAAATGTATTATAAATTCTTGATCAAAAATATGTTGTATTATTGTCAATTTACTTTGTGTCGTTTTAATAATCTATATCATCATTGTAATGAAAAACTAGTTAAATAGTGTTCGAATTTTATAATCTAAAAATTTAGTAAAATGATCAGAATGAAAGGCACGTAAGTAGGATGGAAAAAGAAATTATCGTCTTTGATTTGATGGTTGTGGTAAACTCTCGAATCAATGATGATCAATTGTATTTAAGCCTTGAGATTATGGCATGATACAGATCTTAGGAACTTTGTTTTTTTGTTCAAGAATGATTTAGGAACTTTTATTTTATTTTTCAAGAATGATTTCATCTAGAATAGTGGGCTAATATTGTGTTTAATTTATAATGTTCAAAAGATACATAAAAGAGTGATTTCAAAGTACAAGCGAAAAACACAAGCACACCCAAATTATTCAACACAAAGGATAGAAGTAACAAATTGTGGACAATAATCCACAATCTTCCTAAATCCCTCGCTGCCCTTCGAAACTTTAGAACCACATTTAGTGTATGTTTGAGTGACCGATAAGTTTGATAAAATCAAAATGACACTGTGATTTTGTTAAACTCTGAAGTGTTTTACCACAATCGTAGCAACTCATTATGATTCGGTCAAATCTTATCGTCAATCCAAATATACACTTAAAATGGAGGTCTATATAACTCAAGAACTTTGTTCCATGATGGTCTACTACTTATATCATTCCACCAAGCACTAACATGCTTCCTATCCTTAATCAAATAATCTTTCCCCATATTATTAACAATATAATCAGTAAATGGAAGGTGACTTATATCAGCAAGGCTGAAGAAATCACCAGCCAAATACTTGCTCTTTGATAGCCTCTCTTCATAAATGTTCAACACCTTCACCAACTTTGCTTCACTCTCTTCAATTACCTTGGGATCTGGACTGCCACCAGCTAGTAGTGCAGGACACAAAACATGACAGGTCAAATTGTATGCTGATGGGTGGAAGTTATGTGCTTCAACTTCCAACCATTGTTCCACAAGACCCCTTTCTTCTATTGTCTTTCCTAGTAACTCAACCCCTTGAGATCTATACTTTTCTGCATAGTATCTCATTATTGCCCGAGATTCTGCACAATTAGATGAAAACACAAAAATCAACAAGATAATAGACTAATGGTATAAGATTTAATTTGCATGTAGAAATATGTTAGCAAGTCTAAAACAGAATTTTTATTAAGACCTTTTAAAATATTTATTTTTTATTTTTTTTTAAATATTTGTGGAATCCAAGATTTAAACATATAACCAATAGTACTGGAGGTCTTTTCAATAACTTTAAAAAAAAAAAAATCAATTAAGTTATACAAATGTCTATATTTTATATTTATAACCAAAGTTTATGTCCACCCTAAAAAAAATGAGGTCTTTTTGTTATCCAATATTTTAAGACATAAAACCCTTGTTTAAAGTGTTTAGCCCTTGGACAAGCCGTGACCATATCAAATATGTAGATAAGAGAAGTAACAAAAAGGGTGAAACAAGAAGTAGAAAGGCATAACATGGGAGTCAAGATGTTTTACCATAAAGGGCATAATCTCCATCTTTTATTACAGGAACAGTTCCAAAAGGCTGCAGATTGTGAACAAAGAACATGCATGAGTTAGAAAATGAATAATCAAAATAAACAAACTTTGAATCATTTTTAGCATATTAAACAAAGATGAACCTGTAATTTGAGGTACTCAGGTTCCTTGTGTTCACCCTCCAAGACATTAACAGGGACAACCTCATATTCGATTTTCTTCTCAACAAGACAAACCAACACTCGTTTGGCTGAGGCACAGTGGGGACCATATACCTTCACTACCATGGTTTGGTTTCCTTTGAAATGCTTGAACAAGAGAGAAGGGAGATTTATTGAACCTCATGGTTAGTTCACTTCATTCTTATAGTCACTGAGGTTTGATCGGTGGAATCCTACGTGGGGCAAGAAGCAGTGAGAGCAATACACGTATATTTTCTTAGATACATTATTATTCATAGTTTTCTTTTCAAATAATAATCAGAAATTAGGGAAAAAAATATATTTGAGTGTTCAATTTGTTTTTTAATAGAGATTAGCATCTCAAATTCAAATGAGTTGAAATTAAGCTGAACTAAGACCATATAAAATAACTTAAATTGGCTTTTCATGAACAACTAATTTAATCAATACTAAAATTATGGGTTGTTGAAAACCAAATCAATCCAATAAAAAAATCGCAAATCGAACTAATACAAATTGAAACTGCAAAAAACTGCATTTGGTTTAGATATATTCGGATCACTTTTTTACTCAACCGTATGATTAGGTTCGGTGCCCACCAAACCAAACCAAACCACAATATAAGAAAAACACAAATTAAATATATATCACCTAGATCAATACTCACAAAAACTCAATGTAAACTTCAATAATATGACATATTTTTTCTCTTGTGAAGTTTCTTCTTTATTTTTTCTTTTAAAAATGTATTTATATCCTACTTGAACTCCTAGAGAATGATAAAAAAAAATTAGTCTTTTGTATTTTTTACAAAGTTGGATTATTTTTTGCCCACATTTTAATTTGATTGTAATGTTGGAAACAAAAAAACTTATTGTCTAAAAAAAACTGCACCAACTGATCCAATTCAAGCCACATTGGTTTGGTTTGGTTCTGATTTTATTATAAAAATCAACCGAACCAAACCAAACCGCATACTTTTTTATTTTGCGGTTCAAATGACTTTTTGTTCAAAACTACCCACTAAACACCTCTAACTACAATGATAAAGACTCAAGAACATTTTGATTAGATGATAAGATATTTTTTTCACTTCAATAAAATATATTGAGTATGAAAATCAAACACTGAAAATTCAACAATGTTAAGTATTTTTTTTTTTAAGAACAATGTTAATATTTTAAAGAGATTTATAGTTGTACGCATATCTTATCCGATAGACAAATAAATAAAGTTTTGATTAACTTTGTATTACTTTTCTTTATTTTATTTTGAAAGGTTACTTTTTTTAAAGATACTTTTCTTTATTTGAAATATTAAACTAAATCAGTTAGTAACAAACAAAATCATTTTTTTAATCTAATAGAGTAGGACTCGATTTATTTTAATAACGTGGATAAACCATTATGTTCTTTATTTTAGCAATTAATATATTTGTGATTGATGAATGTTGATTATCGTTGAGGACTAATTGATGGAAAATTGGAGAAGAGTGTTCGAAATACGTAACGTAGATTTAAAACCATTGAAATTTTTAGAAATGGACAAAATAAGAAGTGAAGAACGATAAAGAAAAAACAGGGATAGGGGAAATGTTATCTCCGCCCTAACCCTTGTTGTTGGATCTTGTTTTAGAAAGTAGAGAGGGACCATAGAACGAAACAAAGAAAATATAAGAGAGACTTGCAGACTCATTAATGGATGCAATTCATAAAAAAAAAATAATAATAATAATAATAATAATAATAATCGTGTATATTTAGTATTAGGATAGCTTTGTTAGAATCGGAATTAATTTGTTGTGGTTTTCAAAAGTTATATTTTATAGTTTTTGTAAAATCATGATCGGTTCATAATTTTGACAAACCGCTATAATACCAAAATCATGATTGGTTCATAATTTTTTAAGTCTAATTTTATTTTATTAGACTCTTGATAGAATGCTATTTGATAAGGATTAACATCACAATTTTTTTTTCAATCTAACTTTTTAGTAGTTTTAAAAAAATTATGGTTGGTTCATCGTGATTTTGACAAACCACGAGGTTACTAAACACTATCGTTTTTTAGTGTCTAGTTTTTTATTTTCTCCGTCTATTAATACTATTTGTTAGATCATCCCAATTTTTTTCAAATCTAAAATTTTAAGAACACCAAATATTGATGAAGATAATGAATATGGACACTGACCCCTAGGATTTAAAGCTTTCAATTATTTTGTAGTAAGGAATAACCTTGTAAACAAATCTAAAGAAAAAAGGTCACCAAAGCCAACATTTTGTAACATAAATGATCAAGTTTATTTTTTTTTGAGAGAAATAAATGATCAAGTTGAGAATCAAAAAAGATAAATGACTAATTTAAAGACTTGCGAAAATAATTTTGTTTATAGACATAACACTGACTTGAGCTTACTCACTAGTCTGGAGTGGACTATAAGAGGATGGCTGAAGTTTTACATTTTTTTTTTTTTGGCAGAAGTTTTACATCCGAAGTGCGCATACTTTTTACATTTGATAATTGGTTTACGAAAAATATCACTTCATTATCTCGATTACGAATTTAGAAGAAGATTTTTTGTTGCACAGTTTGGTTCAGTATTTTTTTATTATGAGAAGCTTAGTGAAAGGATAACAAATGAAGGGACGGTGTCCTTTCTTATCTTTATCAACTAAAATGAACCAAGCAATCAAAGAGGACCACTCCAAGCCTTTCTAATTGTTGTTTTCCGTACGACTCAAATTGCTTTAACAAGCAACCTTCATCAAAATTCAATGCTGGTAGTTTATATTCCCAATCAAATCTCAGGATGTTCAAAGTATGCTTAGCAGAAAACTCCACAAGAAAAATTTCAGTCGTTCGATTAACTTCACAATTGCCACTAAATTAATCAAACAGTAATAGCAGTTAGATTAATCAAACGACAGATATTTTGACAGAGGCTGAGGACACCGCATTAAGCTTCCTATCATGTTCATTGAAAACTGTCATTTCTATTACTTTTCCAGTAAATGAAGGTTCTCCATAATATCTGTTTCTACGAGGATGGAACTGTACTATCGCAAATACCTGATAGTTCTAATTAAAACCTCGAAAACTCTATAATCAATCAGCATATTGAATGATAAGTTTATTGTAGTCTCTAAATTTGAAGGATTTCTAATATAAGAAGACATGGGATGGATCAATGGACATGTACATGTTTCAAAAACACCACTGATCGTGGATGATTGTTGTCGAGATTGTTGAGTATCACTCCTCAATCTCCTCAAATGCCACTGGTTTTGCAATAGCAAGTTTCCTGTAAGGTGATAACAACAAATTAAATGGACATTATAAATACATTAAGATATTAAGAATCAACTACTAACAGATATCCAACAATAACACTCAGCTATACAAAGTGCAAACTAATGAAATGACAAATTCCTCATTAAATTGAAATAACAAATAGATTTGTCACACTCGGACATGTCAAGCAAATGAGCATTCTTTGATGATTTGTAATCATCACAGCGTGCTAAACTCAAGTTAAATTTCTAGCCAACATAGATGAACCATTAATGTTTGAGGATAGCATGAACAGATATTTTAGGGATACCTTTGAGAAACAAAATTCTCCTCAGACAGTGCTTTATCCAACCTCTCTTCGAATGGTGTAGCATGCCACTTTACCATCTGGTCCTGGAAACAATCAGCACTAATCAGATGCAGAATATTTAGATTTAAATACTCTTTCAAACAGGAAATAATGATTGCAAGGCATACCTCCTTGTACTTCTTAGTTGAGTTGGGTATGCCATTACCAATGTGCCACTTAGGAGGAGAAATATGAGAATTCTTATCTTCATTCAACTGAGCAGAAACTACCCCAATAATAGGCCTGTCAGCAGATTGCGGGAGCTCACAATCAGCGGTCTCCAATTCCTCGCTTCCACTTTCCATAATGATTGATGCGGGTTTTAACCAAGACGACAGACTTGCTTCGATCTTAGATTCAGTTTCATTTTCAACTTTCTTCAAACCTTTTTCTGGGGCAGGAGTTTGATTTTGATCTCTCTCAACAGAATTACCCAGCTCACTTGTATCTTGCTCAGGTTTAAAAACCTGCTCTTCAAGTAACTTGCTAAGGAGGATATTCTGACCTGCGTTGCAATTTGGATAGATGAACTGGGACCGAACACGATGCTTACCATCACATAAATCTTCTAATGATGTAGGGTACACAGTTCCAGGTGTTTGCATATCATCAAATAACTTCAATGGGGTAGGATAAGGTGATTGTTTACGTGCACTTTGGCTATCTGGTGACTTGTTTTTCTTCATACGCCAATCATCTGGCGGGCTTTGACAAGATACCAAGTCTCTTTCACATTTAAAACGTACGGATTTGTTCTGCTTCTGAGTGTCTGTGGCTGGCCAAGGTGTAACTGAAGCTTCATTTTTTCTAGTCTTATATGCGGTATGAATACTCCTTGTCCAACTCCCTTCCACATAGTCAGGAGAGTCATGTTGAGTTCCTTGTGCCTTGAAGACAAAGCTGCAAAAGAAATTAAGATCTCAGGTTCTAGTTCTATAACTTCTATGTAATATAAAAAACAGACAAGTTTTAACCACCGAAATACATCCAGTAAAAAAAAAAACACCAAAATACATCTCTACCATTCATATCCATTTTGAAAATACCAAAACAGAAAGAGACAGAGGAATCATTTGAAGGGCACCTGCTAGGTGTGTGATCAAAAGAATCTGTGCTATCCTCCAATTCTTGGCAAATTCTAATGGGAGTTGTCGGGTCAACTGGCTGGACATTCAGCTGAAGTTTCTCAACAGATGTATTGGGAAGCCAGGAATGAAACCTTAAAGGGTCAGAATCACTATCGCAAACAGGTGACACTTTCAGTTTTGCAGATGTTTTGCGTATTTCTGCAGGTGTTCCTGCTATTGTACCACAAGCTTTAAGAAACTTGACCTGCAAAATAAGTGACTTAGAAGTACTTAAAAAACAATACTGTGTTGCATAGATACAACTGTAGGCAATGCAAACAAAACAGCATGTATTAGTTGAAGATAGCTTTTCCTAAAAATACATGGCACAGTGGTAATGACTTATAACAATCCAAAATTGAAGAAAAAAAATCTTAGATTAGTCATTATTTGATTGTTTTCATTTGAATCTCGTAAGGTTTATAAAATAACTTTGAATTGCTCTCAGAAATGCAACTCTTAGAAATGATATATACCAAAATTCACAAATGTCAATGAACAACTCATACAAAAATTCACAAATGTCAATGAACAACTCATTGAAATGCATACTATAATGAAAGTTACATATCATTTTGCATATTCATCTATGCATGTTGATACCAGGGTTTTAAATAAAGGTTCATGATACGATTTGAGCCTCGGCAAAATAGTTTATGATGTTGCCTAGACAGCAATGCAACTACAATTGAAGTCGCATCAATTACATATCAAGGATTGTGATAAATTCACTATTACTGCAATTTTTTTTAAAATTAAAACCCTAGTAGACAAATGCAACTTTTATCGCGACTGCTTTTTAAAACCCTAGTAGACAAATGGCTTGTTTGGATTTACTTATTAGAACTTATCTACTGACATAAGTTTTGTTAGACTGTTTGTGATAATTTATGAAAACAACTTATGATAGTGTTGATGAGTTTTTTTCAGCTTATTTTCATACGTTCAACAAGATATCTTAGGAAAACAGCTTACAACTTATGCGAAAACAATTTAATTTATTTTATCTTTTTCTATAGAAATAGCTTATACATATGCTTTTATCATTATAAGAGCTTGTGCAATAAGCTTATCCAAACAGGGCTAAATTCACTACAGGAACAACTCAGTATGAACTATGAAGTATGAACAAATACCTCATCTCTAAGCCCCTGATCATAATCCTGAGTTCCCACATCAGCATTCCGAGCTAAATTTTCTTTCTCTTCTGAAAAACCAAAACACAAATCAATCACTATATAACCACCAAAAAAAAAAAAAAAAAACAAACAAAAAGCTGAAAAAAGAGATTAACAGAAAAATACCTTTTGATACTATAGATGACAAACGATTCCTAGAAATCAACACATCCTGCTTTACAACATCAACATTTTTAATTAATAATAATTTTCATCATACACCTAATATTCGACAAATTAACAATTTATTTCTTTATGATAATAAACCTAATATTGCATAATTTTGATCATTTTATGCATACTTTCCACAATTTCTTGCAATTTTCAATATCAAAATCAGCTGAAAATTCGAAATTCGAAATTGAATGAACAAAATGTTGAAGATAAAAATCTTGGAAAATGTTGAGGGAGAGAGAGTTACGGCGGTGGAGCGAGGAGGATTTGAAACCAAAAGAGGTGGAGGAGGGTGGCGATTATCGTCTCTGTTTCCGAAGAAGCACCGCATAGCTGCTTTAACGGAACGGAAGAAGAATCGTAACAGAAAACCTAATCCACGTTTCACAAGCCACAACATATCACGCTGATTTTGCAACGTGATTTTCTTTCTTCTGTTTCAAAATGGAGCAAGAGGATTCAAGAAATGTTTTACGTTACTACTCAATATTTTGAATTTTCAATTATGAGGGGGAAATTAAAATCATATTGTAATGTAACGTCTCACTTGGATATCACAAAAACTTTAATAAAACAAAATTAGGGATGACAACGGGTACCTAATGGGTAGGGTACTAGAGTGTCCATCCTCATATTGCATTTGTAAAAAATACTTGTATCCTTGTTCATATCTTCAACAGCTTTAGTGTCATTTCTCATATCCTATGGGTACTTAAGTACCCACACACGTATTCATTACCCGCACTTTAACTCTGAAAAAGACAATAAAAACATCACTATTGAAATAAAACTATGGTCCACATTTTTAAAATTAACTTATAAAATAATATCAATCGTAGTATTTAGTCAAATAAAAAACATTTAAAATATCCTTAAGAAATTGTACAGCGGCACGATGAAGCTGATATTGTATTAAGTAGTTTTTTTAGTTTAGGTTTAGGTTTTGGCTTAAATATCTAAATAAATTAATTAATTATGCACCAAAAATAAATAAATTATTTATGATATTTATATAAATATGTATATACGGGGTTGCAGGGCTGGGTATTATAGTATCCTTACCCGTGTCCATACCCATTAATATGTGTGGGTATTACCCGGACCAGTGCACGAACCCGTGAAGCGGGGTTTTACCTTACTCATTGTGGGTATTTTTTACGGATACTCATAGGGTGTGGGTCCAAATGTCATCTCTAAACAAAATGAACATACATTATAACATACATTATTAGTATATTATAATAATAGTAATATCTTAAAAAAATAGTTATATTGTAATAAGTTTTGCCGATAAGAATCGACGGTTTCGTGTTCCAAGACTTGAATACAGTCATATGTATATGCTCTTGTACTTTGTCGGTTTATGCTATTAACATGGATGTTGTGAGTTTTTTTGCAAGTTCATCCTTTTTGTTTTGTTTTTAGCGAATTTGCATTGTATCGATGTATTTTATCAATTTGAATGAATATTATTATTTTTGTCAAAAAAGAATGGACGGTTTCTGTGAGTTTATCTCAGTCGACAAAAATGTTGCATAATATATGCAGGATTAGAGTTTGAATGTCGCGCACCTCAATTATTCACGTGAATTTCTAGCACTAGGCTAGTTAACAAAAAAAATAAATCAAATCAACGACGAGATGAGTCCGACTTTTCAATCCAAATTGATTAAATTGATTTTCATTTTTCTTTTCATGTTTGGATCAAAACTGAACCAAACCAATTCAACTTGACTTGTTTGGGTATCGATTTCAAATCATTTAAAATTGATCACCCAAAACTCAAATTAAATCTATATATTTTATTATTATTGATTTCATTTCAGATTATATTAACTTTTTTCTTTAAAGATTGATAATTTTGTCATATCTCCGTGAGCTTAGTTCAGTTGGTAGGGATATTGCATATTATATGCAGGGACCGGGGTTCGAATCTCAGACACTTCACTTCTCCATAATATAATTGTGTGAGCTCTACCCATTAGACTACTTAAAAAAAAAACATGTTGCAGTCATGTATCTTTGTTATCATTATATTATTATTTTTCATTATAGCTTAGAATTTTAAAATAAGTTGATATTTTTTTAGATTTTTTTAATATATGTTTCTTAATTTTTTTTATTATAAATATCAAATTGGTTGATGTAAACCAATTTGCTCTTCATCTATTTAGTTGGTTGGAATTTTCGTGAGAGAATATCGTTAAAATTGAACTAAACCAAAGTGATTATATTTTTATTGGTTTGGATTAATTTTATCTCAAAATTTGAATCAAACTAACATACTACTTTGGTTGCTTAAATTGTACGTTTAGGAACAAGTTGATATTCTATTTGATTATGATATACTCATTCATGGGTTCATGAGTAAAACTTAAAAGTAATATATTTGTACAATTATTTTGTCATAACTTTTGAGATCATCTATTTTCTCTCTCTTTTGATTGGTCAAAGACAATAGAGTGTATGTTTGTCATCACGTTTTCAAATTTAATTGCGCGTCCCAATTTTGTACCAACGTGAAAATAGAGAAGCTCCAAATTTGAGAGTTTGGAAAAGCGTGGTTTTGGTGGACATCCACACCGATGGAAATCAACGAGAGAGAGAGAGAGAAATATTATAATAATAGACATATCTATAACTTGTTTTCAAATTCTTTTTTAGATTCCAACATGCATTCGGAATATTATCATGAATGAAATATTATAAGTATTTTTTAATTAAAAAAATTATTTTTATATTTTTGTTTTTATTAATTTTAATAGTCTCGTTTTAAGCTTTTCTATTTTAGACATAAGAAATAGAAATTCGGTGTGAATCAATAAAGTTGTGTCGTTTTAATTATTTGAATGTTTTTTTTCTTTGCAAATGATTTATTCGTCATCAAGTTTCTGAAAAATATATTTTCAATATAATTAATCCATATGAGATAAAAAGAAATATATTTGTAAAATACTCACTACTATGTAAAAATAATAATTTATTGTACCCCTACAAACGTGGTATCTTGGCTGCAGCCGCTCCAGTCCACCCGGAGGGCCACCCCTACATCTATGCCCTTTTCAAAGGGTCATTATAAACTTACACCACGAAATATTGGATTCGTCTCTACCAGTACCACATGCAACATTTGCCATAAATGTTCATATGGCAAGTGTTAGACTTGACAAGTGTGACACTACACAATGACATTGGTAAGTATTATTCAATTTTTTTTAGAAGTGGGTATTATTCATGACCGGTGACTTTGATAAGGTGAGCATATTTTTTATAAAGTGATTTTGATAACTTTATTATTTAGAAGATAGTTCTTCCAATTCAGTATATTCAGTATATAAAACAAAGTAAAACCAACAATAATTGGAGAAATACTTGGTTGCAGTGATCACATATTCACATGTTGCCGGCGATTGCATTGGATAAGAAGAGAAGGACAAAACATGAGGATTAGGATGGGGTCAACTGCTGTATTAAGTTGTAGTATCTCTTGTGTTCCAATTTTGGTTACTATAACAATTCAACTTATTTGAGTATCCTACACAATCCCAAAAAAATATCCCATTATAAATCATAATTTTCACAAGATTGACTTTGATTAATCTATAGCCACACAAAAAGAAAGATTGACTTTGAATGTGGACAATAATGTTAAAATTAAGAATACCACCTACCAAAAATATCACATAGCGAATAAGTACATGGATGCTACCCTTCTAAATTATTCACCAAGGCTAAATCAACTAGTGGTGATACGTTTTCCATTTTGATTATTCTCACATCTAATCACTAAAATGAGCATTGGAAAAGTAGAATTCAGTGTCAATATGACCAACGAGGAAGTAATTGCAGCTGGCCAGCCAATTCAAGAACATAGGCTACCACTATCAAATCTTGATTTACTACTTCCCCCTGTTAGTATTGGTGTATTCTTTTGCTACAAGAATCCTATGATTACTATTGGCACCACCAATAACGATATTGTAGGGTGTTTGAAAAACTCCTTAGCTGAGGCTCTTGTTTCTTATTACGCCTTTGCTGGTGAAATGGTTACCAACTCCATGGGTGAACCTGAGCTTCTTTGCAATAACCGTGGTGTGGATTTTGTCGAAGTTGTTGCTGAAGTTGAGTTACAATCTCTCAATTTGCATAAGCCAGAGGAAACCATTTAAGGGAAGCTTGTTCCAAAGAAGAAACATGGGGTGCCTTGCTGTTCAGGTGAAATTTTTTAATATTTGTTCATATTAACAAAATATTTTGATCTCAAGGGAGTATTATTAGAATAGTAGAATTATTGTCATCATGTAGGCTTCTAGTTACTGATTAATAGAATATTAGAATTTCAGAGAGATTTACATAAAAAATTGCAAAAAAATTAGGCCGAAGCCCGGGCAACTGCCCAAGCTCGCCGAGCCTTAGAACCGCCCCTGATTGTAATTGTGATTTGTGCAGGTAACTTGGATGAAATGTGGTGGGTTGGTAGTGGCGTGCAATTTTGACCATCGGATAGCGGACGCCTATTCTGCAAACATGTTTCTTGTATCATGGGCCGAGATAGCTCGACACAACAATAACAAGTCTTTGATCCCACCAACACAACCTTGTTTTCAAAGGTCCCTTCTAACCCCAAGACACCCACCTTCCATCCATCCTTCACTCTATGACATGTACATCCCCGTCTCAGATCTACCTCCTCCACCTGAACCCAAGCCCAAACCAGATATTAAAACCAACCCACTAATAAGTCGCATATACTACGTAACAAGCGAAGAAATCAACACCATGCAGTTACTAGCCAACACAAATAATAGTAGGAGCGTTAAGTGCTCAAAACTTGAATCTTTTTTCTGCTTTCTTGTGGAACATGATTGCATCAGCCGCTTCAACCAATAGTGGAAATGTTGTCGCAAAAATGGGACTTGTGGTTGACGGAAGAAAGAGATTAAGCAACGGTGACAAAAACAAAGAAGAGTTTATGAGTTCATATTTTGGGAATGTGCTTTCAACTCCCTACAGTTGTAGATTAATAGAAGAACTTGTTGAAAAGCCGTTATGTTGGGTTACAGAGCGAGTTCATGAGTTTTTGGAGAATGCGGACACGGAAGAACATTTCTTGGGACTAATTGATTGGGTGGAAGAACATCGACCAGTTCCAGGATTGGCAAGGATTTATTGCGGAGTTACCGGTGGATCAGATGGACCAACATTTGTGGTGTCTTCTGGACAAAGGTTTCCAGAGTCGAAGGTAGATTTTGGATGGGGGAAACCCGTAGTTGGATCTTATCATATTCCATGTGGTGGTGATGTTGGCTATGTTATGCCAATGCCAAGCCCTAAAAGGAATGGTGATTGGTTGCTCTACATGAATCTTCCCAAGGAATACTTGCACTTCATGGAGTCTCAAGCTCCCCATTTCTTTAGACCAATCTCATGGGATTACCTTCTCAATTAAAGTTTTTTACTACCCAATTTATTTGGTTGTTGTATACTCAAAAATTTAGAGGCCCGAAACCCGAGTTTAGGCGAGCCCTAAAGGAGCGTACCCGAATCTAACTAGAAACAATAAATCTGATGGGTTTCCTCACCACACAAAGGCCAAAAAGGGTGATAGAAGCTTGAATAAAAGCCATGAGCGAAGTCCACGACACTTATTCTTCATAGAAAAAATGATATCTTTGAATTTCTCGATGCTAAAAGGTGTTGTAATGTTATCGTTATCTTCCATAGATATGATCGCTAACTTGTGTCCATGCTCTAATAAGCTTCTTTTTGCAATCATCAATATCCTTTCTAAGCTTATGCTAGTGTTCTTTGCTCCAGTGGGCTAAGACCCCAACACAACTATCTAGTTTTGTAATGATGCTAACTTCTCCATTATATATCTTCCCAACTATGACGAACAATATCATCAATGTCAGGTTCCATTAACCATACATTTTGAAAATACGCCAAATTCTTCTTATTCACTATAGCAGAACAGGTCAAACAGATAAGATAATAATAGAAGGCAAGTGCAACCAATAGGCGTTGCCAGAACCTTGACTAAGAATTCAAACTTTTGAGTTTTTATAATAATTATAATAATATATATAAAAGTAATATATATCATTGTACCAAAAAATAAAAGGTAATATATATCAAACAATTTTTATACTTAATGTACATTTGTCCTAAAAAAAATTACATACATACTCTACAATTGTTCTATATACAATTTTATATTTAAAAATTGTTGAATAATCAATTCATTTTCAATGTTGTCGAACACATGTATCTCAAATATAAGTTTCTCTTGTTTGTCAACATATTTTCTATTGGACGCAGGGGCGGATTTCTTCAGAGACCCCGAGGTGTCATGGTATCCCCCAAGTTTACAATATATATCATATTAGGCCTATTATTACAACATGTTTAATTTGGTCGCAGTGGAAAGAAGGGGATTTGAACTGGCTCCCCCTAAAATGATCCTAGAAAACCAACCATTTGACCTCATATCTACTCTTTATTTTAACTTGAAGCCGTTTAATATATAATACATACATTTTTGGCACCCCCAACAAATTTGTTCAAGATCCGCCATTGATTGGACGTAGTCGTAAAGCTACTCAAATGATAATTTGATCGTTGATCCATAGACAAAATATCTCACTCATAATATCAAGCTGGTTACCACAAGCAACAACATAATCAAAAGGTCCCATCTCATGATAAAGAGACCATTTTCCTGAATCAAAATCCAAATTGTAGATTGGATGTCTTTTCTGAAAATGATCTTTATACACAATGCAAGAAAGGCGATTTTCCATCAATAAAAACTTCACAGGTGGACCACGCATCAACACAGGAGGAAATGGATATTCTCGAACAATAATTTTCCTTATCAACATCCATCACAATCACTTCCTCATTTGTTATCCAGTAAAGATCATTGTCTCCACTATAAATTGGTCGCTTAAAAGAGAACTCCCTAAAGGGGGCTTCTTTTCTAGCTATCTCTTTCCATGAGTTATCAAACTCCAATTCTTAGAACATAAAAAACATACCAAAAAACACCCGAAACCACATGGATAACTTTAGAGAACAACTTGAATTTGTAAGTTCAAGGAACACGAACTATAATAAATTGATCTCTTAATACCATTTGTTCATGTGAAATCGGAAAAAGAGGAATCCTAAGCCAACACTTGAGGATAGGGTTCACGACGAAATTTTCTCCAGGAACATTCGAAAGCAGCAATATGCCATCACAAGTACTGATTAAATCCCCCATTGTTTGAGGTGTTCCCAAATCAATCCTTTCAAATTGGCTATTCATATCATCTTTAATATCCAAGAAATAAGAACTACTTTTTGACATGCGGTTTTCAACGTAAATACCAAGTTTAGAACGACCATTGCGTTGGTACACTTTAGCAAAATCGGAGCTACGAATAGTTGTAGCCCAAGATTTGCTAACATATCTTGTAGAGTTAATTAGGCAATTAAGAGGAACCAAACTAAAGATATCAAACAATAAATCTTCAGGGAGCAGCAACTTTGAAATCACTTTACAACTCTTACTATTTGAGCTTTGATTCATATTCTTCTTGGCATGTTCTACATCTACTCCTTTTGAATAAATTAATTACTCTAAGCATGCTCCAATGGCTGCATATAGTATTGATATTAAGATATGTTCAGTAAAAAGTAGTATGCATAGGATAAGCTAGCTTATAACAAATTTACAGTTGATATTGAATAAGATAGGAAATAAGCTAGCAAATTGAATTTGAAGTGTTTAGTATAATTAAAAGTTGAACTAACTAATAAATGTAAAATGACATAAAAAATATGTTAATTAATATTTAACTTTTTCAATTAAAATAACAATAAAAATGAGACAAAAGTTGATACACTATAAGCTATAAATATCAATGCTACTTCAAACAACATCTTAAAAATTGCTATAAATTAGTAGAAAAAAAGACTTTATAAACTAGTAAAAAAAAGTGAACACGTCATGTCCTTTAAGTTAGATGTCTGTAACAATTTATTCCTGTAATATATTTTTTTGGTATCAAATATAATTTATTCCTTTTAGTCTGTAAAAGTTACACCATTAACATTTAAAACACATTCTTAAAAAACAAAAACTGACGTGCTCATTATTTAAAAGAATGATGGGTTTATAGCTCATCCCACATGTACAAACAAGAAGCCCTATGACTTTTATACTGCGTATCTTGAAATTTTGTCTACCTTCATCAAGACACATATATTCTTTGAAAGTTTGGTAACAAATTAAGGTCACAACACATATCCTGTTCATGTAAACCGGTCATAGGGCTTTAAATGTGTAGACGTTATTAAGAATAATGATATAGTTATTTAGGACATTATAAGTCACATGGTTGACTCATTTGTATCTATTTTTCCATTCTTGTATCATTTCAACTATATTATCAATACAATAGTTTTCTAAGTTTTTCTCTCTATATCCATGGATGCCATGTTTCCTAACAGATGTAGGATACGATGAACACACTGTTCAGCTCAATAGTATAAATGACAAATGTATACCAACTTTTTCTTAACATAATTTGTTTAAAAGGTTAACGACATATGCTTTTACGGACTAAAATAACCAATTTGTTAAAAAATAAATTAGAAAACTAACTTGGTACAAACATATAATATGTATTTGCCCTAAAAAAGTTTATAAACTCGAGAGAACTGTGTGAGTAAACAGCTCTATTTTACTTGTAAAGAGTTTATATTCTGCAAACTAGCCGCTATAATAAGCTATTGCCAAAAGCCGAATTACCAAATTCATTGACATGTCATCTCCAAATAAAGCATGTTTAATCCTATAATAAATATTTTGCATGGTACCCAAAAAAAAAAAAAAACTTCAGCAGATTGTCTAGTTTCTACTACTGATAAAAAATATATATGACATAAGAGATGAATAATAATAGCATTTGAGGAGAGTGTGTGATACCTAAAGAAGAAGCTCTTCCATTGCTATCGCTGTGCCTCGCTGAACGTTTTGCCTATAACTATGATAATCTTAAGCAGGTTGTTATATGTGCATTACTTTGCTGCTGGGCTCAAGCCCATTATTTTTTACATTTTCTATTTTTTGTGTTTTCCACGTAAAAACTTTTGGATATTTAAAGTTTAACTATTTACGGTAAACTATATTGTTTTTTTAGGGAGTAAACTATATTGTTCATCTTGTCAAAAAACATAATTTACCCTAGATTACACAATTGATAATATCCATTTTTTTTTTTAAAGAATTGATAATATCCACATTGTTAAGTTGAATATCTTATGTTGTGTCTCGGATTTTTCTACCTAATGTGTGTGAATTTATAATGGTGTTTGCCGCATTGTTTATATTTTTTTTTATTAAATTAAATTATGTTTTCCTCTCAAGAGAGAAACTTGAATTACATTCTCATTCACTCTTATGTTAGTAGTTTAACGACTAAAATCTAACACACAAAGTGCAAAAAATGGTACTATTGACCTACATAATATAATTAAAATGTAACAACATATTTTCCTCAATTTTTCATTTAAAATATCATTAACATATAATTTTAAATCCTTTTATATATAAAATATGAAGTAATACAAAATAAAATTCAAATCTTGAAAATGAACTTTATATTTTGGAGAAACTTCAACTTCAGGCCATAAGAGAAGTTTGGAGAGGCACAAGCACAAGAAATAATATGTAAATATTCTCGAGTGGAATGAGAGCAGGACTCATGTGAAGCACAAAGCAGCTTTCCTTCTCTAGATATATAGACACAACCATGGTTGCCACTTTTACAAGAGATAAATGGATTAGTTTGTCACCGCTAAGATTCGAGGTAGGAATGAAGATATATATCGAAGGAATTTTCAATGCACTAAGGGAAGCAAAATTGAGCTTTCCTACTTTAAACTTAGAGGCAACAACAAATAATGTGTTAAGCAAGACTACCATAAACGGTTACATACCTGCTCCGATAATCATTGTTGTCAAAATCTCGATTTAAATCCTAAATTCTAGGATTTCGCGACTTTCTTCACTTTCAACGACTCAAATCTACAGTAGAATCTTAAAATAGGCAAAATTTATCAATTTCGATTGCGATTTTACGATTTCTTATAAACTAAGTCATTTATGGTTATATACCATTTATAACATATATTTAGTATTATCATTTTTTGGAAAAATCCATCGATTTTGATTGGGATTTTACGATTTCTTATATCGAATCTACAAAAGTAGTTGAGTAAAATCCTTTGATTTTGGTTGCGATTTTACGATTGTCGATTTTGCTCTGGTTTTTGGGTATCGCCATTTTTGTGATCTAGAGCTTCATATATGTCGATATCTGCCGGTAGCCCAAACTGCTCTATCCGATTTCTTGGATAGTACGTAACAGAGAATATGGATTTTTTTTCCGTGACAAAATTCTGATATTTACCTACTAATTAATTCTCTTTTTGATAATAGAAATTGTTGCTAGTTAAACTTATTCTTCGAGATCTAAAATTGTACTTCATATATTTGACTTGTTTTACAACTGCTATGCTTGAATATATGTTTATAAAAGAAGATATGTTAAAGATATTCAAAGCTATGCTTGAATATAAGTAAAATCTTGGGATTACACGCATGTTATGACACTTCTATGATAATTAAGAAATGTAAAATCTGCACTCGGAATTTAGTTTGTTTGTTCATTGTTTATGCTAGTAAATATTCTTACTATGCAAAATTCTTGCTACAAATACAAGTAATCTCATTCCATAGCGCAATCCTTTAATGAGTCTAAATTTTTTCCCAACCATTATCGAAGTTCCAATAAATTTGTATTCTGGTATCAAGACCTGATATTCTATGACAACATGGAAATTCGGGAGATATTTCTGACAAAAACCAAATAGGGAAAGCAAGGCATAATGAGTTGCATTAGTTCAGAACAATATCTTCACTGAAGTATAAACAGGATTCTAACCATTCATCTAATCATCTTTCCAAGATAATATTTGAAAAGTTGCCATGAAACTTAAATAATTAAATAGAAACATAAATATATGTTTTTCAAACAAGACTGCTATAAATAATACTACTATACATATTATACCAGAAAACTTAGCTATGTTATAGTACTTGGAAATGAAAAAAGACTGTTAGTGTGAAGCCATACTTCAAAATCACCCAAGGAAATGCCCTCAATCTTTGTCAATTGTTTGGTCTTGACACTGTAACCAAAATGCATGTTTCTCTTGTTTGTCAACATATTTCCTGTTGAATGTAGAGCGACTCGAATGATAATTTGATCATTGATCCACAGACGAAATATCACACTCGTGTGTGATATTAAGCTGGTTATTACCACAAGCAGCAGCATAATTAAAAGGTCCCATCTCAAGATAAAGAGACCATTTTCCTGAATCAAAATCCAAAATGTAGATTTGATATCTTTTCTGAAGATGATCTTTATACACAATGCAAGAAAGGCGATTTTCTATCCACAAAAACTTCACAGGTGGACGGCCACGCATCAACACAGGGGAAAACGGATATTCTCGTACAATAATTTCCTTATCAACATCCATCACAATCACTTCCTCATTTGCTATCCTGTAAAGATCATCGCCTCCACTATAAATTGGTCGCTGAAAAGCAAACCCCTTAAGGGGAGCTTCTTTTCTAGCAATCTCTTTCCATGAGTTATTAACTCCAATTCTTAGAACATAGAAAACATACCAAAAAACACCTGAAACCACATGGATAACTAGAGAGAACAACTTCAATTTGTCAGTGCAAGGAACACGAACTATAATAAATTGATCTCTGAATACTATTCGTTCATGTGAAATCGGAAAAAGAGGAACCATAAGCCAACATTTGAGGATGGGGTTCACGACGAAAATTTCTCTACAACGATTCGAAAGTAGCAATATGCCATCACAAGTACTGATTAAATCCCCCATTGGTTGAGGTATTTCCAAATCAATCCTTTCAAATTGGCCATTCATATCATCTTTAATATCCAGGAAATAAGAACTACTTTCTGCCATGCGGCTTTCAACGTAAATACCAAGTTTAGAACGACCATTGCGTTGGTACACTTTAGCAAAATCGGAGCTGCGAATAGTACCACCCCAAGATTTGCAAACATATCTTGTAGAGTTAATTAGGCAATTAAGAGGAACCAAACTGAAGATATCAAAGAACAAGTCTTCAGGGAGCAGCAATTTTGAAATCACTTTACAACTCTTAATATTTGAATTTTGGTTCACATTCTTCTTTGCATGATCATGTGACTTAGAGTCTAAATATGAGCACCAACAACTGCACTTGTTTATGAATTTAAATCTCCGACATCTTCTACATCTACTCCTTTTGAATAAATTAATTACTCTAAGCATGCTTCAATGGCTGCATATAGTATACTCCCCAAGAGTTAGTTTAGAACCATTAATTTAAATTAAGACTATGTTCGGTAAAAATTAGCATACATATGATAAGCTAGCTTATAGCACATTTATAATGGATATTGAATAAGATTGGTAATAGCCGATAGGAAATAAGCTGGCAAATTGAATTTGAAGTGTTTAGTAAAATTAAAAGTTGAACGAACCAATAAATGTAAAATTACATAAGAAATATGTTAATTAATCTTTAATTTTTTTTCAATTAAAATAACAATAAAAATGAGAAGAAAAAAAATTGATCCACTATAAGCTATAAATATCAATGCTACTTGTAAACAAAAAAAAAAAAAAAATCAATGCTACTTCAAATGACATCTTAAAATTTGCTATAAATTAGTAAAAAGAAAAACGTTTTAAACCAGTAAAAAAAGTCAAACACATCATTTAGTTCTTCCTCTAAGTTAGATGTTTGTAAAAAGTTATTCATGTAATATTTTTTTTTGTTATCAAGTTTAGTTCTTTTAGTCTGTAAACATTACACCATTAACCTTTTAAACACATTCTTAAAAAACAAAAACTGACGTGGTCATTATTTACAAGAATAATGGTGTGTTTCACTCATCCTACATGTACAAACAAAAAGCCATATGACTTTTATACATGTCCTGAAATTTTGTCTTCATTTATCAAGACATAAATTCTTTGAAAGTTTGGATAACAAATTAAGTTCACAAATCACAACACATATCTTCTTCTTGTGAATCGGCCATAGGGCTTTAAATGTGTAGATGTGAGATACAAGGAACACACACTTCCGGTATAAATGACAAACTTATACCATCTCGATATCTAAAGGTTGTTAAGTAATGTCTTAAGGACACTCATTAGCATTTTCCTTTGTTTAAAAGGTTAAGCACTTACTCTTTTACAGATTAAAATAACCAATTTTTTACAAATAAATTAGAAAACTAGCTTGGTACAAACATATAAATTATATGTATTTGCCCTAAAAGAGTTTATAAACTCGAGAGACCTGTGTGAGTACGTAAACAGCTCTATTTTACTCACAGAGTTTGTATTCTGCAAAGTAGCCGCTACAATAAACTATTGCCAAAACCCTAATTACCAAATTCATTGATATGTCATCTCCAAATAAAGCATATTTTAATCCTATAAGAAATCTTTTGCATGGTACCAAAAAAGAAATACTTGAGCAGATTGTTTAGTTTCTACTACTGATAAAAAATATATATGACATAAGAGATGAATAATAATAGCATTTAAGGAGTGTGTGATACCTAAAGAAGAAGCTCCTCCACTGCTATCGCTCTGCCTCTCTCTCCACTCTCTGAACGCTTTGCCTATAATTATGATAATCTTAAGCAGGTTGTTGTTATATGTTGCGGCTGGGCTCAAGCCCATTATTTTTTACATTTTCTATTTTTTGTGTTTTCCACGTATAAACTTTTGGATATTTAAAGGCTTAATTATTTACAGTAAACTATACTTGTCAAAAAAAAATTTAGAGTAAACTATACTGTTCTCTCTTAGTAGATGTTTAGATTACACAATTGATAATATTGACGTTCTTAAGTTGAGTATCTTATCTGGTGTCTCATATATTCTTCTACTTTGTGTGTGTGTGTTTTTTTTGTTACAATGATAAATGGAAGAAACAACAAAACAAAATAAAAAAAAGCTAACTACTGTAACACCCCGTTTTTCCTAACATATAAATAGTATAAATAAATCAGAGTTCATCACAACAGGATGTCACATTTCGTTCTTCAAAACATCATGAAATATAAATAGAGTTAAAATCCACTATTTATTTAAACAATGTCGCAGCGGAAAATATTCAATATTTAAACAATACTTGGCGCTAAGCCTTTAACATCAACAACATAATAAAATTCCAAATTTAAAAGTGGTCCAACATCAATTTATAAAAGAAAATACGTAATAAGGAAAAACAAAACACATAAATATCTTCATCCCGTTATGTATCAAAGCATCACTCCTATGACGACGCGATGAATCAACTCACATCAGCGGTTACTCCTGGATATTTGCACGTTACCCACGTAGAGGCAACATTCAAACAGAAGGGGTGAGATTTCACATTCAATAATAATAAGCAACAATTCATATAAGAAATTAATCAATACAAAACAACAACAATTCATCATCAACAATACTTCATATAATTTCCACTACAATCATAGTTTAACTTCGTTCAACAATGCAACAACAACGACTCAAGAAATACAATGTAATTATGCATATGGTACCAATAGAGCTACAACTCCCTTCGCTAATGTCGTTATTCGGCTTGACAGGCTACAATCCCCTTCGCTCAACAATGTTTATGCAATGACACAACTTAAAATGCAACAACAACAACATCATATAAACATATTAAATCAACCACAAAAGATTTTCACATCAACCCAAGACCACTGAAAAGATAACACAATTATCAACAACTTTCATGTTTATACCAAAGTCCAACTCAAAACAGAAACGTGTGAAAAAGACACAAAAACGCGAAACAGACAGTCTGCCACTGAACAATTCGCGAGGCGAGCACAATTACTCGTTGTGGCAAGCTCACATTTGGACCACTCGCCGATGGCGAGCTAAAACAAGTAGCTCTCGGGAACTAAACATTTTTCACCCAAAAATCCCAATTTTAACTTTCCAATGCCCAAATTTGATTCTAAAAGTTGTCTAATCGTTTCTAAACATGAAAAAGGCACTCGAATTCATATAAAACTTGACCCAGAATATCATTTCTACAAAATCACTATTTCACTACTGAACAGATCGCTAGGCAAGTAAAAACACTCACTGTGGCGAGTTGACATCTACTCGCTAGGCGAGTAAGATTACTCGCCATTGCGAGCGATGACAGACAGCTCTACGAACAGACATCAGTTTTCACCCAAAAACCCCAATTTCGACAACCCAAATCCCAAAATTGATAGGAAACATTACCTACTGTTATTCTACAACCTGAACATCAATTTCTTCACATTAATTCAATGAATTACCTATACTTTCAACAATCTAATTGAATTCAAAACCTAACTTATATAACATCAAAAATTCAACAACAGCAACAAGATTAAACCCTTTTTCAGAATTATATATTTATGATTAAAGAAGGTTAGTCTCACCCTTACCTTAGATTGGTTGAATTCTAAATCCTACAAGCTTTCTCTTGCCCTCTCACAAAGCTCTTCTCTTCTCTGACTTCTCACTTTCTCTTTTTCTCCTTAACCTAACAAATTCCCCTTATTCCAAAACTGCTCTTATGCCTCATTAATCTAATTTAATTATATTCATTCACTAATAATATCATATATAATAAACTACTAATAAATACCAACACCTAATACAAAAGTCACACATCGCAATTATTCAAATAAAATATACAAAAAGACACTAAACTCGATAAAATAAATAAATAATAAAATAGGGTGTTACAACTCCCGAAGGAATAAAGTTCCATCATCATCGCTTTTGAGAAGATTAATAAGACCATCAGGGGGTGACTTATGAAGAAGTAGATCAATATTAGAAGAAGCTCCAAGCTTTGTCATGAAGTCTGCACATTGGTTCCCCTCTCTAAGAGTGTGAGAAACCGTCACATTGATTTGATGTAGCAAATATTTTATGTCTTGGATAAGGACAACATATATATGATACTTCTCAATGGGGCCATTAATAAGATTTATGCAAACAAGAGAATCGGAATAGCAAGCAAACTCCGCATGACCCAAATCTTTTGCCATGGTTATACCGTGATAGATAGCAGACAGTTCAACCAACAAGATATCATGAGTCTGATAATACTGATGTTGTTAAGTTGAGTATCTTATCTGGTGTCTCGTATATTCTTCTAGTTTGTGTGTCTTTGTTACTTTGTTTTAAAAAAAAAAACATATTAAAGTAAATTATACTTTTTTTTAGGGAATTAAAATAAATTATACTATCTTCTCTTGAAAAAAAAAACTTGAATTGCATTTTCCTTCACTTTTTTTTTTTTAAGAATCCTTCACTCTTTTATATGTTGATCAATCTTTTGAAAGTTACTCTCTCTCACTGGACTAAATTGGATCTTTTGTTGCAAAAGATACAAAAGGGTAAATATATGTTGATGTATCAAAATATTAGCATAGGACAAACTTGTATTTTTACATGTCATTAACATTCATAATTAGAGAATAAGATAATATATTATAAATTGTTTTTTTTAAAGAGATTGTAAATTGTTTTTAACTCTTTAGATATTTAAAAGTTGAATTATAGGATAATTTGTTTTTATTGGAATTAAGATTAAGTTTGTTTGTTCTTTAAAAAAAGATTAAGTTAGTGTTGTTTTATGATTTATCGAGAGAGTTTGTTTTAATTTGTTATTAAGGGAGAAAAATAGGGGGAGATTGAAGCAAAAGACACAAAAGGATATAATTTTGATGACGTGTCAAAAAATTAAGTAGGGGTAAGATTGTATTTTTGGTAGACATTAAGTTTCATCTATAGAGAATAAATGTAAATTGTTTTTTTAAAGAGACTGTAAATTGTTTTTAACTCTTTAGATATTTAGAAGTTGAATTATAGGAGAATTTGTTTTTATTGAGATCAAGATTAAGTTTGTTTGTTCTTTAAAAAAAGATTAAGTTAGTGTTGTTTTATGATTTATCGAGAGAGTTTGTTTTAATTTGATTTTAAGGGAGAAAAAGTAGGGGGAGATTGAAGCAAAAGACACAAAATGATATAATTTGATGACGTGTCCAAAAATTAAGAAGGGATAAGATTGTATTTTAGGTAGATATTAAGTTTCATATAGAGAATAGTTTGTTACAAAAGATACAAAAGGATAAATATATGTTGATGTATCAAAATATTAACATAGGACAAACTTGTATTTTTACATGTCTTTAACATTCATAATTAGAGAATAAGATAATAGATTGTAAATTGTTTTTTTTAAAGAGATTGTAAATTGTTTTTAACTCTTTAGATATTTAGAAGTTGAATTATAGAAGAATTTGTTTTTATTGAGATTAAGATTAAGTTTGTTTGTTCTTTAAAAAAAGATTAAGTTAGTGTTGTTTTATGATTTATCGATAGAGTTTGTTTTAATTTGTTTTTAAGGGAGAAAAAGTAGGGGGAGATTGAAGCAAAAGACACAAAGGGATATAATTTTGATGACTTGTCCAAAAATTAAGAAGGGGTAAGATTGTATTTAAGGTAGACATTAAGTTTCATATAGAGAATAGTTTGTTACAAAAGATACAAAAGGATAAATATATGTTGATGTATCAAAATATTAACATAGGACAAACTTGTATTTTTACATGTCTTTAACATTCATAATTAGAGAATAAGATAATAGATTGTAAATTATTTTTTTTAAAGAGATTGTAAATTGTTTTTAACTCTTTAGATATTTAGAAGTTGAATTATAGGATAATTTGTTTTTATTGAAATTAAGATTAAGTTTGTTTGTTCTTTAAAAAAAGATTAAGTTAGTGTTGTTTTATGATTTATCGAGAGAGTTTGTTTTAATTTGTTTTTAAGGGAGAAAAATAGGGGGAGATTGAAGCAAAAGACACAAAAGGATATAATTTTGATGACGTGTCAAAAAATTAAGAAGGGGTAAGATTGTATTTTTGGTAGACATTAAGTTTCATATATAGAGAATAAATGTAAATTGTTTTTTTAAAGAGAGTGTAAATTGTTTTTAACTCTTTAGATATTTAGAAGTTGAATTATAGGAGAATTTGTTTTTATTGAGATCAAGATTAAGTTTGTTTGTTCTTTAAAAAAAGATTAAGTTAGTGTTGTTTTATGATTTATCGAGAGAGTTTGTTTTAATTTGTTTTTAAGGGAGAAAAAGTAGGGGGAGATTGAAGCAAATGACACAAAGGGATATAATTTTGATGACGTGTCTAAAAATTAAGAAGGGGTAAGATTGTATTTTAGGTAGACATTAAGTTTCATATAGAGAATAGTTTGTTACAAAAGATACAAAAGGATAAATATATGTTGATGTATCAAAATATTAACATAGGACAAACTTGTATTTTTACATGTCTTTAACATTCATAATTAGAGAATAAGATAATAGATTGTAAATTGTTTTTTTTAAAGAGATTGTAAATTGTTTTTAACTCTTTAGATATTTAGAAGTTGAATTATAGGAGAATTTGTTTTTATTGGGATTAAGATTAAGTTTGTTTGTTCTTTAAAAAAAGATTAAGTTAGTGTTGTTTTATGATTTATCGAGAGAGTTTGTTTTAATTTGTTTTTAAGAGAGAAAAAATAGGGGGAGATTGAAGCAAAAGACACAAAATGATATAATTTTGATGATGTGTCAAAAAATTAAGAAGTAGTAAGATTGTATTTTTGGTGGACATTAAGTTTCATATATAGAGAATAGATGTAAATTGTTTTTTTAAAGAGATTGTAAATTGTTTTTAACTCTTTAGATATTTAGAAGTCGAATTATAGGAGATTTTTTTTATTGAGATTAAGTTTGTTTGTTCTTTAAAAAAAAAGATTAAGTTAGTGTTGTTTTATGATTTATCGAGAGAATTTATTTTAATTTGTTTTTAAGGGAGAAAAAATAGGGGGAGATTGAAGCAAACGACACAAAATGATATAATTTTGATGACGTGGCAAAAAATTAAGAAAGGGTAAAATTGTATTTTTGGTAGATATTAAATTTCATATAGAGAATAGTTTAAATTTTAAATTATCTGCATCCAACAAAACCCTTTGGTAAAAAATAATTCAATTTACCAACAATGCATTGATATAAGTGGTAAGAGATCTTGTAAAAAAAAAAAAGTGGTAAGAGATTTGGGTCCTTCAAACATGTGGTTAGGAGTTCGATTTCTGACTCATGTATGAAATTTTTTGGTTGTGAGGGATAATCTACCATGTGTGTCTCACATGTTCTCGACCGAGTTAATCACACTAGGGTGTTTCAAAGGTTTCCCGGTTAACAAGGACAAGTTAACGGATAAGTATATAAGAGTTGGAGAAGGTAAAACTCATCTCGACTTTTTCACATTGCCATGTTTAACCCCCTCTCCGATCCTTTTTATATAAAAAAAATCAAAATCAAAACAATCACCGACCTCTTTTGTCAAAAAATAAAAAAATGGTACCCACTACTTTCATAAAAATTTTGGAAATATTTAATATACCCTTAATATAAAAAAAAGTCTTTTAAATAGTAAATATATTTTAAAAATTATGATTTTTTTGTTATAAGTAGAACCAAACTTTTTAAAAAGAAAATTCTTATTTATACTATATATAAAGGAAATTATCTCTTTCAACACACTTTTGGGTTGGAATTTTCTTTCCAAAAATACCCTTAATTTTAAATACAAGTAACACATGTAACAAATAGATAAGAATAAATTTAAGTATTATAACAAATTTAACAAACAAATATGAATACATGTATATCTTTTTTTTTTCTTTATCATTTAAAAAATATAACAAACTAGATGAGTATATTTATACTTACTTTTTCATTATCCCAATTATACCCTTAAACAATTTTTTCTATAATAAAGATTGTTGTTATGTCATTAAAAAAAGCAACAAACATTTATATTTTTACTTTTAATCAAAACTAAAATTTCATAAAAAAAAAATACCGTTCATAATTTTCAAACATTATCGCAATAAAAAGAGCGAAAATACAGGCATGAAGTACCCGTTTCACTAGTAATAATAAAGACCGAAGAGTATTTTAAATCAACGAGGAAAATTTTTCTTTTATTTAGATGTATACATCTCAAATGATTTTTGAGGTGCAAAACATTAGTGTACTACTCTGAAAATAATTTGATATTATACTTTTGACCCGCGCGTCGTGCAGGTTTAACTAATAATCACAAACAAACTTAATAAGTATACAATATTATGATTAAAATTAACTTAATATGCATTCAACAATACTTTAGATGAAATATTTTAGGTTAAATTGTTTCTAACCTAATGTAGCATTTTAGAAGGAAATTATTAGGTTTAGTTTCTGCAGACCTAACAAAATTAATAAATAAGAATAAGTGTACAGAAACAACATATTTATATACAAACGATGACACAACAGGATAGGAATGAATTTTTTTTTAAAAGAATAAGGGATTATCATTTAATGATGCAAATTTAGAGCCAAAATTTTACGGTCGAGGATTATCATTATGTAGAGCCAAAATTTTAGGGTTGAGTTGTTGCAAATCTAATAAGAAACTAGATTTTTGTCCCATGCGACGCACGGGTCTTTTCGACTATAATACAGACCAATCAATAATCTTTAACCCGTAGGATCATGGGTCGATCAATAAATGCAAATTAGATTATTAGAGATACAATATTACAATCAAATGATAATAAAAAAATTATAAAGAAAAAAGATAAAAAGAATACAAAATTATATTGTTGCACGAGTCAATTTTATTTATTACTTTTATAGTTAAACATAAAAAATTAATGTAGTTCATGGTTCCTAACAAATTATTTAGGGTAGCCGAGTTTTTCATCGAAATTAGGGTATTCTGTTTATATACGTATTAAATAAGTGTACAATAACTTGTAAAAAAAAAATCTACAGACCTAATAAAATTAATTAATAATAAGGATAAAAATTAAGATATCTATTAAATTTTTACTTTGAAAAATATTCACGGTTATTAGAGAGAAATGAAAAACATATATGATGCAAATTTAGAGCCAAAATTTTAGGATAGAGTTGTTGCAATTAGTGGAGGGAAAAAATTAGGTTAAGACTCAACAAAAATTAATAAATAAGGATAAGGATAAGGATTAGTCGAAGGAAAAAATTAGGTTAAGACTTAACAAAATTAATAAATAAAGATGCTCTAAAAATCATTTTGGGATACTTTTTCTTTTTTGACAAGAAATTTATTTCAGCGTGCAACACGTTACTACTACTTTTTTTTAGAGGGAAAAACGTTACTACTACTTGGCAATAGGTTCGTGGGTCTATGGACTGTGGTCTCCCTTTGTATTCATCTACTGAACTTTGGTGTTCTATTTTTGAACAAATGCGTGGTTGACTAAACTTTTTCTTTTTTTTACGCTTCCATCATTGACTAAACTTACCTTAGGTTAGTATGAGTTTGACCACTCTAAGTCAAAGTACTAATGATACTTACACTTTGGTTGTGCGTATGATCACGCATGATTCTCGTAAGGGAAATGTTTTTTTTTAAAAGGTCGTAAGGGAAATGTTAACTTGACCTAGAAATAGCAAATGAAATCAATTGCAATCATTTCTTCTCAAAAATAAAATTAAATAAAAATTAGTAATTTGATTAAAATATTTCTCCCTTCGTTCCGTAATAGATGACTTATTTGAAAATGTGCAATTTTAATCTAATTTACTTTGACCATATTTTTCTATTAATGTACAAATATAAATAATATCATATAAGATGTCGTTAGATTCGTCTTGATTAGTATTTTCAAAATATCAAATTTTCGTAATTTTTTCTTATATACTCCCTCCGGTCACTATTATAAGCAAAATTTCACTTTTTAGATACATTGAATAATTAATGTATCAAGTCTATAATAAAGACTAGATACATTAACTATTTAATGTATCTAAAAAGTCAAATTTTGCTTATAATAGTGACCGGAGGGAGTATTATTTAAGATATGTAAACTCAAAGTTATGCATTGACATGCGTAATAAAGTCAACTGTGTCAAGTATTACGGGACAGAGGGAGTAATATGGACTTCAAAATTGTCTATCATAATAATTAGTCTAACATATGTCCTAAGGAATCAAATGTAAAAATAATTTATTAAAATATTTGTATTACATTTAATCTTTAACTTTTGAATAAATTGAATCATAAAGTTTTAGAGAATATTTCTTCTTTTAAATTTCTTAACATATGCCCTAAGGATACAAGTTAGCACTACCCAATAAAAGTCTCATTAACTAATGTACTAGACACGGTTAAAGAATCTATAAATAAAAGTTTATCTTAAAAATATACTTTTTATTTTAATCAAGTAATAATTACACAACTTTTTGTAAAAAAAAATTAAAATTACACAACTATTTTTTTTTTTTTTATAAAAACCTATTTATTCTGATTGTTTAATCAATTGCTATAGGGCACTTTTAACATTCTCGTAAAAATAAAAGGCTAATAGTTGTAGTTACCCAAAAAAAACACATGTCTATCTTAGACCAAGTGCAATGGCTTGTTGAAAGAGAGAGTAAACATGTTGAGACCATTGGAGAGGGGTGTTGAAAGATAGTGGAAAGATGATGTGGATAAGTGAGGTGATTAATGAATTAAACATATTGAATACTGTCCCGCCAGGCCACGTGGCGCGTTATTACAGGCTGCTTGGATTTTTTTCATTTTAATAATTTAAACCCATTTATTTTATTGCAAAATAATTTTTTTAATTATTTATTTTTTACCAAAATTCATGATTTTTTTTCTCTACAAATAGAGACTTGAATCATTTGATTTGGACACAGAAAAAAAAGCCAAGTTTTTCACTCTTAATCTTATTATTAGCTTTTCTTTTGAAGTTTTAGTCCTTTTTTTTAGTGATATGGATCTCAATAATAATCATTTAAAAAATATAAAAACAAAAATATAATCAATAATTGTATTAAGTGTTTTTTAAGTTTAATTATAATCGATAATTGTATTTTTATGTAATTATAAAAACAAAAGTATAAAATTAAATAAGAATAAGAAATAAAAGGTGGTGGGGTAGGGTGTTGAATGAAAAAACCATTGGAATGGGTAAAATTGAATGAGTGTTGAATTAAGAGAGATAAAATGATGTAGAGTGTTGAAAATTGAAAAAATGGGTGTTGAAGGTTGTTGAATAATAATTACCATTGTACTTGGTTTTATTTGATGCAGAAACAAATGAAGGCTAATTGATTTAATTTTAAAATAATGGAAATCTAATAAAAATTACGTAAACTTTATAAATTTATTTTAATAATTAGGTTAAATATTTTTTTTAAACGATTAAACATATTATTTGTTTTTGTCCTTTTTTTTTACAATGATCTATGTTTTATTTAGGCCTTTTATTAATATGTAATATACTTTACATTAATAAATATAAGGTGAAAAAGAAGTGTCCAACATTAGCTCTCAAAAAAAATAAATTGTCAATATTAATTATGGGTGCTAAGATATCAAACATGGAATTTGAAGAAGAGGATGCTCTGATTTCATACAAGAAACGGTTCATACCACGATTGTAATATTGGTGGGCATGCGGCATGTGGGGGGCTGTTTCGTGATAGTTTAGGCACCTTTCGCGATGTTTTTTTTATTGTAATATTGGTATATATACTGTTTTTTATGCAGAGGTGTTAGGAATTATTCTTGCAATTGAGTATGCTGCTCAACAGGGGTGGAGGAATATTTGGCTAGAGAGTGACTCCATTAGTGTTTACTAAGCCTATGCTGGTTCCTATTATGTTACATAATCGTTGGCAAAATGCTCGGCTTCTTGGTATTCATGTCATCTCTTCTCATACTTTTTGTGAAGGAAACAGCTTCTCAGATATGTTGGCATCTATGGGTCATGCCATAGTTGGTGTCGTTTGGACGGATACTCTTCCCACCGATGTGCATCCTGTTTTTCTTAGAGATAGATGTGGACTTCCAAATTACAGATCCCTTGAACTGTTTTTTGGGGGGTCTATTATTTCTGTTTATTTTTCTGTTTTCTTTCTGCTGTTTTCTTTTGAGGGTTTTGGTCTAGTCCCCCCTCTTTTTGTAATTATTTTTCCCCCTTTTTTTAATAAATTTCTCGAGTGTGGCGGCATAGGATGAAGGTGTCTCGGGGTGCCAACCTGGCAATCTGGTTGGGATGTCGATGATACTGCTTGATGCTCGTTCACTCTCCTTACTTATCAAAAAAAAATAAAAAAAATATAAGGTAATTTTAATATCTTAGGGAGTAATGAATCGAGATAATAAATATAAACTAATTTTATTATCTTAGGGAGTAATGAATCGAGATAAATGCCTGCATTTTACTACTGAATTTTCATGAAATATTTTTTATACTTTAAAATATAAAAAAATATTAAACTCCGATTGTCCTAAAAAATATAAAGTTAATATTATTTTATTTTTCTTTCAAAAAAATGTTATTTTATTTATTTTAACTAGCGAAAACGTCTTTCCGCTCTTTTAATTACGTTAACGTGTGTAGATTATCAATGATATTTTATAAAAAAAATCGTGTAAATGACAAACGAATATATATATATATATATATATATATATATATATATATATATATATATATATATATATATATATATATTTGTGACTTTTAAATGTAACAAACTCAACAAATAATATTTCTTTTAAAAAAAACAATAATATAACAAATATAATAAAAATTCTTTTTTTTTAATTACACAAACGATATAACATTATTATTATAAAATTTGTATAAGGATATAATTGGAATACCAAAAAAGTCAGCCTAAAATCCTTCCAAAGTACCCTATTTTTTTATATATAGTATAAATATCTAATGGATTTTTTTTTTGAAAGATCTAACGAAATATTTTTATATACATCTTTTATAAATAATTTATCAATCTTTTGTTTATTTAAAACATTTTTTATTTATTACTTAATCTTTTTTTTGTCAAGTAGTTTGGTGGTTGAAGCTCATACATTTTAAATGTGAAGAAGTGAGGTGTCAAGGGTTCAAACATTTGACCCTACATAAATTATACAATGTCCATTTCAATTAAGCTAAGCTCACGGGAATTTAACTAGTCTTAATCTCTACCATATGATTTGGTAGAAAATAACACGGCCGATTTAATTAGTCTTTTGTTTACATTGTTTGGTCAAGTTTTTTTGTTTAATTTAATTAGAGTTAACGACTTAAGCGATCAAGAACTTGTTTAAAATTTTCAGAAATACGAAGACTCTTTAAAATTTGTAAACTATAAAGACCCAATTGACAATTCAATGTAAAACTCGGTTTAAACTACCCCCACCTAATATTTTCAAGGTTTCCCATTCTGTCATTTATTTTAATACTCGAAATTCAAAGATGTATAACCAAAAAATGAGTATTAAATTAACATTAATAAAAAGTCTCCTTCCTTTTAATTTTCTTTTAATAAAAGGTCTCTTAAAACATTATATAAAAGTAGGTATACCTAGAGACTACCACGGTCAGAAAGACCAGGGAGCATATGAAGTGTTCAGCTCTTGGAATGGATAAGAATATACTGCAGTCTCAATCAAAGAGGATTGATAACCCAACTCGTCTCTTTCAATGCATTCATTATATAATTTTTAAATAAAAATTACTTTTTAAATGTTTTGACTAATGCTCCGGAAACATCGATTAATATTTTCCTAAAAAAATAAGTTTGACTCCATTTCATTTCAGTCATAGTCCCATTTCGTGTGCAAAATTGAATGTTCCATTGTTAATTGAAGATTAATATATAGCAAATCAAAATCTAATCTAAATGGCATAACTACATTTGGTTTGGAAAAAAAAAATGGGGCAACTCAAAAACTGACGCACAAATTCACATATTTTAACAGAGTAATGAATAAATGATAAATATTTCTCATCATTTGGAGATGATATTACTGAATTTTGGTTAGTTATAGGGAGGGTAAACATTGCTATAATTATATTATTTTTTTATAAAAAAAACTCTAGTATTGAGCTCAATCGAAGTCAACGGTCGCTCATACTTTGGTACATGTAGCTATATATCCTTAACTCTAATTTTTTTTATTGATGTACACCAACATCTATTGTACACCAAATCTCAACACCTCGTTTTCTTTTGGTTAAACAATTGTTTTGTGATCTTGTCATGTTAACACGACTCTATTTGTTTTAATTTATAATCTTTGTGTAATGTGTCGTTGATTTTCCGTTTTAGTATAATGTTTATTTAATTCAAATTAAAAGATTAATTTTGATCAAGTATAGATTTAATCAATATTGAAGATCCAGAAACATGAGTATTTTGGTGACTTGAATATAATCATATTTGTAGGCATATTGTTTTATGCTATTAACATGAATATTGTCAGTTTGTTTGCAAATTCATATACTTTTTATTTTTAGTGACTTTAAATTTGTATTGCATTGATTAACTATATCAATTTAAATGAATGAATATAATTTATATTTGTCAAAAACAAAAAAATTAACTATATACTCACTTAAATGAACCATGGTTTTATATTGTTATTAACCAAGTTTAATTCTTTTAAAAAAAAAGTTTAATCCAATGATTTTTAAAGTATACCCAAATTAGTGATGGGATGATGGATGGATCTATATTCTACCGGATCGCCCTTAAGTGGTTGTTATGATACACAATAACATTGTGTAATCCCATATATCCTCATGCAACCCGAAGTATGACATATTCACAAATATGAGATTTCTATCTATAGCCTATGGGCACTAAAAATATAAAAATATATACTTAGCTACCACCACTACTTCAATTTGGATTGAATTTGATCATCTTCTCCTTCGTATATTTGAATTGTCATATTATATTTGCAAGTTGATGCCATATTTATCAGACCTTCTTCTTATATTTGAATTCTCATATTATGTATGCGAGTTGGTGCCCAAATATAGCTTTCCGCGAAAAACCTATAGCAAGAATAATAAAAGCATATTTCTAAACGACGATAAACTTATGGAAATAAACAATAAACAACTTGGTTTGTTTTTTCTTCTTCCGAAGGAAAACAAGTTGGTTTGTTACCTACCTCCTTGGGATACTATACAAATTATCCTTATATATGATAAATAAGTTTACCAAAATTGATCGTTAAAATAGTGCTCCAGATCTTGGGAAGTGCAAGGTGCTCAACTAAACCGAGCTTCCGAATACTATGGATCTCAAAAAATAAATTTAAGTTTAATACTCACCCCCTACTTAAATAAAAAAAAATATATGTTACTTCATTTTCTTTCTTCAGTACACGTTTGAAATTTTTCTAGACTCTAATTCTCCTTTATGGACATAAATTTGGTGTTATCAAACCACACCCCAATTTGTATAATCACTTAATTTTTTTTATTTCCTTTCATATTTAGAATTTCTTCTGATTCAGATTTTTTAATGAACCTTAGCTACACAAAAAAAATGCATTTTAATTTTACCGGGAGACCTATTTTAAATAGAGAGTCGAGCCTCCTATTTTATAGGAACGGCCCTGGATAAAAACACAAAGAAAGTTTACCAAAAATGATATCTATCTTAAAAATCATATTAATAGTATTTTGTGACTGTTTGACGATATAAATTATTTTACATAAAAGTGCATCAAATTTAATTTCTAAAAGAAAAGCAATGTGATAGATTATATGTTAAAAAGAGATATGCGAAATTCATTTCCAAAATAAGCAATGTGAAAATTCAAGGGCCATTTGATTCAAAATAGGACTTATACCTCGAATTTTTAGGGCAAAAAAGCTTCAAAAAATCAATTTAATTATAAATATATAATATATAAAAAATAATTGAATGTTTGTCCAACTCAATTAGTCAAGATGAGGGTCTCATATTCTTTGGCTTAAGTTCAAAATTTGGACTTAACAAATCTATTTTCTTTAAACTGATTTGTCCGGTGAAGATTAGAGAAATGTAGTGGTGGTTCTCCAGTAAGGATGGCTGTTCGCGGTGGTGCACGATGCTCCAATGTGGAGGAAAACAGCTTCCTTCTTGAAGGAGAATGATGTCTGCCGGTGCGTTAGCACCACAATGCTCAAGTCAATATGTGAAAGAGGTGGATTGTGTGCGAAAATGGGTAAAGTTAATTGTACATTGAGCATGATGCTAGGTCACACTTATATAGACGAGGAGGTTGATAATTGCCTCCCGGTTTTGCGACGTGACTCCATGAGTCACAGAAGCCGTTAGAGATGGCTTCAACGACCAAGATTTGATATGGGCGCACTCTTGTGTGGTAATCCGAGCAGGGCTTTACATACGCCTTCATGACAGTCTTCTCTAAGTGATGTGAGCCTTAGCTTGTTGGGCTGTTCTTAATGGGATTTATGCCGGTCCGAAACGTAAACCTTGTGTTATTTTTGAAGTTATTTTAAAATGTCTCATTGTTACTTGTGTTGGATCAACCTTGAAAAATATTAGAAATATGCTCCTATATTAAAATAATCACCTATATTCTGGGATAAAGGGGTAGTCAAGGAGTAACTTTTGCCTCTCCATCTCACAACTTAGCTCATGTTTGGTTTCATTTTTGAAAGACTCAAAATTAATTCTAGAATTGTAGAATTATTTTTTACATGTTTGATTGCTCACATGTAGAATTAATTTTTCCACCAAAATCAATTCTAATTTGAAGCTAAAAATTGAAAATTTTGCTCCATGAATTGATTTTTACGCAAGAAAAAATATTGATGAAAAATTTATTTTATTATTAACTATTTTGGCTCCCATACAATATGTTTTTGGATGTTTTACATAATAAAAATAAATAAAAAAATTATATTGTACACTTAAATGCTAAAGTGTTTCGCTGCAGTTTGTTCTTTAGATTAATAAAAAAAAAAGATTGATTGAAATTCATATGAATGTAATATATCTTCGGAGAGAACGAGATAGAGTGAATGGGTAATATGATAGATATGATAGTTGGTGATTTGATAAGAAGAAAGAGATAGACAAAGTGATCTCTTTTCTTTTTTTACTCAAACAAATTTAAGGCATTTCGTTAATGATAATAGTAACAATACAATGTGGAATCGTATCAAAAACATTGCCAGAAACTGAAGATAAAGCTGCATGTGCAAAAGCATGAGCGCTATCATTTGCTTGACGCCTAGTAAACAAAACTTTGTATTTGTAGTGATGTGAGAAGAGAGTTTTACAATCTTGCAAGATCACATCATACTCAGAAAGGTTCAACTTGTTTTTATTGATATCATCGATGACCAGTTTACAATCCATTTCCAATATGACGTTGTGGTGTTCCAATGTATCAAGCCATTCAAGTGTCCTTTTCAAACCCCAACATTCTACCATAAGCCTCCAAGCGATCATGGCAAATGTAACTAGTTGCTCTTGACTCATATGTTGCCATATTTTTGTTTTTTGTTTTTTTGTATATAGACGAAATGACAAAACCATTATAAATTCACACACATAATGAAGGTATCGCAGTTCGAACCCCTGTCATGATATTCGGCCTAACAATTTTGACATTTTTGCTGGTTGAGATAGGACTTATGGATATATGTTGCCATATTCTATTAAATACAAAAGTGATCTCTTGATGAGTTATGAAATTTTGAAAACAAAAAATGGTTGTCTTTATGCACACCCTATCACCAAATGGAGAATTCAAAGCCTAGCACGCAAATCAAGGCAAGGGAAAAATATTAGAAAAAAAAAAGCCTAGCATCTTTGCTTCTGCGTTTTGATTGCTAATCTTACATCACAATATCAAATTACCGTGAATTTTAGAAGTTTGAAAGTGAAAAGTCAGTTGGATGTGTGTTTTTGACGTGATTTGCAATTTTTTCCAACACACTAATGAATGTCGGAGAATAAGAGATATCCAAATAAGATTTCGGTTAGGTTATTTGTGAAATAAATTAGCTGCTATTTTATAGGTAAACTATAGTATTATATAATTTTAATGATTTTTTTGGTTACATATAATTTTAATGATTGTGGTAACTAAGTATATTAAAAATGACATCTTATTTTTTTAATACGGAAAATTAAATGTTGTCAAAACTTAAAAATATGAGATAAAAAGTTTTAAAAGCAAAAATTCTGTATTTTTTTATTTTACATAAAAAATTTCAACAAAATTACAATATTAAAAATAACTTCAGACTTTGATTTTATTAATTACTAATAAGAGTGAACGTGCTAACAACAATGTCTCCAAAATAGATATAGAAAATTAGCATGATTCTTTTTTTTTTCACTACCAAAATAATTATAATAGTGGCAGCTGTTTTTTTTTAAAGAAATAAAATTCTTATGAACAAAGAACGTGCTAACTATATTATATAATTATAATTCTTATGAACAATGAAATAAAATTTCTTAAATCCCAAGAGTTTACTAATAACTCGTATTGAGCCATTGTTTTTTTTTTTTAAAGAAAAAAAACACACCAAATTGTTCATAATTTATTTGAGTACCCTACAAGCTCCAAACAAAATATCCCATATATAAATCTTTTCACATGCTACCAAGATTGACTTTGATTCTGAATAGTAAAATAAAAGCTACCACCTACCAAATTCATCTTGCTCTACGTTATTCTATAAATACATGCATGCACCCTTCTACCTTATTCACCAAACAAGGCAAATACTCAACTAGTTGTAAAACATTCTCCTAATCTAGTCTCCAAAATGTGTATTGGAAAAGGAGAATTCACCGTGAATATTACCAACAAAGAAATAGTGGCTGCTGCTCTTCCAATGCAAGAGCACTGGCTTCCACTATCAAACCTTGATTTAATTCTTCCCCCCGTTGATGTTGGTGTGTTCTTTTGCTACAATAAACCTATAATTACTACTGGCACCCACCATAACATTGTGGGGCGTTTGAAAAATTCTTTAGCTGAGGCTCTTGTTTCTTATTATGCCTTCGCTGGTGAGGTGATGACTAACTCCATGGGTGAACCTGAGTTACTTTGCAACAATCGTGGAGTTGATTTTGTTGAAGCTTTTGCTGATGTTGAGTTACAATCTCTCAATTTGTATAATCCAGATGAAACTGTTGAAGGGAAGCTTGTTCCAAAGAAGAAACATGGTGTGCTTGCTGTTCAGGTGAAATATTAATTTAAAAAACAATGCAACATGTCTACAAATTGATTAGTATTATTTATAGTTTTTTAATTATCATTGTTACTATGCAGGCAACTTGGATGAAATGTGGTGGCTTAGTAGTGGCTTGCACTTTTGACCATCGTATAGCAGATGCTTATTCTGCAAACATGTTCCTTGTATCATGGGCCGAGATAGCTCGGCCCAATGATAACAAGTCTTTGATCCCAACAACGCAACCTTGTTTTAGACGGTCACTTCTAACCCCACGACGCCCATCTTCCATCCATCCTTCACTTTATGACATGTATGTCCCTGTCTCTGATCTACCTCCACCACCTGAACCTGAATCAGACTCTGATATTAAAACCGACCCAATAATAAGTCGCATATACTATGTAACAAGCAAAGAACTCAACAACATGCAATCACTAGCCAACTCAAACAATGGTGGTAGTGGCAAGCGCTCCAAACTCGAGTCCTTTTCTGCTTTCTTGTGGAAAATGGTTGCTGAAGCCGCTTCAATCGATAATGAAAACATTGTTGCAAAAATGGGGCTTGTGGTTGACGGAAGAAAGAGGCTAAGCAATGGTGACAAAAACAAAGAAGAGATTATGAATTCATATTTTGGAAATGTGCTCTCGATTCCCTATGGTGGTAGATTAGCAGAAGAGCTGGTCGATAATCCGCTATGTTGGGTGGCAGATCGAGTTCACGAGTTTTTGGAGGCGGCGGTGACAGAGGAACATTTCTTAGGTCTAATTGATTGGGTGGAAGAGCATCGACCAGTTCCGGGATTGGCAAGGATTTATTGTGGTAGCACTGGTGGAGAAGAGGGACCAACATTTGTGGTGTCTTCAGGGCAGAGGTTTCCGGAGTCGAAGATTGATTTTGGATGGGGGAAGCCTGTGTTTGGATCTTATCATTTTCCTTGGGGAGGTAGTGCTGGCTATGTTATGCCAATGCCAAGCCCTAAAAGGAATGGTGATTGGTTGCTCTATATGCACCTTCCTAAGGGACACTTGCACTTCATGGAGGCTCAAGCTCCCCATTTCTTTAGACCAGTCTCTTGGGATTACCTCAACAATTAAAGTTTGTGTTATTAAATTCATTTGTTTGTTAATTGTATTATTCCTATATCCACATTGGTTCATCATATTACTATAAATTTTTTGCATTTTGCTTTGAATTTAAGATGAATGATAATGTAATGTTCCTTGTTAAGGTTGTAAAATGTTTCAATAAAATCCCATTAATATTATATATACACACACAAACAAATAATTTTCTTAATTGGTTTATGGCACATGGGTCAAAGTGACTAAATCTCAATCTTCTGATCTTCACCCTCTCTATGTCTTGTGTGTGGATCATATGTACTACAATCATGCAGAAGGAAAATAGTACGTAATTTAACGTGCTTGAATTTGCATGACTTGAAATAAAATGTGAAAAATAAAAAGACTTATATTAAAATTTTAGAATAAAAGTAAATAAAAATTAAGATTGAATTGAAATGTCAATGAAATTGAACAGTTTGAATGATACAAAATTTACATGAAGTCAAAGAAATTAAAGATATGAAAGACATACTTGATGTTCTTAAAAACTTGACTTTGTTTCTAGTTTATGAGTAGGCTTCAAAAATTAATTAGTTCGACATTTGTTCTCTTGAAAGAACTGTTACTTATGGTTGAAATAAACTAAATAATTGCTACTTCAACGGGATGTCGAGTTTGTGGCATTTACTTTGTTGAATTTGCTTTAGCGTTAACACATTACGTGTGTGTTTGGTTATGCGGTGAGCATAATTGATTTTGATAAGGCGTAACACACACTTTACTTTTGCTTTCTTTAGTGTGTGTTTGGTTATGCGGTAAGCATAATTGATTTTGATAAGGCACACCACACATTTGCTTTTGCTTTCTTAGTTCTATACTTATCATATTGCTATAGTTTGTTGATGTTCTCCGCTTTTGATTGCTTTTGTGATGTTAATGATCAAATATTTTGGTTGAAATGTTGACTTTCATCTTAGATTTCTTGTCATCAGTCATCACCTTTGAACTCAATAGATTTCTTTGATGAACATAATTGAAACAATGTTGAGCATGCATGCTTTTGGGTTCACTGAATACTATAGTATTCCGAAATTTTGTTTGGTTTGTTACCTATCATGTAATGCCATGTCATTTTCTATATTTAATTATTTTAAAATAAATCTAATTTTGACTTAATTCTTCTTATGAAATACTTATATCATCACTTATCACTTCACTTATTCATAAACCTAACCCTGTTGCCCTAATTTTAACCTAAAAATTTTGCCAAATTTCCCTCCTCCTAAACCTAACCGTTATTTCCTAAATTAATGCATCTCTTATCTCTTATTCATAAACCTAACCATGTTGCCCTAATTTTAACTTAAAAACTTTGGCAAATTTCCCTCCTCATAAACCTAACAGTGATTTCTTAAATTAATGCATCTCTAATCTTTATCACTTATTCATAAACCTAACTCTGTTGCCATAATTTTAACCTAAAAATTTTGCCAAATTTCCCTCCTCCTAAACCTAACCGTGATTTCCTAAATTAATGCATGTCTTATTCATAAACCTAACTCAGTTGCCCTAATTTTAACCTAAAAATTTTGCAAAATTTCTTTTCTCCTAAACCTAACCGTGATTTCCTAAATTAATGCATCTATTATCTCTTATTCATAAACCTAACCCTGTTGCCCTAATTTTAACCTAAATATTTTGCCGAATTTCCCTCCTCCTAAACCTAACTGTGATTTCCTAAATTAATGCATTGGATGCTATTAATCACATATATTAAATCCTATTTAATTCGCAGAAATTTTTCTTGGCATAATTTTTCCTTGCTTTGTAGTCAACTGATTTCCCTACTTCTTTGGAAGCGATTAACTATCCTATTTAATTCCCATAATTTTTTCTCACGTAGTCAACTGATTTTCCTGCTTCTGCGATTAAGTTCAACTTATTTGCCTACTTTTATGGAAACAATTTACTTCCAGGGATATTCTCCTTAATCTTATACTGATTCACGTTTCCCTCATCTTTCCTCTCTTATCAGAACCAAAATATTATTTCTCTGGGGACAACAATATTCAAAACACATTTTCTACCTTTTAGTAACAATTACAGACTTTTAGTAACATTATTAGTAACAATTATCTGCTTTTAGTAACAAACCATGACTTTTAGTAACATGAATCGAATAATAGATTTTCAACAAATTAATTGTCTTATTCCCTTCGCATCAATTTTCTTTTTCTCTTATATATCATGAAATTCAATATTGGTCACTTGCTAGCAACTAATTTACGAAACATTTGGCAATATGTTTAACTTTTTAGACCTATTGTTTAACCAATTATATACCAAATTTTTTATAATATCGAATAATCCACGAGGTAAATAATTTAGAATATCTTAAACAGCCATAATTATTTCATGCTGACTTCAAGCCCTTCCTGTTTTTATGGTAATTATAAACAAAAATCGTAATTACTCTGATTCAATCAACTAAGAGATTTCATCTTCATCTAATTTTTTTTTTGTTGCAGACAATGTGCTCCGCTTCCTCTATTTATGACAGCAAAATATCCAAAACCTAATCTCTATGATTGAATCAAGTAGTGGATTTCATCCACATTTCTTGCCTAATTAGTTGCAGGTGATATACACCTCTTCAAGATTGTTTTTGCCATTACCATTTTATTTTATTCAAATATTAAGTCAGACTTTGGAAGTCATTAATTTTGCGCCCCCTCCCTATTTACACGCCAATTATAAAGTCAAACCAAGTCCCCTAACAAAATAATAATTTCATATTTTCTGTATTAATCTTTATCCTAAAATGTTGGGCATTTCCTAATTTTATTCCATTTCAAGTGCATCAGTTTTGGAATTATCGTTATAAGCAATACTCCTTATTTTAACCATCAAACTCTGCTCACACGTATTACACCTTTGTTAAAGTAACATGAACGATGTACTAGAATTATGGAACAATACCAACGTCTATGGTAATTAACATTATGATTTGAGTTATGACAATTTTAACATTCAAACGAACTACATTGTTTTATTTCTAACGGTGAATATTAACTTCTTAAAATGACCCGTGCGTTAGCACGGGTCAATGGTCTAGTTTTAAGGTGAATAAGTGGGGTGTTTAGGGTTTGAACCTCGACCCCAGTATATTACAATACAATGTCTCCATCAACAGAGTTATACTCACGAGAACCTAGTATAATTCTGAACATGCATGACTCTCTTTGATTATGTTGCTGATAGTCCGTTCTATTTAGGTTGAGAATGCTATTTTTTGCCCTCCCTTTTTGGGCTTGGTGAAGTTTACAATATGGAGGTGAGGTAATTTTCCCATGGAGGGAAATATGCAATTCTACTATTTATAAATGGTTCAGATTCTATAATAATCCAAATTTAAAAAATATACTCTGAATTATAAAATTTGAAGTACATAATTTTGTTAAAAGAAGAAGAATTTGTTTTGCAAAGGATGGGTTCTAAAGGCATACAAGATAAGTTCAAATTCCAAAATAAAAAAAAAAACAAAAAAAAAAAAACACATGGGTAATTATTCCTAGGGTGCGTGAGAATTCTGGGTGAAAAGAATTTGACCATGGTCTTCCCTTTTTATCGTTGACCAAACTTTTACGAATGTTAGTTAAGCTTTCTTTGTTTATAAATAAATAAAATACTGTAGGTAAGTGTGAGTGTGACCAATACCAATCTACGTCAAATTACTAATATGCTTTACGACTGGGTACCGAATGTGCATAGTTTAATGAGAGTTAACGACTTAGTGATTAAGAACTTGTGTTGAAATTGTTCAGAAATGCAAAGACCAATTAAAATTTGTAAACTCTAAAAACTCATTTGACAATTCAATGACAAACATCATCTTTTGGAGGTTTCCTATTTTGTTGTTCATTTTAATACTCGAAAATTAACGAAGTCAAGTTACACAAAAAATGATTAAATTAACATTGTAAAAAAGTAGGTATACCTGACGACTACAATGGTCAGAAAGACTAGTAATTAATATATGTATCTTTAGCCACTAACAATATAAAAAGACTTCGTACCGGTCCTACTACTATTTTCAATTGAGTTTGATCATTTTTATTCTTAGAGGAGTTTGGTCATCTTCTCCTTATATATATGCGAGTTGATGCCATATATATCACACATCACCCAAACATAGCTTTCCGCGAAAGACCTATGGCAAACATTTGAAAAATAAACAAGTTGGTTTTTTAGCAGGATAGAAATTTTATTAATCATGAAAATAAGTATTTCCTAAATCTTTTCTTCATGTTTTTTTTATTGTAAAAAATTCATTCATAATCAAAGTTTTTTGAAAACATATTTTCAAAATAATTAATCAAAGCGATTTAAGAAAAAATGTATTCATATAATATTAACTACTACGTAAAAATAATAATTTTGGTGTCCTCGTAAAAATGGTGTTATGGACTACCGCCCATCCACAAGGCCACCTCTGACTTCTTAACTCTTTCACATTTGTCATCAAGTCATCTTTATAACTCTCAAGGTAACTCTTTGGAGAATTCTAATTAATTTAACAAGAATATTTCAACTGGTATCACACTCTTTAACACACTTTAACATACTCCCTCCGTTCCTTTTTAAGTGTCACTTTTATAGAAAAGTTTTGTTTCTATTTAAGTGTCACTTTCAAAGTTCAATGTAATATTAAATGTTGTGTTACCAATATTACCCTTAATTATTTATTACAGAGAGAGAAATAATTGAAACAAGGTATTAAATGAATGAGGTTATTATTGGAAAAAGATAATTTATTGTATCAAAAGTAGTAATATTTATTGAGTTTATTGGTTTGTGTAAAATGTCAAAAAGTGACACTTAAAAAGGAACGGAGGGAGTATTTTTTATTGGTTAAAATTTACAAAAATCTCGTTAAATAACGAGGATCTATTAATATAAGTTTTGACTAACAATAAAATTGTGATGAAAAGTATGTGTCGAAGTGTGAGTATTGTTCTTTCTTGATAAGGTTGTAAGGATGGCTCTAATATTGATATGTAGAAAAATACTTCTTCCGTTTTAAAATGAGTGTCGTTTTAGTCAATTGCACATAAATTAATGAATGAAATAAAATAAAATAATCATTAAACATAACACTTTTACGAAACTTCCCAAGAAAAAGACAAACTTAAAGCTGCATTGAAAATTGTGCGAGAGAAAAGTTGGAGTATTTATTAAGGGTAAAGTTGGGAGAAAAAAAATTAAAATGGTATTGAAAATGTAAAGTAACATTCATTTTAAAACAAATTTTTTTGAACACTCATTGTAAAACGGAGAGAGTATTACATATGTCTTTATGCTTTTTAGCTCTTTTTTATCCCATCTTTATTTAAGTCTTCATCTTTTTCATTCATTTTTAAAGAGAAAATTTTATTATTGGCAATGAAAAGCTAATATATACAAGTGTATATATACACTAATCTAAACACAAGTGTGCTTGGATGCCAAAGCTAATATATACAAATTACATCAAAACAGGTGTGCTAAACAACAAAAAGAACCTGAAAATTGTACATGATCATCTCGAACTTTGTCAAAAAAATTCCATAAAGATTAAGAGTCCTGAATGATAGTTTATTTCTAAATTTCAGAAATTTAATTTAACATTGGCAGCATAAAAATGGTGATAATGCTTCAACTAGCCTTATTGGCAATGAATGGTGTGGTGGCCGACAATAAAAAGGGTAAATTTGTATCATATGAAAAAAAAATTACGAGCTAGACTCAAAATTCAGAAAATACCAATCACAAAGCCTTGAAGCATGATCAACAGAAGAAAGCATAAACATGCATGAATGTAGAGTACAAATGCTTGCACACCATTGAAGAGAAAATCACATCCTATTATTAATGACTAGTTCAATAACGATGGCCTTGAGGAAGGACAAAATCTCAATGACTACATATAGTGGAATTTAGAAAATGGATGCAAATGGAATTTTTCAGATCAACAACTTGAAAGAAAATGGATGCAAAATATAAAAGCTAAAGTTGATTAGTTTGTGTTTTTTGTTTACTTTTAATAAACTAATCATTTAAGGTATGTTGCTAGCATTGATCATCATTTAATTAGAAAAAGGATGGAGAAGATTGGTGTAATTAATCTGCTTCTAGGGCAAGAATTTAAATCATATGACTACTGGAATTTAGAAAATTGTCAATATAAGAGAGAAACTTCTATGGTACATCTGTAAAAAAAATTATGTACCATAAAATTCGCCATGTAAAAGATTTTGGGTCAATAAGACTATGCTGACATGTGAAGATTATAGTCATCTATTATTCGAGCGAAAATAATTTTCATTTAGAGTAAAAAAAAATTAGGTAACTCAATTTCTGCTTAGACAAATATTGATAAGACGGTCGTTATCATTCTAGAGTATTGTCATTACTGTATGCTAGAGGAAAACTAGTCAATATCTTCTTCTCAGTTAGACTATACAATAATTTACAATAGACAATCCAAAGATTTATCATAAAAGTGATCTCTATGTTAACTTGAATGGAATGAAATTACTTTTATCATAGGATCACAAACAGTCATTACTTTTACGAATTGAATATTTAAATTCTACCTTAAACATTAGCTCATTTTTCTAAAAGATTTAAAACATAGTATTGAGGATTTGTTTCGATAAATGAATATTTTGAAATATTTCAAAACAATGTCATGTTTGTTACAAGTGTATTTAGTTCTTCAACGGTGCTTAAGCAAAATAAGAAGATTATTACTTTTTTTATCATATATCATTCGCACGCGTCCTTTCAAAAATGTTTTTGTGATTTTCAGATTTTAAAATTAGAATTGAGTTTTTTCTTTGTTATAGGGTGAAAAAATGAGTTCTTTACCAATTTGAATTTTATAATCCGAAAACTTCAAAAAATAGGGCGCATTCCTAAAAAAAAATTGGATTATAAAATTCGAACACCCCTTAAACACCATTTTTTAAGGAAAAAACAGTTCAGATTATATAATCTAAATTGTATCAGCACAAATTCTAAATATGTGTGTAACCTCGTTAGTCATTTTATGAACAATATTAATCTTCTTAACTCTCATCCTTCTATTTCGAGTCATTGTTAGCAATTCTTAGTAAAAAATCTGGTTTTCGGGCTACTTGATCGGATTCCTCCGAAACTTCTCCAGAAAATCAAAAGAAAAAAAAACCAAGGATCAAGACTCCCTTATAAAAGACTTCTTACGGGACTCCGTCCCTCAAAATCCAAAATTCCATCGTTTAGACTCATTTTTCATTTTTTAATTTTTTTTTCATATTCTCAGAAAAATCCGAAAATTTTTGCATTAGATTTATTTGATTTTTAGAATTTGTTGGTGGTATTTTTATGATTTTATTTGACAGATTTTTAGCATTTTCTTACTTTCTTTTTGTGTTGTTTTTAAAAGCAAAATTGAAAACTGCTGCATTTGTTGGTTTTATGGTTGTTTTCTGATTGCAAATTATACATAAGCATATTTCGGATTATAAAATCCGAATTAGTGAAAAATGATTTCGGATTTTAAAATCCGAAAATCTCAAGGGAATTTTCGGAAAATTTCCTGGGCGCGTTAGTGACGCATAGGGTGGAGAAATTAATAGTCAAATAAGAAAACATTTTTTTTAATAGATTGGATTCAATTCATCCATTTAAAAATATGAATGTGGATTCAATCCATCCAACTTATTTTTAAAATCTAATGGATTAATTGAAATAAAAAATGTCCTAACAATTTCGGCATTTTTGCCAGTTGAGCTAGGACTTATGGATATATGTTGCCATATTCTATTAAATACAAAAGTGAAGAGTTATGAAATTTTGAAAACAAAAGTGAAGAGTTATGAATGTAATATATCTTCGGCGAGAAAGAGATAGAGTGAATGGGTAATATGATCGATATGATAGTTGGTAATTTGATAAGAAGAAAGAGATAGACAAAGTGATCTCTTTTCTTTTTTTACTCAAACAAATTTAAGGCATTTCGTTAATGATAATAGTAACAATACAATGTGGAATCGTATCAAAAACATTGCCAGAAACTCAAGATAAAGCTGCATGTGCAAGAGCATAAGCGCTATCATTTGCTTGACGCCTAGTAAACAAAACTTTGTAATTGTAGTGATGTGAGAAGAGAGTTTTACAATCTTGCAAGATTACATCATACTCAAAAAGGTTCAACTTGTTTTTATTGTTATCATCAATGACCAGTTTACAATTCATTTCCAATATGACGTTGTGGTGTTCCAATGTATCAAGCCATTTAAGTGTCCTTTTCAAACCCCAACATTCTACCATAAGCCTCCAAGCGATCATGGCAAATGTAACTAGTTGCTCTTGACTCATATGTTGCCATGTATTATTTTTTTTTGGTAAATACACGAAATGACAAAGATATTATAAATTCACACACAAGGGGTTCGAATCCTAGTCATGACATCCGACTTAATAATTTCGATATTTTTGTCAGTTGAGTTAGGACTTATGGATATATGTTGCCATTTTCTATTAAATACAAAAGTGAAGAGTTCTGAAATTTTGAAAACAAAAAATGGTTGTCTTTATGCACACCCTATCACCAAATGGAGAATTCAAAGCCTAGCACGCAAATCGAGGCAAGGGAAAAATATTAGAAAAAAAAAGCCTAGCATCTTTGCTTCTGCGTTTTGATTGCTAATCTTACATCACAATATCAAATTACCGTGAATTTTAGAAGTTAGAAAGTGGAAAGTCAGTTGGATGTGTGTTTTTGACGTGATTTGCAATTTTTTCCAACACACTAATGAATGTCGGAGAATAAGAGATATCCAAATAAGATTTCGGTTAGGTTATTTGTGAAATAAATTAGCTGCTATTTTATAGGTAAACTATATTATATAATTTTAATGATTGTGGTAACTAAGTATATTAAAAATGACATCTTATTTTTTTAATACGGAAAATTAAATGTTGTCAAAACTTAAAAATATGAGATAAAAAGTTTTAAAAGCAAAAATTCTGTATTTTTTTATTTTACATAAAAAATTTCAGCAAAATTACAATATTAAAAATAATTTCAGACTGTGATTTTATTAATTACTAATAAGAGTGAACGTGCTAACAACAATGTCTCCAAAATAGATATAGAAAATTAGCATGATTCTTTTTTTTCACTACCAAAATAATTATAATAGTGGCTGCTGTTTTTTTTAAGGAAATAAAATTCTTATGAACAAAGAACGTGCTAACTATATTATATAATTATAATTCTTATGAACAATGAAATAAAATTTCTTAAATCCCAAGAGTTTACTAATAACTCGTATTGAGCCATTGTTTTTTTTTTTTAAAGAAAAAAAACACACCAAATTGTTCATAATTTATTTGAGTACCCTACAAGCTCCAAACAAAATATCCCATATATAAATCTTTTCACATGCTACCAAGATTGACTTTGATTCTGAATAGTAAAATAAAAGCTACCACCTACCAAATTCATCTTGCTCTACGTTATTCTATAAATACATGCATGCACCCTTCTACCTTATTCACCAAACAAGGCAAATACTCAACTAGTTGTAAAACATTCTCCTAATCTAGTCTCCAAAATGTGTATTGGAAAAGGAGAATTCACCGTGAATATTACCAACAAAGAAATAGTGGCTGCTGCTCTTCCAATGCAAGAGCACTGGCTTCCACTATCAAACCTTGATTTAATTCTTCCCCCCGTTGATGTTGGTGTGTTCTTTTGCTACAAGAAGCCTGTGATTTCTACTAGCACCCACCATACCATTGTGGGGTGTTTGAAAAATTCCTTAGCTGAGGCTCTTGTTTCTTATTATGCCTTTGCTGGTGACGTGATGACTAACTCCATGGGTGAACCTGAGTTACTTTGCAACAATCGTGGAGTTGATTTTGTTGAAGCTTTTGCTGATGTTGAGTTACAATCTCTCAATTTGTATAATCCAGATGAAACTGTTGAAGGGAAGCTTGTTCCAAAGAAGAAACATGGTGTGCTTGCTGTTCAGGTGAAATATTAATTTAAAAAACAATGCAACATGTCTACAAATTTATTAGTATTATTTATAGTTTTTTAATTATCATTGTTACGTTGCAGGCAACTTGGATGAAATGTGGTGGCTTAGTAGTGGCTTGCACTTTTGACCATCGTATAGCGGATGCTTATTCTGCAAACATGTTCCTTGTATCATGGGCCGAGATAGCTCGGCCCAATGATAACAAGTCTTTGATCCCAACAACACAACCTTGTTTTAGACGGTCACTTCTAATCCCACGACGCCCATGTTCCATCCATCCTTCACTTTATGACATGTATGTCCCTGTCTCTGATCTACCTCCACCACCTGAACCTGAATCAGACTCTGATATTAAAACCGACCCAATAATAAGTCGTATATACTATGTAACAAGCAAAGAACTCAACAATATGCAATCACTAGCCAACTCAAACAATGGCGGTAGTGGCAAGCGCTCCAAACTCGAGTCCTTTTCTGCTTTCTTGTGGAAAATGGTTGCTGAAGCCGCTTCAATCGATAATGAAAACATTGTTGCAAAAATGGGGCTTGTGGTTGACGGAAGAAAGAGGCTAAGCAATGGTGACAAAAACAAAGAAGAGATTATGAATTCATATTTTGGAAATGTGCTCTCGATTCCCTATGGTGGTAGATTAGCAGAAGAGCTGGTCGATAATCCGCTATGTTGGGTGGCAGATCGAGTTCACGAGTTTTTGGAGGCGGCGGTGACAGAGGAACATTTCTTAGGTCTAATTGATTGGGTGGAAGAGCATCGACCAGTTCCGGGATTGGCAAGGATTTATTGTGGTAGCACTGGTGGAGAAGAGGGACCAACATTTGTGGTGTCTTCAGGGCAGAGGTTTCCGGAGTCAAAGATTGATTTTGGATGGGGGAAGCCTGTGTTTGGATCTTATCATTTTCCTTGGGGAGGTAGTGCTGGCTATGTTATGCCAATGCCAAGCCCTAAAAGGAATGGTGACTGGTTGCTCTATATGCACCTTCCTAAGGGACACTTGCACTTCATGGAGGCTCAATCTCCCCATTTCTTTAGACCAGTCTCTTGGGATTACCTCAACAATTAAAGTTTGTGTTATTAAATTCATTTGTTTGTTAATTGTATTATTCCTATATCCACATTGGTTCATCATATTACTATAAAAAATTTGCATTTTGCTTTGAATTTAAGATGAATGATAATGTAATGTTCCTTGTTAAGGTTGTAAAATGTTTCAATAAAATCCCATTAATATTATATATACACACACAAACAAATAATTTTTTTAATTGGTTTATCGCACATGGGTCAAAGTGACTAAATCTCAACCTTCTGATCTTCACCCTCTCTATGTCTTGTGTGTGGATCATATGTACTACAATGATGCAGAAGGAAAATAGTACGTAATTTAACGTGCTTGAATTTGCATGACTTGAAATAAAATGTGAAAAATAAAAAGACTTGGATTAAAATTTTAGAATAAAAGTAAATAAAAATAAAGATTGAATTGAAATGTCAATGAAATTGAACAGTTTGAATGATACAAAATTTACATGAAGTCAAGAAATTAAAGATATGAAAGACATACTTGATGTTCTTAAAAACTTGACTTTGTTTCTAGTTTATGAGTAGGCTTCAAAAATTAATTAGTTCGACATTTGTTCTCTTGAAAGAACTGTTACTTATGGTTGAAATAAACTAAATAATTGCTACTTCAACGGGATGTCTAGTTTGTGGCATTTACTTTGTTGAACTTGCTTTAGCGTTAACACATTACGTGTGTGTTTGATTATGCGGTGAGCATAATTGATTTTGATAAGGCGCAATACACACTTTGCTTTTGCTTTTTTTAGTGTGTGTTTAGTTATGCGGTGAGCATAATTGATTTTGATAAGGCACAACACACTCTTGCTTTTGCTTTCTTCGGCCTATACTTATCATATTGCTATAGTTTGTTGATGTTCTCCGCTTTTGATTGCTTTTGTGATGTTAATGATCAAATATTTTGGTTGAAATGTTGACTTTCATCTTAGATTTCTTGTTATCACCTTTGAACTCAATAGATTTCTTTGATGAACATAATTGAAACAAGGTTGAGCATGCATGCTTTTGGGTTCACTGAATACTATAGTATTCTGAAATTTTGTTTGGTTTGTTACCTATCATGTAATTCCATGTCATTTTTTATATTTAATTGTTTTAAAATAAATCTAATTTTGACTTAATTCTTCTTATGAAATACTTATATTTTAAGGTGAATAAGTGAGGTGTTTAAGGTTTGAACCTCGACCTCAGTATATTACAATGCAATGTCCCCATCAACAGAATTATACTCACGAGAACCTAATATAATTCTGAACATGCATGACTCTCTTTGATGATGTTGCTGATAGTCCGTTCTATTTAAGGTTGAGAATGCTATTTTTTGCCCTCCCTTTTGGAGCTTGGTGGCGTTTACAGTATGGAGGTGAGGTAATTTTCCCATGGAGGGAAATATGCAATTCTACTATTTATAAATGGTTCAGATTCTATAATAATCCAAATTTAAAAAATATACTCTGAATTATAAAATTTGAAGTACATAATTTTGTTAAAAGAAAAAGAATTTGTTTTGCAAAGGATGGGTTCTAAAGGTATACAAGATAAGTTCAAATTCCAAAATAAAATAAAAAAACAAAAAAAAAACACATGGGTAATTATTCCTATGGTGCGTGAGAATTCTGTGTGAAAAGAATTTGACCATGGTCTTCCCTTTTTATGGTTGACCAAACTTTTCCGAATGTTAGTTAAGCTTTCTTTGTTTATAAATAAATAAAATACTGTAGGTAAGTGTGAGTGTGACCAATACCAATCTACGTCAAATTACTAATATGCTTTACGACCGTGTATCGAATGTGCATAGTTTAATGAGAATACAATGACAACTTGTGTTGAAATTGTTAATTAAAATTTGTAAACTCATTTGACAATACAATGACAAACTCGGTATAAAACTACTCCCACCAAAAACATCATCTTTTGGAGGTTTCCTATTTTTTTTTTCATTGTAATACTCGAAAATTAACGAAGTCAAGTTACATAAAAAATGATTAAATTAACATTGTAAAAAAGTAGGTATACCTGACGACTACAATGGTCAGAAAGACTAGTAATTAATATATGTATCTTTAGCCACTAACAATATAAAAAGACTTCGTACCGGTCCTACTACTATTTTCAATTGAGTTTGATCATTTTTATTCTTAGAGGAGTTTGGTCATCTTCTCCTTATATATATGCGAGTTGATGCCATATATATCACACATCACCCAAACATAGCTTTCCGCGAAAGACCTACGGCAAACATCCTTATTTATTAATTTTGTTAAATCTAACCTTAATTTTTTTTCCTCCATAATGCTTTTTAGGTTTGTAACAAATCTATCTTAAAATTTTACATCTCAAAATGCATCAAATATATTTTTATTAATAGCAAAAATAAAAAAAAGCCTAAACAAATCCATTCATAAATAACAAAAATAAAAATAAAATAAAAAGGCTAACCATATCGATAGACTTCTACATATATTTTTTTTTTCTTCTTATTAATTTTAGTTTTTTTTTCAACTAATTTTCTTATTTTGTGTTCTACACTTTTTTTTGACAAAATACTTTGTACAATTATTTAATACTAAAAAAATGCATCGTGCCTATCCTCTTTCTTTTTTTTTTTTTATACACTTCTTTGATACCAAAAAAATGCATCTTTTTTTTTGACAATATTTTGTAGACTTATATAATACCCTAATTTCCATCATAACTTAGCTATATATACTAAACCCTAAACCGTGTTTCTCTAAAAAAAACCTTAACCCCTAATTTTTTCCCTCCATAATGCCTTTTAGGTTTGCAACAAATTTATCCTAAAATTTTGTCTCTCAAAATGCATCAAATATTTTTTATTAATAGCAAAAAAGAAAAAAACCTAAACAAATCTATTCATAAATAGCAAAAATTAAAAAAAAAAGCTAAACATATCAACTTCTACATATATATATATTCTTTTCTTCTCATTAATCTTAGTTTTTTTTTTCAACTAATTTTCTTATTTTGTGTTCTACATTTTTTTTACAAAATATTTTGTACAATTATTTAATACTAAAAAAAATGCATTGTTCCTATCCTCTTGCCTTTTTTTTTGTACACTTCTTTGATACTAAAAAAATGCATCTTTTTTTTTTTTTACAATATTTTGTAGATTTATATAATACCCTAATTTCCATGATAACTTGGCTAAATATACCAAAACCTAAACTGTTTCTCTAAAAAAACCTTAACCCCTAATTTTTTCCCTCCATAATGCTTTTTAGGTTTGCAACAAATCTATCTTAAAATTTTGCCTCTCAAAATGCATCAAATATGTTTTTATTAATAGCAAAAAAAAAAAAAAAGCCTAAACAAATCCATTCATAAATAGCAAAAAAAAATTTAAAAAAAAGGTTAAACATATCGATAGACTTCTACATATATTTTTTTTTCTTTTCTTCTTATTAATCTTAGTTTTTTTAACTAATTTTCTTATTTTGTGTTCTACACTTTTTTTTGACAAAGTATTTTGTACAATTATTTAATACTAAAAAAATGCATCGTTCCTATCATCTTCCTTTTTTTTTTTATACACTTCTTTGATACTAAAAAAATGCATCTTTTTTTTTTGACAATATTTTGTAGACTTATATAATACCCTAATTTCCATCATAACTTGGCTATATATATTAAACCCTAAACCGTGTTTCTCTAAAAAAAACCTTAACCCCTAAGTTTTTCCCTCAATAATGCTTTTTAGGTTTGCAACAAATCTACCCTAAAATTTTGCCTCTCAAAATGCATCAAATATGTTTTTATTAATAGCAAAAAAAAAACTAAACAAATCCATTCATAAATAGCAAAAAATTATAAAAAAAAGGCTAAACATATCGACTTCTACATATATATATATATATATATATATATATATATATATATATATTCTTCTTATTAGTCTTAGTTTTTTTTTTCAACTAATTTTCTTATTTTGTGTTCTACATTTTTTTTTTGACAAAATATTTTGTACAATTATTTAATACTAAAAAAAATGCATTGTTCCTATCCTCTTGCCTTTTTTTTGTACACTTCTTTCATACTAAAAAAATGCATCTTTTTTTTTTACAATATTTTGTAGACTTATATAATACCCTAATTTCTATGATAACTTGGTCATATATACCAAACCCTAAACTGTGTTTCTTTAAAAAAAACCTTAACCCCTAATTTTTTCCTCCATAATGCTTTTTAGGTTTGCAACAAATCTATCTTAAAATTTTGCCTCTCAAAATGCATCAAATATGTTTTTATTAATAGCAAAAAAAAAGCCTAAACAAATCCATTCATAAATAGTAAAAAAAAAAAGGCTAAACATATCGATAGACTTCTACATATATTTTTTTTTTTGTTTCTTCTCATTAATCTTAATTTTTTTTTAACTAATTTTCTTATTTTGTGTTCTACACTTTTTTTTGACAAAGTATTTTGTACAATTATTTAATACTAAAAAAATGCATCATTCCTATCCTCTTTCCTTTTTTTTTATACACTTCTTTGATACTAAAAAAATGCATCTTTCTTTTTTTTTTGATAATATTTTGTAGACTTATATGATACCCTAATGTCCATGATAACTTGGTTATATATATCAAACCCTAAATTGTGTTTCTTTAAAAAAAAACCTTAACCCGTGGTAAATTTCACACACATCACAAGAATCATACCACTGCTTAACTGGTAACTTTTTGATCATACACCTGAATTGTCGGCAGCGATACGGTCAAGAGGGGAAATAGTTTTAACAGTTGCTTCGAGTGGTATAGCTGCATTATTAATACCAGGAGGTAGAACCGCACATTCGAGATTTGGTCTTCCCTTTATTATCGATGAATAATATGGGACGAGGCTCTGATGATGCACAAATTTTACTTTGAAGAACTTGATCGTTCTTTCAGAGACGTTATGAAGGAGGTGGACAAGAGAAACAAATACATCCCTTTGTACCTGTAATTCCTAAAAGCACAAGACCAGAAATCGTTCATGTTATTATCAATTCTTCAAAACTATGGAATTATTGTGAGGTACTTACCTTAACTAAGAACATGAGCCTTTTGTCTGGTGCGTCAGTAGTAGACATGGAAGAAAAAAGACAATTTTTAGAATGGGTTTTAAGTATAGGCGTTGGACGAATAGGGGAAGACAATGAAGTGGACAAGACCATTGCTATTCCGTCAGATTTGCTCATAGAAAGCGCAGGAGATCCTCTTGCTACTATTGTTGAAAGCATGTATCCTAACATCTTGGAGAGCAAGAGTGACATAGGTTACTTTCAAAATAGAGCTATATTGACAACAAAAAATTCCATAGTCGAGAAGATCAACGACTATATGTTGGACATGGTTCCAGATGAGGAGAAGGTTTATTTGAGTTATGATTCACCTATTCATTGTAAATTAAACGATGATCATATTGACAATGTTCATACACCTGAATTCCTCAACACCATCACTGCTTCTGGACTTCCTAATCACAAATTAAGGTTAAAGGTTGGTGTGCTAGTTATGTTGTTGAGAAATATAAATACACGATATGGATTATGCAATGGAACCAGATTGGTTATCACTAGGATGGGAAGATACGTCATTGAGGGGAGGGTCATTTCCGGAAGTAATGTTGGTGAACAGGTTTTTGTATCCAGGTTATCTATATCGCCTTCAGATGTCAGGATTCCCTTTAAGTTTCAACGAAGACAATTCTCTTTGTCTGTATCATTTGCAATGACAATTAACAAAAGTCAAGGACAGTCGCTTAAACATGTTGGTGTATATCTACCAACACCTGTAATTTTTCACAGACAGTTGTATGTTGCTGTTTCAAGAGTTACATCCAGAGAAGGACTAAAGATATTGATCACGGATGAAGATGGTGAAGATACCAATGTGACTTCTAACGTCGTATATGATAAAGTATTTCGCAATCTGCGATGAAACAACATGCCAATTTACTAAAAATTTCATATTCTCTTACCGAATTATTGATAGGATTACCGAATTTTCTTTTATAATATTTTTCAGATTTTATACATTTTATGGAGCGTTTTATTTTGTCTACTCTAGATTATCATCTGTTATTTTTTCACCGTTACCAATTATATATTGCATTTTATTATTCGTATGTCATTTCTTTAGCAATAAACCTGTGCGGGCACGGGTCCAGTTTCTAGTTTGAAAAATAAACTAGTTGGTTTTTTAGCAGGATAGAAATTTTATTAATTATGAAAATAAGTATTTCCTAAGATCTTTTCTTCATGCTTTTTTTTATTGTAAATGATTCATTCATAATCAAAGTTTTTTGAAAACATATTTTCAATATAATTAATCAAAGCGATTTAAGAAAAGATGTATTCATATAGTACTAACTACTACGTAAAAATAATAATTTTGATGCCCTCGTAAAAATGGTGTTATGGGCTACCGCTCATCCACAAGGTCACCCCTGATTTCTTAACTCTTTCACATTTGTCATCAAGTCAGCTTTATAACTCTCAAGGTAACTCTTTGGAGAATTTTAAATAATTTAACAAGAATATTTCAACTGATATCATACATGTTAACATATTTTTTATTGGTTAAAATTTACAAAAATCTCGTTAAATAACGAGGATCTACTCATATAAGTTTTGACTAACAATAAAATTGTGATGAAAAGTATGTGTCGAAGTGTGAGTATTATTCTTTCTTGATAAGGTTGTAAGGATGACTCTAATATTGATATGCAAATTAATGAATGAAACTAAGATACTTCTTTAGTTTTAAAACGAGTGTCGTTTTAGTCAATTGCATACAAATTAATGAATGAAATAAAATAAAATAATCATTAAACATAACACTTTTACTAAACTGCTCAAGAAAAAGAGAAACTTAAAGTTACATTGAAAATTGTGCGAGAGAAAAGTTGGAGTATTTATTGAGGGTAAAGTTGGGAGAAAAAATTAAAATTGTATTGGAAATGTAAAATGACATTCATTTTAAAACAAAATTTTTTGGACACTCGTTATAAAACGGAGGGAGTATTATTACATATGTCTTTAGGCTTTTTAGCTCTTTTTTATCCCATCTTTATTTAAGTCTTCATCTTTTTCATTTTTAAAGAGAAAATTTTATTATTGGCAATGAAAAGCTAATATATACAAGTGTATATATACACTAATCTAAACACAAGTGTGCTTGGATGCCAAAGCTAATATATGCAAATTACATCAAAACAGGTGTGCTAAACAACAAAAAGAACCTGAAAATTCTACATGAATCTCGAACTTTGTCAAAAAAATTCCATAAAGATTAAGAGTCCTGAATGATAGTTTGAATAATAGTTTATTTCTAAATTTCAGAAACTTTAATTTAACATTGGCAGCATAAAAATGGTGATAATGCTTCAACTAGCCTTATTGGCAATGAATGGTGTGGTGGCCGACAATAAAAAGGGTAAATTTGTATCATATGAAATTTCTTTTACGAGCTAGACTCAAAATTCAGAAAATATCAATCACAAAGCCTTGAAGCTTGATCAACAGAAGAAAGCATAAACATGCATGAATGTAGAGTACAAATGTTTGCACATCATTGAAGAGAAAATCATATCCTATTATTAATGACTAGTTCAATAACGATGGCCTTGAGGAAGGACAAAATCTCAATGACTACATATAGTGGAATTTAGAAAATGGATGCAAATGGAATTTTTCAGTTCAACAACTTGAAAGAAAATGGATGCAAAATATAAAAACTAAAGTTGATTAGTTTGTGTTTTTTGTTTACTTTTAATAAACTAATCATTTAAGGTGTGTTGTTAGCATTGATCATCATTTAATTAGAAAAAGGATGGAGAAGATTGGTGTAATTAATCTGCTTCTAGGGCAAGAATTTAAATCATGAGACTACTGGAATTTAAAAAATTGTCAATGTAAGAAGGAAACTTCTACCATACATCTGTAAAAAAAATTATACATCATAAAATTTGCCATATAAGAGATGTCGGGTCAATCAAGACTATGCTGACATGTCAAGATTATAGTCATCGATTATTAGAGCGAAAATAATTTTCATTTAGAGTAAAAAAAAATTAGGTAAGTCAATTTCTGCTTTGACAAATATTGATAAGACGGTCGTTATCATTCTAGAGTATTGTCATTACTCTATGCTAGAGGAAAACTAGTCAATATCTTCTTCTCAGTTAGACTATACAATAATTTACAATAGACAATCCAAAGATTTATCATAAAAGTGATCTCTATGTTAACTTGAATGGAATGAAATTACTTTTATCATAGGATCACAAACAGTCATTACTTTTACGAATTGAATATTTAAATTCTACCTTAAACATTAGCTCATTTTTCTAAAAGATTTAAAACATTGTATTGAGGATTTGTTTCGATAAATGAATATTTTAAAATATTTCAAAACAATGTCATGTTTGTTACAAGTGTATTTAGTTCTTGACCGGTCCTTAAGCAAAATAAGATTATTACTTTTTCTATCATATATCACTCGCACGCGTCCTTTAATTGTTTCGAAAATGTTTGTGTGATTTTCAGATTTTAAAATTCGAATTGAGTTTTTTCTTTGTTATAGGGTGAAAAAAATGAGTTATTTACCAATTTGGATTTTATCATCCAAAAACTTCAAAAAATAGGACGCGTTCCTAAAAAAAAATTGGATTATAAAATCCGAACACCTCTTAAACATCATTTTTCAAGGAAAAAACAGTTCAGATTATATAATCTAAATTGTATCAGCACAAATTCTAAATATGTGTGTAACCTCGATAGTCATTTTATGGACAATATTGATCTTTTTAACTCTCATCCTTCTATTTCGAGTCATTGTTAGCAGTTCTTAGTAAAAAATCTGGTGTTCGGGCTACTTGATTGGATTCCTCCGAAACTTCCCTAGAAAATCAGAAGAAAAAAAAAACCAAGGATCAAGACTCCCTTATAAAAGACTTCTTACAGGACTTCGTCCCTCAAAATCCAAAATTCCATCGTTTAGGCTCATTTTTCATTTTTTCATTTTTTTTCATATTCTCAGAAAAATCCGAAAAAATTTGCATTAGATTAATTTGAATTTTAGAATTTGTTGGTGGTATTTTTATGATTTTATTTGACAGATTTTTAGCATTTTCTTACTTTCTTTTTTGTTGTTTTTAAAAGCAAAATTCAAAACTGCTGCATTTTTTGGTTTTATTGTTGTTTTCTTATTGCTAATTATACATAAACGTATTTCGGATTATAAAATCAGAATTAATGAAAAATGATTTCGGATTTTAAAATCCGAAAATCTCAAGGACATTTTCAAAAAATTTACTAGGCGCGTTAATAAGGCATAGGGTGGAGAAATTAATAGTCAAATAAGAAAACATTTTTTTTAATAGATTGGATTCAATTCATCCATTTAAAAATATGGATGTGGAATCAATCCGTCCAACTTATTTTTAAAATCTAATGGATTAATTTAAATAAAAAATGTCCTAGTAATAAAAAACAAAAAACTATTTAAATATTAAAATTAATTTAAAACTAAAAAATTGGAAAAATCTCAAAATACAAAAAATAAAATTATTGAAATTTAATAGGGGTGACAAAATTAATAGTTTTGATGGATCGAATTATTTTCTATTGACTAGGCTAAAACAAAAAATTTCAATTAAGTCCATTTGAAAAAGAAAATTGCTCTTCCATCTTTCAAAATTGTTCATTTCTTGGAAAATGTCCACTGTGAATTAACTCGCGCTTGGAATTTTTCAACGTGAGTTAACTCAAAAGGAAAGAGCAAATTTCTTCGAAAAAAAAATGATATTCAACCCAAACTCAAATTAATTTTATTTAAAATTTTAATATTAATAAGTAAAATTTTAATATTAATTGGGGGTGGTTGATCGGCAGCCACCAGTGTTGGCCACTGCTGGTCTGTCATGCACCACTGTCATACGTCGAAACGCCGCTCCTTGTTTATAATGATATTATCATTTGTCTCTCGATGCTATCACTTGAGAGATCGCGAGTAGAGGTAAGTCCATATTCATATATAACTTTTCGAGCTTATGTCATAAAAATAATCTACTATTTTGTCACCAATGCATCAGAAGTCAGTTGTTCTATGGATCTCGTGTGACGCACAGTAATTAATAGCCTCAAAGTTAATTCAAAGTAAAAGTGTGATAAAAAAAACATTAGACAGTGTGCCTAAGTTATACACTGTTTTGTTCAAACAATATTATGACAGTACAAAATGGTAAAATATGGTTTCACTTATATATAATTTTTTATATAGTGATTGTATGCGTAATTATTGAACTAACTTTTTTAATACCACGGGTTTGACCAACTCTCATTACGTGTATCGAGTCATTTTCATATTACCTTCCTTTTATACTTATAGCATTTTTTAAATATAGATAAGGAGTAAAGACTATGAAATTTTTATCATATAACCAACTAATCTCTTGTGAGTTTTCTTGAGCACATTTTAGAGTGTTATTATTCATAGCAAAGATGAATAATTTTTGGGCTTTGCGAGGAGAAATAACTCAAAACAATGGCTCTAGCCGTCCTGTTCAGCCTGATGGTCAAACTCGCAATAACCATCAATCAACAAATGGTTACCTCACAACACCACAAACCATGATTCAAAGACCCCAAAATCATCATCTAATAGGTGTCAACAATCAATCAACAAATGGTTTTACTCATCATGTTCAGCATGACAGTCAAACTCACAGTAACTATCAATCACCAAATGTTTACCGACCCCAAAATCATCTCATGGGTGTAAACAATTTCAACCAAGGTATCAATCTTATTATTGATGTCTTTTTTTAAACTTCATATCTTAAAAATAAAAATGTGTGTTAGTAAGAATAATCCACCATAAATTTGTGTTGTCATCTAACTTTTTACACGTTATTTGGGTTTGTTTGTATATGAATTTTCAAACATCAAATGTACAATATATGTGAACACATGAGTGAAGAACAATTGATTTAAACACCAAAAGCTCATATTAAAATAAAATCATAGATTTAAATTTTGATGGTTCATACCAAATCGATGAAAACACAAAAAATGACATGAAAAAGTAAAGGTAAAGAACGAAACTGCTATATGAAAGTAGATTAAAGAACGTTGAGGCTCTCTAATAGATTTGTTTTTAAGTTAATATTTGTTTCACATGTCAAATGCAGAGAGGTACCAGAGGAATAACATTGATGATGTTGCAACTCTGTCAATGAGGAATTTTCCCTTTTCTGCCAATGATACTACATCATTCATAACAGCAACTCGATATGGTCGAGCGCTACCCTTAGGCTCAGGTCTAACAAGTAGCCCACAACAACATATGATCTCACCCAACACTACTATCATTTCTTCTTATCGTGGCAACTTAGTTCGAAATTCCTCAACCAATATTGTTGGTTCCCAAGGTTTTGAAAATTGGTCTCGAAATCCTTCGAGACCAATTATTCAGAATCAAAGGAACTCTCGATATCTTCCATATGGAGAGGGTTCGAGTCGTAGGAATAATTCTTTTTTATTCAATGATTCCAACCTTCGCCCAATTGGTCATACAAATAGATTTCACAGTGTGAATGATGGCTCTATTCCAAGTGCAACTCCTCCTCCATTTTGTCCCATTAACATCAATAATTTGAACATGCTTCTTTCTTCTGGCAATGCTAACTGGGATTCAACTCGTGAGACATCAATGAGTCATCGTGTGTTCAACATTCGAGACAACGAAGCTAGGAATAGATCAACTCCTCCTCCATTTTGTCCTTTAAACCGTAACGACTTCAATCATCATACAAGTGTAGCAACAAATAGATTTCATGTGAATGATGGCTCAATACCAATTACAACTCCTCCATTTTGTCCTATTAACACTGAGGATATGAGCATGTTTCTCTCTTCTGGTAATGATAGTTTGGATTCGGCTCGTGAGACATCAACGAGTCATCGTGTGTTCGAAATTCGAGACACTGATGTTTGGAGAAGGCCAATGACTCCCCATGACAACTGTTTCGAAGCAGTACAAACTGAAAAGAAAGAGCTAGTTCTTTTCAAGGATACAATTCCTACAAGCGAAGTGACTGAAGTTGATGATGCAAATGAAAATGATGATGAGTGTTTGGATCTCTCGCTTCACCTCTAAATTATGAATATCATGTGTCCTTTTGGTTTAATGAATCGTCACTTTTTTTCTTCAGAATAAAATTTAGATGTGTTACAACTCTAATTAGAGATGACTCTCATTGCTGTATTTTTTTTGTTTTGTTTTGTCCATCATATAATATAATGAATTACTTTATGATTACAATCAAAATACTAGCGACTTACTTTAATTTGAAAATATATTTTTCTTTCGGTGTGTTACTTTATTCATAGATTTGTTGTAAACGTGTTCTCATAAATAGATGGTAAAATTAAACCTCTCGAATTAATCGATCATTGTGTCACTATCGAGTTTTAAAAAAATATACATACTTTCAGGCAAACATAGTTTTAATGAAAACAAAAGTTTTTTGGTAGTTTTAAACAAAAATGATTTTGTTTTAAAATAGGTGAATTAATAATATATGGATTTCTTTATCAAACTAAAAATAAAAATAATATATAGATTTGTATAGTGACAGCACAATTTGCTAGTAATACGACTTTGTTTATTTTGATTTTCCGTCTTTGTGCGATATATTTTTTATCTTCTGTCTTAGTACTGTGTTTATTTGATTCAGGTTGAAAAATTATTAGCTTTGATCAAATGCAAATTCAATAAATGACTTTTGCGTCGTCAACGTTGCAGATCTAGAAACATGAGTATTTCGGTGGCTTGAATATAGTCATATTTGTAGGCATATGTACTCTACCGTTTTATGCTATTAAAATACATGTTGTGTGTTTGCTCGCTGATTCATCGTTTTGTTTTTAGCGACTTTGAATATGTATTGAATCGATATACTCAATCAATTTGAATGAATGAATATCGTTTATTTGTCTACTTTAAATAAAAAAATCAAGCTGATGAATTTAAAAGGTAATTTCCGCTCTCTAATGAGTTAAGAGTAATATAAATATATAGTATTTTTTAAATAATATCATTACATAAATAATATTTTTAAGGAAGGTATAAATAACTTTTCCTCAAAAAAAATAAAAATAATAACTTATAAGTTTGTAAAAAAAAGACACTTACATGCTAACTTTAATTATTGTTCAAAATTAAAATGGTATAATTCCATCCATTAAAAAACGATTTATTTGGCTAGTAATACGACTTTGTTGATTTTGCTTTCCCGTCTTTGTGCGGTGAATTTTTTTATTTTCCATCTTAGTACAATGTTTATTTGATTTAGGTTGAAAGATTAACTTTAATCAAGTGCAAATTCAATCAATGATTTTTGCGTTGTTAACGTTGCAGATCCGAAAACATGAGTATTTCGGTGGCTTGAATATAATCATATTTGTAGGCATATGTTCTCTGCCGTTTTGTACTATTAACGTGGATGATGTGAGTTTATTCGCATATTCATCCTTTTTGTTTTTAGCAATTTTAAATATGTGTTGTATCGGTATACCCTATCAATTTGAATGAATAAATATCGTTCATTTAAAAAAATATATTAAAATGAAATCAAGCTCATAAATTTAAAAGGTAATTTTCGCTCTCAAATGGGTTTTAATAAAATCTATTACTAGAGTAATATAAATATATAGTATTTTCATAATAATATCCTTACATAATTTTTTTTAAGGATGGTATAAATAACTTATAAATTTGTCCAAAAAATAATTACTTATAAGTTAAACTTTAATTATTATTTGAAATTAGAATGGTATAATTCTATCCGTTAAAAAGTGACGTCTTTTACTTTCTTGTTTTTGTTAGTATTAAAAAAGTGATTTTTTTTCCTTTAAAAAAGTTTGAAAAAAGTGATTTCTAGACCCTCATAATCAACATAACAACATTTTTATAGAAAATATTTTAACGTATAAATACCTTTTAACATAAAAAATAATGAACAAACATTCTCAAAATTATATATAAATATGTTAATTATGAAATAAAAATTAGCAAAAGTGCAAGTCCAAAAATGTTTGTGTAATGAAGAAATTAAAGCTTATTTCTAAATCTTTTTTTGTTAATAGCTTAAATCAAATATATGTGAAAATACATATTATTCTACCTTATTTAACATCCAATCTTTTTTTTTTTGGTGATACTATTTAACATCCAATCTAATATAATTACCTTAATTTTAAATAATTCTATAAGAGGACGTCTGGTATTGACACGGTTCAAAAGGTGAATCTTACTGATTTTAGTAAATTTTAATAAAATATTATATCTAATCTCTATTTTCTATTATTATAAAATTCTTTTTTTGTTAAAGATGGTAAGATTCCACATTTGGAACATTCTTAAATGGTCAATATGATGTTAGTTTGACTCATAATAAAAATTACTTACTTTTTTTCCTTCAAAAAAAATTTACTTACTTTTTATTTAAAATTTAAAATTTTTCCTTTAACTCATTTTTTTAGACTTTTTTCTTTTAATTATAAAGTAAAGAGTTTAAAAGATAATTAAAAAATTAAACCCTTATTTAATATTTCTTCTTAAACTATATATTTCTATTTAATTAATAAAAAATTTCTCAAAATAAAATAAAATAAATGAAAATTTTGCAATTATTAGTATATTTATTTCACAATTACTAGTATACTAAATATATTATTCTATTGCTATAATTATTATTATTTTTGAAGAAATAATTACATTTTTTTACAAATATAATTTCTCTAACAGGAATCTTATTAATGGTTTTGAATTGAATTGATCGGAAGGATTTAGAATGATATTAATAATGGTCAACTAGCTATATTTTTACTAAAAATTGAAGAAGGAGAAAAATATAATCATTTAAAATAAAATTTAAAATCGTTTTCGAATTTAAATTAAATATTTACCACTGGTATTTTAGGACACGTTTTTTATAGATGAAAAAAAATATTTTTGGATTATCTTGTTAAAAATGATATTTTGAGAATTTTGTCATTCACTAACTTAGATATATAATGTAAATAAATTTAACGTAATTTTTTTTTTCAAACAACATATGTTTTTACAATTTTTTTTATAAAAGTAATTCAAAATGGTTTTTTAATTTAATTATTCTTTGAAATTAACTATCCAAATATGTTGTAGCAAAATAATATATTTAAAATGATTTTTTATAAGCAACTATTATAACAAAAAATTTCATTTAAATTTTCTTTTCTTTCTAAATAGCTATTTATAAAAGAGTTATAACAAAGAAATGATACACTATAAAAACCAATTTTTTAAACCAGAGTTGTAACAAACACTTAAAACAAATATTATTTTGAGTATATTTGATGTATTTTAAAAAAGTGTTTTTTACTTCGTATTTATAAAAACAATATGAAGAAAAAAAAAATTGTGGTGTCCAGAGTTTGAATCCCGAACATTGTTTGTATTATGCATTGTCCTTACCAACTGAGCTAAACTAACGAGGACTTATGAAACTTTATTTAAAAAATAGTAGAGGTTTTCAAACATTTTTTTGTTGCATAATTTTTTGAAAAAAAATTCACATACTTTCATAAATTAGTATTCATTATTAAAAGTTCCACATAATGAAAATCAGATACTTTATATTTTTAAAAAAGGGAAAAATAAATAAATACAAAGGTGGGGGACTACGCCAAAACCCACCAAAGAAAAAGAACAAAAAACAAGAGAAAAAGAAAACAACAAAAAAAAACCCAGCAAAACACACTCTGAAAATCTGTAGTTGGGAACACCACATCCATCCCTAAAAAAATCAACTTTCAACTCGTTAGGGAGAGCAGACAGCCAAACCAAACCCTGCACTGAATGACCCATGCTAGCAAGCTTGTCCGTAAAAAGCCAAGACCCTTGGAAACAACCTCTAACATTCCAATAGAGGAAATTCATTGAGCAAGAATGTACTTGTCACCCCGAGCAGGGGATTTAGAAGGTTGTTTTGGCAATACTTGTTGCAATTTAAGTTTTTGCTTCTACTTCCTTGTAAGTACCAGGCATGAAGTCTTTATTAGCACACCGTGCATCATACTCACGAACTATGTCTGATAAATCAAGGTCGTGTTGAATGTTTTTACTAGGATGGACATGTT